>PVLA01000487.1:0-543812 GCA_004027455.1 Hydrochoerus hydrochaeris
TGTCCTGCAGGCCCATGACGGGTAAGGCCTGGTTGGGTACATGTGAAGAGTCCTTGACCTAAGACAGGCGCTGTCCTTGCAGGGACTGCCACTCCCATAAATGATAAGGAAAGCAATGTAAGGAGTGGCCTAATAATCTCACACATCTCTTCCTCCTGCGGGCATCCAGTATGTCGGCTTGCATTTCCCGGGCTGACTCAATGTCAAGATTAAAATGTTAATTGATACCTATTGCCCTGAACCTGGGGCGCTTCCTGCTTGGAGTTGAGGTCAATTAAAACCTATTGTTTGGGATTGTCCCTGCCTGGCCCTGGGCCTGGGGCGTTTCCTGCTTGGGGCTGGGGGTTGCTACCAGGGTTGGCAAATATATATTCCAGCTTCTAAAAAATAAAAGCGGATTCAGATTCACTCACAGACTGGTGTGCAGTGTTTTCTGTCTCTCAATCGCCGACTCCCTGACCACTTTTGGGAAACCCTAGCCCTGCCGCAGCTGGACTCTGGCAAAAATATCTAAAATCCATCCCTTGCCTTCCATTTCTGCATATCTACACAGGAGCATAGTGGTAACTCCCACAAATACATCCTGGAGGACTGAATGTGCTGTAAGATAACTAATTGTGTACAGAAATAGTGACCCCCAAATGCCTTCGGGTGATTTCAAACTTGAGTAATGGTAAAATGGTAGAAGCCACAATTTAGAGAGAATGTCATTTGTCATTTTCAAATTTAACCATTTTAATTTCCTTTCTCCTATGTGTGACACATGATCAAAAATGTAGTGAATTTTAATATAACAAAATTATTGTAGTAAGACACATTGCCTTTAATCTTCCTTGGCTACTCCCACTCTACCTTTGAATGTACTTTGTCCATTTTTCTCCACTTTCTGAAGCAGCTTTGGAAGTACACTTTCATGAGTGTTTGCAGTTGAGCCAGCATAGTTAACTGGATGTCCTGAATCAATTTAAAAGTAGAGCTGTATTCCACCTTCTTTCCCAGATCCGAGACTGGATAGTTTATGAAAGGCTGATTAACATTGTGTCAGACTGGTACTCTTGGAGGGGCCAGGTGTCTTCAGTAGCCTCATGTCTCTCCCTGGATGTTTCCGGGTTTCTTGCCTCCACTCCAGTGAAACATGGGCAAGTGGAGCAAGACTGGTTCAGAGTCATCATGGAGCAAATCATCAGTGGTGTGAGAAACCATTCAGACTCCTTCAAATCTCAGGCATATCTAAGGACACCTGATGATGTTTCTAACATAGGAAAATAGTGGAATACAGTTAAGAAACCATTATTTAGCACAGATAAATGCACATGTATTAGCTATGGCACTATACAAGAATTAAACATATGACAATAACTTGAGTAAGAATTATAAAATAGAGACACAGGAGGCACTTGTGCTCTTGTGCTCTTGGGCTCTGCTCTGCTCCATGCTGCCTGCTGTTACTGCCGATGTCTCACACATATATGTTCTTTAACCAGGGGTCTCACTAGTGAAAATCTCCCTTGGGCCCCCTGAAGGCTGATAGTTGGTGCATTCTGCAGGATGTTGAGGTAAGTAATCCCATGGTGGCTGTGGAAACAGCACCCAAATGCAAAGGAGAGCCCCAGGGAATGGCTGATAACCCCTAGACTATGGCTACTTATAGCCACCTTCTTGGCAGCTTCATGAACCCTAAAGAACTGGGGAACAGTCCACTTGGAGGCCAGGGACATCTTGCAAGCCTTAGAAACAATAGACTGACAAATTCCTTCCCCTCACCATGAAATGGCAGGGTGAGTAGCTTGGTTGTTCTTCTCTCTCTTCCACCTTGTAAATAAACAGGCAGAAGGCATTTCTGACAAGTAGATCAGCTGCAGCAGATAGTGGAGGACCATGAGCAATGGCTGAATGCTATCGAGCTCAAGTTGCAAAGTGTGAGAAGTTCTGCCTCCTTCAGAATAGTTTCCAGAAGTGTAAGTCCTTGTGTCTGAGAAAGCACCCAGGAAAATGCCCTGATTTTGCATGCTAGGACATCTATTTATCAAAAAGTGGTAGAAGAACCCCTAGCCCAGGGAGGAGGACCAGAAGACCACCCCTGTCTACATGGCACACAATGTGTACAACCTATCTGAGACAGGAAGCTGTGGAGGATTGCAAAGCAATTAAAGCAAAAGGTAGGTGAAACAGTGCCCTAATGGCTGCTATGGCTGGGATTTGATGGAGGTGATAACATGCAGTTAAGTCTACAGGAAATGTCCCAAATAGCTAGCATAGCCAGCACCCGCTCTGTGAGATGGGTTTGGCAGGATGTATAGAGAACAGTCCCGGAAGCAGGTACTCAGACTGATAAGTGGGTTGGTGGCAGAGGCTCACCTTGTTAGGGAGAATTCAGGTGGCCTCCTGAAGCAAGTCACCAAATGGACCAGCTGTCTAGACTTGATAACAGTGCTGCATGAAATGGGCTTGCAGCAAATGATGGTCATGCTGGAATACCATAACCTAGATGAGGAGCTGCCAATGGCATGCATGAAGGACTTGATGCTGATGAGTAGGCCAGTTGGTCAGTGGCAGTGTCCTGGTCAGTGGCACCCCTCTAGCTTTCTTTACAGATCACCCAATCCATCATGCTGTGGATGCCTTGGCCAGGCTGAGAGATGTGGAGGTAAAGTGCCAAGGTAAGGGAATAGCTGTAAAAACTGTACACAAAGAAAAAAGAAAGAGGTCTCTGGACAAGTGGGGCTGTCCTCCCAAACAGTTACCCCAATTAAGAGGCAGGCTAAGGTACCCAGATCTTGAGGGTCCTGAGAGACTGAGGCATGTGTGAAATTGAGTATCTACTGGTCACAAAAAAAAAATATTCAATGTATACTAGCATTGGTGGATACTGAAAGTGAGTCAACACTAATATATGGCAACACAGACCATTTTACAGGACCTACAGTATGCACAGTAGAATACAGAGACCACTATATCACAGCCTGGAAGGCCTGGGTGACTTTGGGTACTAGGTTCTTGACCCTATGCCTGCATGATGTTATGTTTCCCCAGATGCTAAATGCAATACTGACATGCTCAGCCAGACGCCATGCAGAGAGAGTCCTGGTTATGAATTCATGTGGTGAAAGCCATAATCAAAGGCTGTC
The DNA here is from genome assembly GCA_004027455.1 of Hydrochoerus hydrochaeris. Classification (NCBI taxonomy): domain Eukaryota; kingdom Metazoa; phylum Chordata; class Mammalia; order Rodentia; family Hydrochaeridae; genus Hydrochoerus; species Hydrochoerus hydrochaeris. The sequence goes on from PVLA01000487.1 coordinate 3,129, forward strand.
CACACCATGCACCCCTTACTCTCCTGCAGGCCAGAAAAACTGTGTATGAAACAGCATCAATTGCCTGGACATCATAAAGCAATGGGACATACTACCTAGAAATTGGAAGAAGCAGGGGTGATACCTACCCCTCTGCACAGATCCCTTCAGTATGGCCTGTGCAGAGGCCTGGACAGGTTTTGGCATGTTTTGAATGTAAAGTCTCACCTTGACCCTGGGAAGGCAGACAATGGACCCTTCCAGATTTTGCCACAAGGCTATTTGAATCAAGACCTGGTATCCCAGGACCCGGCCACATGGGCCAAGATGCACTGTGTTGCTGTTTTGAATTTATGACATGATGTTAACCTCTGATTGTTTTGCAGATATAAAAGCCACTGGGTACAATCCAAAGGAAATGTTGCTGACATGGGAATGAGCCATGAACAAAGACAAAGTCCAGGGTCCTGGCTTGTCTGTCAAGTTCTTGGGTTATAATATGGTTGGGCAAGACCAGATCCATGCCAAGTACAGGCATACATAGACTTGCTAGGTTTTCAGTGAATGTACTGCACCTATACTAGACATCTCTGATTAGTGGTGTTTTGCAATTATTGATGTACATATGTTGAACTATCCTTGCATGCCTCAAATGAAGCAGGCATGGTCATGATGTATGACCTTTTTATGATTTATAATATTTTGTTTAAATGTATCTTTTCAGAATTATTACATCTGTATTAATGAGTAGTTCATCCCTGTAGTTTCTTTTTCTTTTCTTTCCTTTTCTTTCTTTCTTTTTTTGTTGAGTTTTGGTATCATATAATTCTAGCGTCAACAAATGAGTTTTGTGCTATTGTTACTTTTTCAACTTCACAGAAAAATTTGAGATGTATTGAATTAGTTTTTCCTTGACATTTTAATAAAGCATAGCTCCTAAATCAGTTCCTAAGGTTTTTTATTTGGGAGAGTTTTTATCACTTCCTCAATTTTATTTCCACTTATTGGTTTATTCAGGGTTTTTCTATTTTCATGGTTCAGTTTTGACATTTCTTTTTATGTCTAGTAATTTATATATTTTCTAGATTCTTCAATTTATTGAAATATTTATTTTCAAAAAATTTCATGCAAACTTCTAGATTGCTGCAGATCTTATTGTGATTTTATCTTTTCCATTTATAATGGCACTGACGTGAATTTTTTGTGCCCATTTTGGTAAAGTTCAATAAAAATTTATCATTTTTTGACGTTTAAAATATTATCTTTTCGATATGTTGATCATGCTTATTGCTTTTTGTCTCAGTTTTATTAATCTTCTCTGATATTCATGGTTTATTTTCTTCTCTACAAGTTTTTGGTTTGAATTGCTCTTGTTTTAGGACCTTCAATAGGTTATTTATTTTGAGTTGTTCTTTCCTTTAATGTGAGTATTCTCAGGTTACCTTCAGTCTTAGAACTACTTTTATCATGTCCAGAAGTTTTGATATATTGTCCTTCCACTGCAATTTGATTTGTTCTTTGCCTCATTATTCAAGAATGTTGCTATTTTATTTCCACATTTGCATGGTTTCTGTGGTTTCTTCTGTTGATTTCATTTCTTTATGATCTGACAGGTTGCAAGCGATTCTTTCCTTTCGTTTATTATTTAAGCATATTTTATGATCTATATTATGGTTTAGTTTGCAGACAATTCTTGTGCTGCTGGAAAAAATGTAAGTTCTATTGTTTTGGATAAAACAGTGTCTATATTTGTTAACTATATTTGTTTATGGTGTTTTTCAGAGCTAGTATTTCTTTAATTTTTTTGTCATGTTGACCTATACATTTTTGTGAAAGTGAGGTGTTAAAGTCCTTCATTATGACTATAATTGTGTCTATCTGTCCTTTTATGTTCAGGAGTTTTTGTTTTATGAAATTTGGCATGTTGATATCCACTACATCCAGATTTACATTTTTATCTCTTAGTACTAAATTGTTGCATTTAGAGTTGCCTTCTTTCTTTCTTCTGCTCAGGATTTTCCTAAGCATTTTCTTTAGTGCTAGTTTGGTGTAAATGACTTTCTTTGGATTCTTTGGCACGGAATATCTTAATTTCTCCAACATTTTTCAATGATAATTGAAAACTTGATAATTCAACAAGGGATAAGAATGAGGATGCTTGATTGTTTTATAGTTCTTCAAGAACTTCAATGTTTTTTGGCTTTAAAGTTTGTTTTGAGATATTGACTGTTATTCTGATGGGATTATCTGTATAAATTACTTTCTCCTTTTCTGAATAGCTATCAGTATTCTTTGATCTGGACACCTGAGAGTTTCACTTTCAGTTAGGGTATGTTGCAGACAATTTCTTTTATGACTGCATCCATTTGGAGTTCCCAGTGCCCCTTGTAATTTCATTCCCTAATTTTGGAAAATTTGCAGCAATGAATAAACTTTGTATAGCTATTGTTCTATTTTCTGTCCCTTCCTTAACACCTTTAATACTTAGGTTTTGGATCACAGATGAGTTTCTTGAGTTATCAAATAGTAAATGGTCTACCATATTAATTTTGCCTACAACCCCTTTTATTGTCTTATCTGCTAATGCCTCAAAGCTTTTGGTTTTCCTTTTTGTTTCCTGGATTTCTGATGGATTCCCGTATCAATCAGTGTTCCCTAGAGAACACTGATACTGCTGCCTGCAGAGTCAGGTGTGGAAGAGTGCAGAAGGGCCATCTGTGTGACAGAGACTGAAGAACAGAGTCAAAATTCAGAGGTCTGGGGTGCACTGCAGAGTCCTGTGCAATTCCACGTGACGCAGCCAAAGTTTGTCTCGACTGCAAGGCTGAGAAGTCTGCCCTGGAAACTCGGAGACAGATGTCCAAATGTGACAGTGAAGACAGAAGCTCCTGTGAAGAAACAGAAACTAGACTTCCTTCTTTTCATTTTTATTCCATCCAAGCTACACACATGCTGGTTGGAGCCTCTGGAACCCAGGGTGGAAGTTCTTTCTTCAGTGACTTCATCGTTTACACATACTCCTTTTGGGAGTAGGAGAAAAGTTGACAAATTATCCTTGAAGAGGACTCTCATTTGTAATTTGAAATGTTATCATTAGAAGTCCTGCCAGTCACCCCTCCAAATATGTTTCAGGTACAAATTACAAACTCATAATCTTGCATACAAGAGTAGGCAGCTTATGTGTAGGGTCACTCACCCTAGACCAGTCATGCACATATTGCAAGTATTTCACTACTGGGCCCGCATGCTAAAATGCTAAGATATGAAATTCAGAAGGAAAAGGTGCAAAGTTATTTTGGTCCTTTCAAAACCAAGCCTTCACACATCTGACAACACTTTAATCAGGACAGCAGAGTAAATGTAGAATGATTTCCATTTTTAGTTTCACAACTCATTCGTTAGTGTTGCAAAAAGCACGTAGTGTTATATAATAACCATTGGATGTGTATTTTAGGTGTGCATTATTCTTTATGTGGAAGTCCCCAGATGCGAACGCCTAGATATTCTTTATACCACCATCTGGTTGGTAGTTACCAGAGTGCCTTTAATCTGGTTAAAATGAGAAATACTGTTTCCAAAAGTTTTCTTCTATTATCTAAAAATATTGACCTAAATGTTTATTTGGTATCTATGTATCTCATAAATTCAAGAATGTCATCAAAGTCTGTAATTTTTAAGACAAAGAGATATAAAGACATTTTATCTCCTTCATTTGCCTTTCTGCCTATGTTGCAATAAACATGTATATTAGATTAATATTGAGCCATATACTCCAGAAATTGAAGAAATGAATATATCTGAGCCGCAGTCAATCTTCTGTCACCGTTAGCATATGTCATCAATCTTCTTAATGTCACTGCAAATTCTATATCGAATTCCAGGAAACCTACTTTCAACTACCTTTTAGCTAATCCTTGTTCACTGTTGATTGACAATATCCTCAAAGTAGTATTTTTCCTGTAGGTTTGTGTTAGCAATTTTTAAAAGCTGAAACATTTTTAAACATAAGCACTGGCTTTATGTTTGAACTTTTAACATCTTAACATTGAAAAAAATGTAAAATATAATGCCTTCTTTGGGCACATTTCTGGGAGAAAGTTCAAAGGTAAGAGTTGACCATGGTAGTTCATTAAAAGGAATGCAGCTTTGGTAACATAGTTAATATATATGGAGCACTGATAGAAACAGGTTTTTTTTTTGTTCCATTACCTATTGAACCAGTGTCTTTATCTTGAATACTATTTTCATTCCTTCCTTTGTTATTGAAGACAGGATAGTCATTCTAAGCAAAACCAAGTATTAATAAAATGTGACAAAAAACAAATTCTCAAAGGGTAAAGTGGAAAAATAAGATTGATTGATATTCATTTGTGGCTTCTTGCTTTTCAATTCTGATTCTAGTAAAATAAAAGGTTATTATTTTGTTAATCATACTGTATTTCACATCAATTATTTTATAAGTGTGCAAGAAACATGCTTCTGTTATTTTGTTTTGTTTTGGTTTTTGGGAAATTAATGACAATTAAATATAGATGAAGTCACCTTTAGTCACTGTTCAGTCACAGACAACTGAAAGTTGTAAGAAAAATTATATTACCTCACAACAGTGACAAAATAATAATAAATTAATAATACATTTGATAAGAAGTCTGTCAAATCTTAGTGAGTAGCAAATTTCCTAAAATCAACTCTGAAAATAGGCCAAAGTTTCTGAAGCTTATAAAAACCTTAAAGGACCTGGCAGATCAATAAGATTTAAGAATTTCATACTCATGTATCACCATACAAACAGTAAACCTAAAGCTTAGAACTTATTATTACAGTTGAGTGAGCATCATTAAAGATTTTATTATATATTTATTGTAACATCTGTCATAGAGCATGATTCAGGACTTGAGCATCACCATGAAAACCTGTGCTGAGTAAATGCTTTCAATCTCAAGAAAATAGTAAAACTAAATTTTAACATTTTATTTTTGAGATTTTTATTCAATTGATTGTTTTCTTAAAAATGAAATAATGTATTTAAACTATGTACTTCAAAGGATGCTATAATTAGCCCAAATAGAGTTTAATATGTTCAAATATTATGTGTTTTTCCAATATTGGTAGTAATACAATATTGGTATTAGTTCTTTTATGTCAAAGAAGCTTATATTAGTTTATCCAAACTTTCAAGCACAGTATAAATATATATATATTATATATATATATATATATATATATATATATATATATAATAGTTATCTTCTTATAGACAGAAGAATATGAACTCGAAGTCTTTCAAATGTTAAAATATGCCATGAATGTGACATTAAATATACCTGCATGAGCTTTTCAAATACTTCTGTCCTCACAGGTTTTTATTAAAGTTATAGCTAAAGTTGTATCATAGCATAAATCATTGAGCTAATAATCATCATTATTTGGAAAAGCACTAGCAGAAAATCCTCTAGCATATATTCATCTATGGTATGATAACAATGTATGGTGAATATTTAAATTTTAAAAATCACAATTAATTCACATTGTTCTAATCTACCTCAAAGTACTCCCATTAACCTCACACATACTTACTCTACCATTCTTATCACTTTCTGAAGTAGTTAGGGGTGTCCTCTTTCATGATGTGTGAAAAAAAAATATAATCAATGCTGCTTCATCCAAGTCAAGCTCCAGAAAACACTATTCTGTGTCTTCATCCACCTTATTCACCAGACCTGGCTCTGAGTGACTCCTGGCCTGTCCCCAAATTCACATGAGAGGTAAATGTTTTCAATACATTCAGGACATCTAGCCAGTCGCTAAAGAACATTATGACATAGACCAAAGAGAAACTTCCTTGTCTTTATCTCAATCTTTTAACAATATACATTCAGACATTACTGGTTAATTTGTTTCATAATAAAATTATCACACTATCAATGACCAAAAGGAAAACAGGGATATAGAAAAATATTGCTTGGAAACCAAAAATTGGAAGGCTTCATGATTTATATTTTTAAATCAAGCAAAAATAAAATATACCAATTCTACCCAATGAGAATATAAAAATTATTAAATATGCCTATACACAAACTAATTTAAAAATTGAGCTAATTGTTTCATGTCTAATTTGGAGATGCTGAATGGCATACAAAATTTTCATACTGTTAGGGGAAATGAATCAGAATTCTCAATTGAGTGGCATTCTGTTCCAATCCTAATGCTTTCCCTCAAATTGTGCTAGTGAATTTTCTGCTAGTCCATTTCTTGAACAACAAAAAATTAATAAAATATTTCTGCTACATTTTCAACAAGAAATTGTCCCATATAAACTTATGCAAATAGATCCATATTCCCACAGCCTGGTAAAAGTCAGGAGAGACAATACCTTCAACTTTCCTGTGGTTTCTTTTAAATTACATCACTACACTGTAAAGGCCCCCAGTCATGGACCGGGTATTTTTACTATATGGTAGTAAGAAAGAGGTATCTGTTTTTCAATAAAAGATAATACTTATTGTGATGTTTACATCTCCCCCCAGAATAAATCGTTCCCCAGTACAATTAAATTATTTCATTTATTCATTTGCTAGAACTACCCCTAAAATACTGCATGGGAGTGGCTTTAGGGGGAAGTTATTTTCTCACAATTCTCAAGGCTTGAAGTCTAAGATTAAAGTACCAGTGAATTTTTGGTGACCTCTGGCTTTGGCTTGCAGATAACCAGCTCCCAGTGTGTGCACACTACTCACTTTTTGATTTTATTGTTTTCTGACTCCTGGCCTCCTTTTTGTTTTTCTTTTCATAAGGTCATCAGTTTGATTATTACCCATCTCTGCGAACTCACTCTGTCTTAAAGAAGTCTTTATAGCTTCTGTCTCCAAACACATTCATAGTCAAATGTATTGAGTTAAGATTCCCACACATGCATTGTAGGGAAACACACACTACTCTTACACTAACATTGGCATGATTATCCTAAACCCTTCTGGATAGCTTTAAGCAGCACTTTGTACCCTGTGTTTTAAGTAAACCCAAGTAAACATTTATGATCGGCTCAGCTGAACCTATTTCTATGAATATCTGAAGATTCTCAAAGAAGAAAATGAAGGTGAAAAGGAATGAATACTTATCAAGATGCTACTATAATGTTATAGATAGTTGTTTGATGTTTCGCATACACGCATTTTATTGTTTCATGTTTTCAATTCATTTGAGACAGAAAAGGGGTTATTTAACTTTTCTATTATGGCATAAAAATTATCCAAGCATATGAGTGTATAGAATTGTGCATTTATTATGTCATAATTTCTGTGGGATATGACTGTACTGGGTTTTGCTGGATTCTCTCTACAGGTTCTCACAAGGCTGTGGGTGATATTTCAGGACAGCTAAGCTTTCATTTGGAGCTTAGGGTCTTCATTCAAGCTCATTCATCTTGTTGGCAGAACTCAGATTCTTACAGTGTGTTCAAATCTTAGATGAGTCTAAGTATAGAGAGAAAACTTCTCAGAGGTTTCAGAAAGGTACCTCATTTAAAGTCTTCAATTTAATAGTTTCAGCTCGTCCAGGATAATATCTTTTCTATTAACCCAAAGTCAGATGACTTAATCTTGAAAATGGTAGATTATTCTCATTATGGAACCAAATTCAATTCTTTTTTATCCAAGAGTATAGGAATATTTTTTTTTTCATTCTAGAAGTTGAACTTTAAACCAGACAGATAAAAGTTAATTTGGAGAAATATTTAAGATATTTAATTTAGTTACAAGGTCATATAATATCATTTAAAAGTCACACAATATTGCTTAAGGTGTGAAATTCAAGAGACAGGAGAGAAAAACATTTTGAAGAGCAATGACTATTTGACCATCCCCTAAGCAATTTGAGATCTGTTTGCAGTATACAGTTGTTTGTGAGGCTGCAGGTTGGGAAACAATACTGGTACACTTGACACTGATTTGTTAGTGAATTACTCCTGCAAACAGTGAAACAATTTGTTAACTACATTACTCATTGAGTAAAACTGAGTGGAGGCCTAGGACCGGGATCTTTTGATTATACAGTAAAGATTATATCTTAACAGCTCAGCGTTGAATTTGAAGCTCACTCTAGAAGCTAAATGAATGATTTAAGTTAAACTCTGTTCCATCGTGAGTTATAGAGTCCACTGCATCCCATTTTCTTTCTACAGTTCTACAATACTTTTTGAACTTTTCTTCAGAAGTTCTTTGTAGTCTTTGTTAGAAATGTCTCACGTATTTCCAAAATCTATCACTATATTAAATAAAAATAGAATTCTACTTGATTATTTGTAAGGTTTTTAAATCATTTTCAGAGACTAGTTTCATATGTTACTCAAAAAAATCCATAATTCTAATTCCTTAAGTCATTCAAAAACATTTAATAGTAATTTAAATACAGTTAAGGAAGAGTGAGAGGGAATGAAATCTCAAAATGCTGTGGCATTGTTTTCTACTTTCTGTCATGTAATAATGTTTCATTTTTAAAATCAATTTTTGATAAATAAAATTGTGTATGTACTTACTGAGTTCTTATCACAGCTTTTTGTATGTAGTAAATTATAAGTATTCATTTAATTGATTTTCATTCTTTAGTACTGTGTCTTAAAGTGTAGGTGACAACAAAAGACTAGAATATCTAGGCATGAAAAATTGTTGAAAGAGTACCAATTTAGTTCTATTGGAGATACCAAATTATAAAATGGTTATAAGAAAAATAATTTTGATATTTATCCCTACTTGTCAAAATATTGCTGCTGCTTATTATTTGCTTGAATTTCATTTTTTTTTTCAAAATAGCTCTTCCTTCTAAATACCATTTTTAAGGCCAGACATTCTGGCACCTACCTGTAATGCTAGTGCTTCAGAGGCTGAGACAGGAGTATTAATGTGAGTTCAAGACCAGCCGGAACTGCATGGAGGAAACGCTGTTTCAAAAAATCAAAAACAAAACAAAACACAACCAATAGAACAAACAATTTTTAATTATATAATTGCAAATTTTTTTCTTTGGATCTATATTAGCTATTCTTCATTTATGAATTTTTATGATGGGGAAGAGTTTTCTGAATAGATGTCTTTGTTAAAACTTTATTACAGTACTCTTTATAAATTGTTGAGTTTCTCCACAAGATTACATCTTTAATTGATTCTATTAATTGCTTTTTAAAAAGTATCACCACAATAGGGATTTTTGCAAGAACAAAATAAAGTAGCATGGTGTGCCTGTTGCTGCTTGGAAAAGGGAACAAAAGGTCTCTGGCATGAAACTGCATTCTCCTATAATTTGCTTTAAAGTCCTCCTCGTTTTAATCTACCTTTTAGTGCACTAATTTAGTCTCTGCCACATTATCCCAAGTGGCTCTGTCATTCAGCCTATTTTAGGATAAAGCAGCACCGTACATTGTAAATTATTACCACTAACACAGGAAATACATGAGTGTGTAACGTGAATATTTCATGCATAGCCTTCTGCATGATTCTGTGCAGTGCATTTTTCTCCCTGTTTATCCATCAATATTAAATACTACTACAACCACTACTACCACTACCACTACTATTACTATTATTACTGCTACTACAGCATGGCAGTCCTTTCCAAACTCAGACTAAAATGTAACTGCCATTGTAATAAAATGGAGAAGTAGAACTTTTACAAAGTGATCAGGGCATGAGGACTAACACCTTCATGTGTGAAATTGGTGCCAATAAAAAAAGGTTAGACTCTCTTACCTTCCTGCCTTTTGTTATTGTCTAACACAAGAAAAGATGCCTTCTAGGTGCCTACCCTTTGATCTTACACTTCACATCCTCCATAAAAATGTAATTAACTGCATTTCTGTTCATTATTAATTACCCAGTCTTAGGTAGTCTGTCATAATAGTAAAGATAGAATGTCTACTTATTCATGATCACTCTATGCTCACCTTTGTTTGTGTCTCTTTTATTTATGTAGAAATTCTGCTCCAGGAACAAAACTTTGAAATATGTGATTCATAATAATATACATACATTTAGAGCAGTGGAACAAATCTGTATCTATGAATTAAGATGAAGCATGCATTTGTGTCACACATGCCACAGCTAGTTCTCTTACTAATTTTCTATATCTCCTGTATTTCTAATTGTGGTTCATCACTCTATAGAACTGTGACACCTTTCTTATAATTTCATCATCTTCAGTTGATGTCTTCATAATGGCATGAAGAGGAAAAAAGAGGACTCTGCCATAAATGGGAAATGTCCTCCTGAAACTCACGTCTAATTGTTTTATTTCTGTGTATGCATGCTTATAACTATCACTTTATTTTAAATAGAAATTACAAAAGTAAAGTTTCTGGCTGTTTACCTTTCTAAAAATTTGATTTAAATAGATAAGTAGGGATATAATTTTTAGTGATGTAAAAACATTAGTGATCTCTATCACTTCAATATTACTTATAGTTATCCATAAAATATATAGATAACAATAATTTGAGATGAGAGACCGTCACTTTTACAGTTAGTTTTCTTACAAAAGTTGTAAGGTAAATTGCCTATTTAGCAAATCTTTTTAGTTTAAAATAAAAATTTCCTAATAATTCCTGGAAGTTTTCATAATTTTTTAGACATTTGAGCTTCCTAAACATTGTTACCACTATTTTTATCTTTCAGCAAAGATATTTCATGGGATAGAACTTTTAACTCAAACGAAGACATGCTGATTATAAGTAGAAATAGGATTTCCACCCTCCTAGAAAAAACACTCCAAAATTGTAAAAGGAGAAATGAAATGTGCCTTATAAAAGTGAGTGAATCATCAACTGACCAGTAATTTTTGCGCTGCTTTCCACATGGCAAAATGAGGAATTCTATAAGAGAAAATAGAGGGAGAAAACACTACAAAATTGGTGTGGATTCTTTTACTGGAGAAGAAAAAAAATGTGTCACAGACAAAGAAAAGAGACTTTCTACTTGAAATATAATGAAAGTGATTTTTCTGAAGAGACGAAACAGATGGCATTCACAAAAGCAACTAAAGTTTGTGAATAGTCTAGAGTTTTCTTTGGTTCTCTTCTTTTTACAGAAGATAACACTAGAAAAAGCAATAGATTTGAAAGTGGATTACTAGTGCTTCACTCTTATGGAATTAGTTCAGATTTAACCCTTGTCACATCTAAATAATTGAATTTTTCAATGGCCATTAATTTTACTTAGACTAATATGGTATACAATATGAAATGAATATCATGTTTGTCATAGAAGTTGTTATTTTAAAAGATTGAATGCTAAATTTAAGAAAAGACAAATAATAAATAAACACAGAAATTGAAAAGTTTTATGATTTTCTAAGATGAACCAGTCCTATTGGTAAGTATATGGCATTTTCAATATCTGGTTTCCAGATTATAATATAAGACACATGATTGATGAATGCATGTTATCTCTACCATCTTTAGAAAATATTGGACAAACTTAAGTAACAACTACAGAGAATGTAAATAATTTATCTTAATAATTCTTTGGCACAATACAATATTATATAAATAATAGTGTCATAAGGGACACAAAATTCTTGGTGCAGAAGCAGCCAAGCCACTATAGATATATGTAAAGTTTTTGTATTCCACACCTATGACAATGGACTGATTCAATAGGAAGAGTCTTGGGATCACTGTGCAACAGAGCTCTATATTCTGTCATCCAAGTTTTGCCTCTTACAGAATGTAAATATGAGACTCAAAAACCCACACAATTTATTCTGAAGCCTATGGCCATTAAGCACCATACCTTAGAATAATAAATTTGAAACTCTAAAATATGGCATTCAAGTTTTCTCCTCTAAATTTCCTTGTAATTTGCCACTTTCCACTGTAGGTTTTCTTTTCCCAAGTCTTTATCTCCTGCTCAAATATCACTTCCTGTATCAAGACTCATAAATCCAGTCACTCACTATCATAGCATCACAAACCCATCAAGGTCACCAAGCCTTAGATGGGATTTTTCCTTCTACATTCAGCTTTAAAGACAAGGACTCTAATTCACTGTTTTGGAGCTAGAACTGTTAAGGTCACCCTTGGTGTTACTCCTCCCTCTATCTCTTTATCTAATCAGTCACATTTAGCCTGGGAATTTAATGCAGTGATAGAATGTTTTGTAGCATTCACAGGATCTTGATTCAATTCCTAGCACTATCCATAAAAAAAAAGCAATCACAGTTCCCACAATCACATTTTCCAAATATTGATCTTTTAATACTGTTTCTATTCTGACTACCCAACTATATACTTTGAGTTTTTTTTTTTTCACAAAAAGCTATATAGAGTCCACAAAATAACCATAGTAATCTTCCTTGTTGCTTTCATTTTCTTATATGTTGATTATCTCATCTAGAATGTGTGTTCCTGCCTGGATCTTCACTATGTACAAATCCTCATAAGCAGAGTATTTTGAGAAACTTTCCAAGTGACAGTTAATTGATTGTTTCAACTTAAGTAAGAAATTCCCAATTAATTTTATCGCCATAGTTCTTGCTGTGGTTGAAGGGATTTCCTGAAGACCTAAAACCCACCCTGGGTGTGAGCAGGACCAACCAATAGACTTGTAGCTTGAGTGGAATAAAAGTGAGACAAGGAAGATTCACTTCCATTTTTTCTGAGTTGCTCCAGTCTTCACCTTCATCGTTCCTGCCATATCCTTGCTTCTAGTACAGAGTATTCAGTCTTCCAGTAGAGACTCTTTGCTGTAATCAGAGTTTGCAAGGAGAACAAGAAAATACAGGACACATAATTGATAGTATTTTTTTATATAATGGTCACCCAAAAAGTCATATATAAAAGAAAGAGTACAGGAAATCTGTCCACACATTAAGATCCAGTGACTCCAACAGAGGTCCTAGAGTCCATAGCACCATTCTGCATGGGTCTTGCTGAAGACCTAGAGCCAGTGACAATGCCTCTCATGACTCCAACTGGAGGTCTAGAGCCCACAACAGTATCTCATGCAAGTCTGTTTCAAGAATCTGCACTGGGAAGTCCCAAAGGTCAGCAGTGGAAACTAGAAAGTCTGTGACAGATGGATGAAGGATCTGTGCCAGTAGGCTGAAGGTTCTGCACTGGAGCCAGGAAACGGCTGAAAATAAGGACCAGGCCTCCACTGAAAATCATCACAGCCATCCTCAGTGACAACGAGGTCCCGAGGTCCTCTGATGATGAGAACAGCTGAATTCATACAAAGAAGCCAGCATGGCAAGCTTCTCCTGGAGACCAAGTAACACAATATCTTTCTCTCTGGAACCAGGAAGCAATGCTCAATTAAAGACCAGAGGTCCCGCAAAATGAATCACAGCCATTCTTACTGACAACAAGGTCCTGAGCCTCTCTGACAATGAGAACAGCCAAGTTAATGTCAGGAGTGAAGTTTGACAAGCTTCTGCAGGAGAACCAATGGCAAAAGGAGAAGCAACAATACTACTTCTTCTTCTCCAGTTCTTTTTATCTTGGCAACAGTCCTCAGGTGAGCCATCCATACTCAGCACCACACTGATTCTGTTCAGCTGGTATTAAAAGTTGACCACCAATATCAATCTACCATGCTCTTCAACCTTTCAGCACAGGCCCTTGAGACTTCATTTACAGACCCTTCGGCCTCCTTATATGACCTCACATGGGACATGACAGTGAGCTTCAGGCCGTCAGCCTTTGACATCTGACTCTGCAGGAGGCCAGTGTAAGCCTATATTGCAAATCTTGAAATGTTTATATATCTTACATTAAATCTGTTTCTCCAGTGAGCACTCACTGATATATCCCATGTCTAAGCCAAAATACAATTATAAACCAAGGAATTTTTTGCCTCAGTTTAGTGCTTTTTATACTTTGATATGATCCTTATTTTGTTAACAGTATATATCACAACAGTTTATATTTGGTCTTTAATTATAATCATCCTGTCCCTCTGAATTAACCCATGGAAAGTTAAGTATTGTCTTATTTAGTGTCATATTTACAAAGTCCTAAGGGGCAGGAACATTAGAAATCCTTCATAAATAATGATATTTCTCAATACAGAAGAAACTGAGCAAATAAATATCAGATGTCATCCTCCAAAATCCAAATAGAATATCCAAATTGGATATATTTTTAAATGGCCTATATTGTCTGTGTTTCAATTGAAAATTCAAACATGTCAATTGTCTGATTACTAGCAAGAAAAATGTTCAAACATTTTAACAGTTAATACAACTTTTTTTCTTTATACCACTATGAGAGTGAAGATTGATTGTCAGGGATCAACTTGATTGGTTTGAAAGAAGGTAAAGTACAATTCTGGATTTATCTAAGTGGGTCACAGAAGTATGATCTTGGGGACAGTGTATGGTGTCTGGGATCATTCTTTGTGCTTTCCCCATGCTCTGCAGCTTGGATGGCAGTTTTGCTCCATCATGGGCTTTCATGATGTTTCTACCTTGGATCGAGCCAAGCCTGGACTGAAGCCTCTAAAACTGTGAGCCAAGTTAACTCCTCCTTTAAGTTAGGATTGTCAGCCATTGTGTTCCAGCAATTGGAATCTGACAAGTACAGCCACATAAGGAAAATATTAATTTATAATCAATGATTTAAAAAATAGGCCATTATACACTAAAATATCCCCAAACATAAGTCAGTACCAAACAGTAAGTACAGAATGCTGATAATTTACATGGAAAATAAATAATTAACTTTCAAATACCTTTTTAAAGATTATTTGCAAGACCGTTGGATTCATTTTATTCATCATTAATCTTTCTAATTTTTTCAAAAGTAGCAATTATTGTATCATGTTTAAGTGTGACTGTTATTAGAAATTTCATCAGTATTTTACATCGAAACAAGTTTCTCTCTGGAAAGTTAATCTAAAGTTTTCAGTTGCCTATTGTTTTAGTGTGGAGTTATGTGATGCATAATGAGATGCATAGAGCAAGTGGTTTATTTATACAGCTATGCTAAATGTTGTGAATAATGATAAGGAAGTAAAAAAAGATGGGCTAGGAAAATGACACATAACACAGAAGTCTCCTGCAGGAAAAGAATTAGAACCAAAGAATTTTTATGACAAATCTCATAAGTCTTACCTGCTGGTCTGAGGGAAATGGAATCAATGAATACAGCTACCTGACAAGTAGATACAGAACATCTGTAGACAAAAGAAATGCAGCTATTGCAAGTGGGAGTCGGACTAACCCACAATGAAATGTGAAAGACAAGGGCATTAGCTACATTCCTCATGTCATACTGCTGGACACTACAAACTAAGGCATTATGATACATTTCAATTCTGTACAGAGTAAATAATTCTGAAAATAGTATAAGCTGTTGTATTAGCCTCCCACTCTGATCATATTAAAGATTTTCACTTCTTCTGTAAATAATAGGAAGGTAAACAAAATAAATGAAAGGTTTTCAGACATCACACACTGGCCCTGCAATTTTGTGATCTGTGCAAATAGTGAGAAATGAAGTTAAGCTGTTCAGTATCAACACAGCCCAGTGCAAAGAGGCATATTCCAAGACTTACCATGATTTTGGAGTGGAGAAGGTAGAAATTAGGGAGAATTTTGGTTAGACAGTGAACATGAGAGTACAATTTTGTGAGTAATTAATGTATGGGGAGAAGATGTTACACAACAAATATCTAGAGCTAAATCTGGCAGTGGCAGAAATTTGTAGGACAAACTTCTAGAGAACTGGAAATTATAAACAAGCTGGAAGTAGACACTTTGAGATCTTTTCTGAGGTAAGAGTTGCCTTGACGACAACAATAGGTAATAAAAAAATGAATCCATACACCAATAATTCTTATGCATGCAGAAACAAAAGTCATAAATCTTTAGCAAACTGAATTCAGCAATATATAAAACAAATTAAGTGTTATTATAGGAAAGCTAGGTTAAATTAATTTTCAAAGATTAAAATGTATATACTGTTAATAGATTAAAAAAATATGATCATCTCAATATATAACTTTTTTTTGAAAAATTGAAGATAACACTTACTCAAATTAAGCTTCTGTGTGACGAAGGGCATCTCCATGAATAAATGTTCATTCATTTTAGGAAAAGATCATGTGGTACTTATTAATTATCACTAGATTGACTTGAATGATGAAGTACTCTGTTCCTGTGTTTTTTGCTGTATTTTTAACCATAAATGCAAAAACTTTTATGGGCTATTTATTCAGCATATCTACTTCTTTTTTAATTAACTTTTATAGTCCATTTATTCTGTTATCATACTTATTAACATGTATTTATTCATTACATTTTTCTTTAATTCTTTATGTATTCAAAGCAAGCCTATTTCATTTGTTATAATGCAATTTTATTTTTTCAGCAATTCCACATATATTTATTTTATGGTATTTTCAAATAAGAAATTCCTTCCATTGATTTTATTTATAATTATTTTTAAGGAAGATCAATAACTAACATCGTTATAAGTAATAAAATGGTAAAAATTGTTGGTAAAGATTTCTGTTTTTTCTATTTCTGTTCAACACTAATAGATAAAACTGGGCAAGAAAGAGCATTAATGATGCAAAAAGAGGAAATCAAATATTAAACAGTTTTTCACAAGCCAAATGATTTCTTATGTACAAAATTTTAGATTACATGTTCAATGGTAATTGTAAAAGTTCAATGCTATTAAAATTAAAATTTAAAGTAAAACAGGTAATTTATATTAACAGATATGGGAGGCTTATTTATATAAGAGCTGTACTGTAAAAACATTATTTTTAGAGAAATTGTTAAATACTAAATTAATTTAATAATAATGTTCATATATAACACCAAATTTTATTTACTTCAATCTCAATCAAACTTCCAGTAAGGTATCATAAAAAATGACAAGCTGGTTTAAAAATTTAAGTATGGGCTAAAAAAAGATATCTAAAACACACAATGATTTTTAAAACTAAGAGAAAGTTAAAGGATCTATATACTACATGACATTATGTCATGCTATAATCTTCGTAATTCTCAAAGCATTTTTTGGAAAAGCCAAACATGTATTAATGAAGTAAAAGAAGGATCCTGAAATAGACCCACAATATGCAACCATTTTTTTCTTTTTCTTTTTTTAGTTCTAAGAATTGAATTCAGGACATTGAGCTCTCCAGGCAGGCACTATGTCGCTGAGCTATCTCCCCAATCCCAAATAGTCTTGACAGTGCACCAACACGGATTTTAAAAAAAGGATTTAAAAAGTAAGGATATATAATCAATAAATATAGGCAAAATTGGTTAGACCAGGAAAAGTGAACTTTATCATTAATACAAATGCTATACTGTTATTTATAATAGATTATAAGGCAACATTTTCCATAGCTTTAGAAAATCAAAGATATTTCCTATGCAACAGAAAAATTTCATAAATAAAAAATTAATGCTAGTAGTTTCAGCACATGCAGTAGTGAAAACATTTTTCATAATGAAAACACCAGCTACAAAGTAGAAGAAGCAGTCTTAATACCACATATGTACCTCATTAGAAAGTGGTTTGCATAATATGTTAAGAAATATTAAGAGGGCTGAGGATTTAGCTCAGTGGCACAGTGTCTGCCTGGTAGGCGCTAGGTCATGAGTTCGATCCCTGGTACCAAAAAAAAAAAAGAAAGAAATATTAAGAAATAGTTATATTTAGAAAGTCAGATCTCAAAAACAAAACAAAAAAAAAAACAAGCACAATATTTTAAATGATAGAGAAAAGATATTTTAAGAAAGATCATTAAGTACAAAGACCCTCAACATTGTTAGGTATCAAAGAAACGCAATGAAGAACCCAATGAAATACCAACCTGTTCCCTCAAAATACCTAAAATCAAATACTAAGAATTGGAGGAGATGTAGATGAACTCTCATCTATTTCTGGAAAGGATATAAATAATATGAAGTCTTCAGAAAGCATTTTGATCATTTCTTGTAGGATAAGTATAGATTTCTCATATGACTTATTGATTCCTTTCACTGTATTTACCCAAGAGAAGTGGAAATGCATCAGCAATAAAAAGGAATGAACTGTGAAAACACTGATGAATCTCAAGAACATTATCCTGCAAAATAAACTAGAAACCAAGAGTTCAAACTATGACATCAGTTATATAAATGATAGAGGTGGAAACTAACCCATAATAGTGGAAAAATACATTTGTATCTTTGTCACCATCTAGGCTACTGTTAGTGGTTACATACAAAACAGGAAAGAGGAAATTGATGTATCACAATGTTAATAGAGACACTTCTATTTAATGATCAAGTTCTGTTTCTGCAACTAGACTGTTTACTGAATGGGTTGTTAGATAAAAATGTACACAATATGTACATTACAACATCCAGAACAAAGAAATGGGCAAAGGAAATCTAGCTTGTTGATTTTGCTTTCTTGTGCATAACTTATATGCGACACTGGGCTGTGTAACAGAAATATGAAGCTATAGAACAATCAACAAAAATTACAGTACTGAACAAACAAGGTGTACTGTACAAAAAAGACACCAAAGCTCAATCAACAAGATGTACAGAACTGTACAAAAATTGGGTCATAATTCTGAGCAGAAGGTCATAAGTCCAAACAATGTGCCTTGGTCATAAGTCCTAGGAATCTTCAAAACACCATGTTGTTAAATGAAAAATATCTGTATTAGACATCATATTATCCAAATAGTTCAATGAAAATGATTTGATTTTCTTAGAATACATGCTTTTCAGGGACCTTTAAAATAAAACACAGCAGCCATTAACAAATCACATCTGCTGACTAAGGCAATTTTGATACCTCACATGTCAGATAGATCTTATGATATAACAGTGATATAGAATGCACTCATCAATAATCATGATTGGAAACAGAGGCAATTCAGATATTATCTTTAGCAAATCAATAAAGTATGTGTTCCTATATTTCCTCACATGCCCTTTCCTAAAATCTTAGCAGCTTCCATAAATGCTGTGCTTTGAATGTGCAATTTTGGCTCACTAATGAAGGAGCTTCTGTAGCCACTGCAAGGGACCATTGAAAGTAAAATAGCACTAGTAAGATGTCACAGAACCACGGACCTCCTTGACTCTACAAAGCTTAATGGAATGCCAAATGTCCTTGACAGCGACACTGGCATGAGTGAACCCACTGCTCTGTCTCCTCTGCAGTAAATACCTTAGAGGATAGAAAGACATGCAAAGTACATAGGAAAGGAGCTTACTAACCAGAAGTGAAAGACAAAAATTAAACACATAAAAAAGCAGAGAGCCAAGGATAACAGTGATAATTTATCAGTTGTTTCCTGTGGTTCAGAAGTGTATACATAACCCTTGAGACAATATGTGCACCTATATGATATGAGACATTTCTATGGATCAAAAAGTTTCACGATAACATCACTTCTAAAAAGTTTGTTTATATCTGAGAATTTATTTACTTTCCAATGAATCACTTTTATTATCACCTGAGGAACTGTTGGAAGGAAATAATTCTTAGAAATGAGACCATAAAAGGTGTCCACTGATAATGATTTTTAGCCCTTTGGCACAGCTCTTTTGTCTGTATCATATAAGATCAACAGGTCTCATAAGTCTGTATGCTCTTCTGCATCAAAAAAGACAAGCCATATATTTTGGGGGATATTGAGGTCAAACAAATTTTTCCATAATATCCAAAAAATACCAGGTTGCTTATTTTTCCTGTACAAAATACATATTTTGAAGAAAATGTACAATAATGCATATTTTGAAGAAATTTGTCCTTTTGTAACTGCTGTGTCTATTTGCACAACACGCTTAAAGAATATGGCTAAAATACAGTAGGCTACCGCATCCCTCATTTAATGACCAAGTTCCATTCCTGCAATCAGGTCGTTAAATGAATGGATCGCTCAATGAAGAATTATATAAAGTATATAATTATAATATTCAGAACACAGAAATGGTCAAAAGAAACTCTAACTTGACGCTTTTGCTTTCATTTGCATAAGTCCTATGTGTATCACTGTAATGTGTGCAGAACATAAAACTACAGTACAAACCCTATAGTACAATCAACAAAAATTACAGTACTGTATAAACAAGATGGACTACACAAAACTAAGACATTGGTGGTCTATCAACAGGATATACCAAAATGTTCTCCCCCAAAATGGCAAATTATAATTTTGAGCAGTGGATTGTAAGTCTGAACAACATGCCTTGGTCGTAAATCTAAACAATTGTTAAATAGGTAGATCATTAAATGAGGAATACCGTATGTTTCTCACAGTATTAGTGCTGACAAAGGAATTAGACATTAAATGTTAACTTGTACTGAAAATATATATATTTTGTTGCATATGAAGTACAACCTAGGTGTGTGAAATTTAATAGTATTATTTATTGATATGACAAGTTACATGGGAAGAGTCTCTAAAATATGTATTTGGAAATGATTTTATGTTTACAGTAGTTTTCTTATAACCATTACTAAGTTACATATTTATCTAACCATTACCTAAATTACATATTTGTGTTTTCCTGTAAATTATTTGAAAGTAAGTCAAACACATCACCATCTATTTCTTCTATGTAGTTCCAAAAAGTAAGGCTGTTTTCATAATTACAGTGCAATGATTAATTTCAGTGGGTTCATTTCATTCCGATTTTTAAATATGTTTATGCTATATAATTTTATATGGTTTCTCCTGCATAGCTATCTCTCCCATGCTTACAGTTTGTCTTTTTTTCCAACTTCATTTGCAGGTACTGCTGTTTTTATCTTTATCATCTTTTTCTTCCACTTTGAATTTCTCCTTCTGTTTTATTTTTCTGTATTTGGAGTATAATTACAACAATGAGAGTAGCAGTATAAGTTATTAGAATCAACTGGAAAAATAATCACGTGAAGAATATTTCTTAAAGGTTAATATATGCATATCTAGTCGTTGCAGCTACTTTTTCTTTTTAACAGAAATGTGTATGCATTCATACACAAATGCCTGTACAGGATGTTCGCATAATTATTTATAACCAATTCAAAAGAGAAGCAACTCAAGTCTTCCAACAAATTTTGATATATTCATGTCATGCCACTAAGGAAAGTGACTGAATTATATTATAACTAT
Organism: Hydrochoerus hydrochaeris; assembly: GCA_004027455.1. NCBI lineage: Eukaryota > Metazoa > Chordata > Mammalia > Rodentia > Hydrochaeridae > Hydrochoerus > Hydrochoerus hydrochaeris. The sequence continues at coordinate 24,218 of PVLA01000487.1, forward strand.
GGAACACTGTCAGTTAACACAAACAGTTACACCCAGGCTACGCTGGATGGATCTGATACACACAAGCTTGAGGGAAAGGATGTAACACCAAACACTACGAAGTGTGCAATCTTAATTCAGGAATTTAGAAATCAAAACAGTGATTAATTTGTACAAGAGGAGTCAAAAGTGACTTTAAAGGGGGACAACAATTTTGTTGATAATGTTTACCTTTTTGATTTAGATGGAAATTACATTGCTGTCCATTTTTAACAGATTCATCAAGCTGAACATTTATAGTTTGTTTACTTCTATTTAGAAATGATCACTTCATTGTTCTTCACCGAACACTGCTTGTTATTGAATAGTATTTTTATTACATTGCCAAGAAAAATAAATTATCTGCAGCCTGTGATCTAGTTCCCAAATAGCTCTCCCAGAGAACAAAATGTGGTTCTCACAGATACAAAGTTCTCATGCATATACATTGTTGAAGATTCTTACAATCACTTTTCTACCTAACCCTTCTAATCTTGTTTTGAATATAGGAACTAGGATCAAATTTTGTAGAAAAGTATAAACATAGTCCTCCTTATGTTCAAAATGACTTTTGATAAATTTGTAATTAAAATGAAATCATTGGACTGATGTAGGAAATGTCTTCGAATTTCATTATTGAATAAATCCTATTTTCTACAGGGATTTCTCAGTATTAATAGGTTTTACATTCTCCAATACTTTTACTTTCACACCCTATCATTTTCACTGTATTCATTTGTCTACACAGCATGCCTGTAAAAAAAGTAAATAGCTGTCAATCACAAAACAAGTAATTGCTTTTTTGATAAAAATTCATGCTTTCTGATCCCTATATTAGATTTTCTTCCTAAATTCACTTTTTGAAAGTATCAGATCACTTTTTAATTGTATTCTGACTCATATCCAACAAAGAATTGTTTCTCTAAATTTAGTACGATTATTTCATCATCTCTCTTGACAATAAAAATACTGTAGTAATACTGTGAAATGAAAATTAAGATGCTCAAGGAAGTTTTGTTGTGTTATATACACTATCGGCATCATGGTTTTCATGTGACGTTATTGGTATAGTATTTCTCTTGCTCACAGTGATACTGAAAGTGTGAATTTAATCTTCTCTATTCAACTAAGAGTCAAGAAAAACTTCTGGAAATCACACTTTATTTTCTGATGCTGAAAAGTCGCATAGCGGATTTTTATAAAATTAGTCATTGAGTCCAAGGCAAGAACTACTATAAACTGTTATTTTTAGAGGACATTCAGGTTTTTTAGAAAAATCTATACATTTAAATATATATTATCACACGTTAATATTTAAAAATTAATATGAATTTCATGACATAATGCTTTTTCAAAAATACTTCCTTATAAAAGAAAATATCATGATATTAAAATTGCTATACTTAAATGATATGCTATTTTAAATATACTAATTATTAATGGATAATCTCTATAAAACTTAAATTCTGCATTTTTTCCCTAAAAATCAAAATATTTTCTGAAAATGTGAGTTCCATACTAGTTCTTTCAAAAGACTCAAATTTTAGTACAGTACAACCTTCTTTGGAAGTAACTTGTTCTGTGAGTGTTCTATAAGGCTAAATAAATTTTAACTTGATAAATGATCAGTGTCTTGAAATTCAGGTGGCGCATGACACATGATCACAACTAAGCCAAAGATCATTTCTCACCCCCACTGTAGTATTATGGGTAACTGTCTTCCAACAGCAAAACGTTATGGAGACCTCATCTGCAGAGGAGGAGAAAAAGTCAAACATATCCCTTATTTCAAATGAGTTTAGGGAGATGTGTGCAATGCAGGAAACATTGCAAACTTTTGTTGAAAGCACCTCCCGAATAAGACTGTAGTAACGGAGGCAATGCATTTGCTTAATGTCAGTGCAGTGTCACATGTTCACAAAGTCGTCAAAGGAGGGCAAAACCAAATGTCATTGGATGGGTTCCTTGTTAAGGTTGCAAAGAAGAAAAACATTTCACTGGGCCAGTAGATAACAGTAATTTTGTAAGTGACAGTGAAAGTTGTCCTACAGAATAACCTTCCTCTCTTATCTCCTTCACACCAGCCACGAAAGTTTGTTTGTTTATATTTTTTATATCTTGTATTTGTTTACTATTTTGTATTATATTAAAAGATTATAGTCATTTTTATATGAATATTTTTGGATGGCTATCTGAATTATCTTCATTGTCATTATTTTGGAGAGGGAAATTTACTTTGATACACAAGTGCTTTGATTACAAGCATGTTTCCAGTACCAGTTTGCTCACAAACCAATGCTTTCTTGTACCTATAAAAATATGTTACGTGCTTTCTGAGTATCAGAGGATAAAGAATGATTTTTAGGGCTCAGATTTACCATAAATGGCCCAAAGACAAAGTTTCCATTTATATACTGCTTTCAGAGTTTTCTTGTAAACATCAGTCTTACACTGACGTTTATGTTGGCAATGATTTGCCAAATGGTGGTTTTAATAGCAGTATAAACCTCAAGGTCATTTTCTCCTAATTGTACTTTGTCCCTTGGAAACTTTATTGAAATCTTTTTTTTTCAAATCGAGACTTGCTAAGTAGGAAAAAAACCCACTCCTTCCAGGTCAAACTTTGTGTTCTGTGACATATTTACAGATTCTTTGTTCTGTCGCTGGTTTTTTATTATCGAATGCAATGAAATAGGACTCAAATGATAAGTCTGAGATCTCTAAATGTCCCAAAGCCCAAATTTGCTTGTGGAAAATACAAGTGTTGTTTTTTCTCTTCAATTCTTCCACCCCATGGTAAACTGTCCCCATTTTCACATTGTTTCAGATGTGACAATGTCTGATAGAAGGATCTGTCTTAAGCAGCTCTATAAAAGATCCTTTTTTTCCCTGAAAGTCAGTTGCCAAGGAAGGACTGTAAATCTATGCAAATGTCAAGCTACAGTATTTTTTTAACATGTAAAGTTTTCTAAAAAAAGAACAACTGTGTCAACAAGAATCTCATCTCCCAGTGCATGCCTTAAAGGGATAGTATCAAAAGGCCTTTCAAGTTTGGATGCAAGTCTAAGTACATGTCATTGAGGATCTTTTTTACTAAAAATGAAAGTTTATTCAGCACTACTAAATTTGCCCCGAAATTGTCAACTGTGATGGCATAGTTATTTTATGGCGAGGAATAAGCAGAGCTTAGCAGAAACTTGTAAAGAGAAGTTAAAGAAAGAGGAGAGTGTGATTAGTGTAATTTGACAGAAAATGTGTCTTTCTTCAAGATGCCTCAGCATAATCTGATAAGGGAATGTTTTGCATAAAGTGCTTTTCAGTCTGGGGGGCAAACTGAAGTGGGAAGATCGGTGCAGAGCAATAGCCAGACTGAAGTTTGATCAAGATGAGCAGACCGTCAACCTGGGGCAATGAGATGCACAGGATCACAAAGTATATGACATGTTAGTTTCCCATTCTCAGAACGTGTCAATGTGCAGTCTGTTCCATGGAAAAGGCCTAGGACTTTAGGTTTTAGTTTTTTGTTTTTGTGTCTTTTTATAGGTATCCAATAATTATTTTATTTTAAAATCACAGGAAATCAAAGAACAGTGAGCAATGAACAGAATCCCAAGTTCAAACTGATACTTTTCTACATAAGAACAGTTCTAAATGCTTTTCCAAATATATACCAAAACTATTAGAAAGAAAAAGAAAGCAATCTATAACACAGAGTCTTTCATACCAAGAAAGCTTAAAAACATAGACGCTAAAAATAAAGTGTACCAATTATAACTATATAGTTTAATTCTCCACTTGAATTTTTCTCAGATGTTATCACACAATAACAGATTCAGGTTCAGTAATAATTTAGATTTCTTGGTCTTGATTTTTTCAGTTTTTCATTGCTGCTAGTTTTTAATCAGTAAAATACTGTTTTCTTGAGATATTTGTGTCATTGTATTTTATAAAATAAAAAATATCTTCATACTAAAAACTCAAAATAATAATTTAAAAATTGAGGCCAAGAGAAACTGGTAATACATTCTAAATAAAACTGTGTTAAATTCTATGGCACTCTGATGTCTTCACTATACCCAGAAGACAAAAAAATCAGCACAACAATGGTTAATATCAAGGTTGACTAAAGTCTATACCATGGTCAGTCCATTACATCACATGACTCTAGCAGTTAACAAGGTCCCTATTTAAAAATGTCAAATTAAAACTAACAATAAAATCATAAAATACTTGATAGCTTTAAAAAAAAAAAGCTAAGCATTTTGCAGCCTCAGATCAATTGCCATTTTTCTATAAGGGAAGATTCAAATAGACTTTAAAAGTTAAGTTTAGCAAAATACTAATATGATTAATATTGAAATAACCTGATTCATTCAATGTATTAACTTAATGCTTAGTTGTGTACTATGAACTCCCAACCTCTTTGAGGCATAAATATCTTAGGATATAAACATAGGTAGATTATATTTTTAATATTTCAGTAAGTGATGAGCATAAATTCTTTTATATGAATTATTGTATTTGCCCACAATTCTTCTCCAGGTTATGTCTCTCTCTGCTTCTCTGCCTCTCCCCTCTCCCCTAACTCCTGTCCCCTTTTTTCCTTCTTTCTTTCTTTCTTTCTTTCTTTCTTTCTTTCTTTCTTTCTCTTTCTCTCTTTCTTTTTATTTTTTCTTTCTTTAGAAGGTAAAACTAGATACCATCATTCAAAGTGTCTCCCAAACTACATACTTAATACTCAAGTCAGAATTTAAAATAAATATATACAATTTAGGAGATAATCTTCTTTCTGGGGTTATATACAATAATTCCAAGCAAACTGCAGAGCTATTATCTAAGCTATTATATAAAGTTCTAAATGATTGTAGGTCATTATATTTAAATGTCCAGGGAAATTCAGGTTACTCAATTTGCCACTGGTGAATATATGATAGGTATAAAGAAATGAGTCAACTGTCTCTACATTTCTTTTTGTTCATTTGTTTTTGTTTTCTTTGTTTTTGTTTTCAGTCTTTTTGAGACAGGGTCTGGCTATGCAGTTCAGGCTGACCTGAGCTCACTTTGCAACCCAAGCTGGTCTGAACTAGCAACAGTCCTCTACCTCAGCCTCCCAAGTGCTGGGGTTACAGGTTTGCACCACTATACCTGGCTCCTATATTTCCTATGATTCATTTTTAAGAGTTTAACAGAAGTGATAATAAAGAAAGAAGTGGAAAAAGTATGCAGAATTATAGTACTCTTAAATAGAACTCTACTTTCTGAAAATTATACTTGGGGTTTTACTGAAGTGTGAACCAAATGAAACCTGGTCTAGTACTTTACATTCTTCTACTTGGGTATTTCTTATGTATTAACATTTTTAATATGAAATCATTACTGAAAGATGCATTTCTTGTGGTGTAAATGCCAACTATTATATATGTTAGAATTTAAGGCATTACTACATAATAAAATAAATTATGTTAATGTGAATTAAATCTATCCTTTCTATATCTGGATAAGCAAGTTTCCCTATCAAAATGTTGAGAAAACACTGTAGATGATTATTTTTCTTATTCAATAAAGCAGTGCTTATTGAAACCAAATTAGAAGAGTATAATTAATGAACTTCTCTTATGTAAGGAAAATAATGTATTGCTATCATTTGAGTAAACCAATAAAAACAACTGCCTGCCCAAACTGAATCACTTTAACAGTTTTAGATAATAAACTGTTAAGACTGGATTTCATGTTTTCTATGTGTATGTCTATGAATAATGCAGTTAGGAGGAAAAATGGAGATAAGTGAACAGCAAGAAATCTTTAAAATATGGGAAAATCTGATTCATTTATTGATCAAGTAGCATATGCTAAATATATAGTGCAATATTCAGAAAATACAGGTTAGGAAGATGAATCTGATATTATTACAAGTCTTTGAGAAGTTATCTCAGAGAGTGAAAGATGCATCAATAAATAAGAGAAACATCTATAAATATGAGAAATGGGTAAATAATGATGACACAATATGAAAGTTACCAGTATGTACACAGTTTTACAGGACATAGAAGGAATATTTCACTTTACTTATAAGGTTGAGTCAAGACTTCACTTGAAGGCTACATTTTATCTAGTGCTCGAGGAGTACTATAGTTTCTTGTACTGGTAGATTAAAGAAAGAACAACAACAAAAAACCCAGTCTCAGGACTCAGGAAGAACTACCCAGGCAGTAGTTCTTAAGGCAAGTGTGCGAATGCAGAATCACTTCTTATGAAGCCTCTTAAAATACATTGGTACTGTTTTAATAATATTGCAGAAAATTGTTTATTGACTAGGGTCCTAGATGACAAATATTCTACACATAAAGAATTGTAGTGGTTCCTATGAGACTTGTGAATATCCTTCTGCATATTTAGGTAAATGAAAATATGTTTACTCATCTGAGATTACATACTTAGCATTTCACATATAAGCTCAAAGAATGTTTACAATGGCTTTAAGTGTAAATAGTTTTCCAGGAATGCAGCTAACACATAAACATTAAACTCAAATTTAAAAATTTCAAGTTTGATCGAAGTTATTCAGCATTTAGGGACACTGAATCACTAAGGTTAACACAGTACCTAGTGTTTGAATAGTAAATAAAACACAGTTTAATTAACGTACACGTGTGTTTGTTGCATATATACATACTGATTACATATGTACCCATACTCCATTTTTTTCTTTTGTTCAGTTTGAGTTTATAAATATTGTTAAGAAGTGTTATCTGTTTGATTTGCTTTGGAATCTGCTCTGGGATTTGATAAATCCCACTTCTGATGTGTCCAGATGGGAATGAAGGACTTTTCCTGTGGTCTTTGCATGGGTCCTCACCCTCTCCTCTCTGGTGATGTTCCCTTTCTGTTTTCCCAATTCTATGAACTAGTCATCTTTACCGCCCTTCATCATGATGTTTCTGCCTGAAAGACTGAATCTTCTGAGTCCTTGAGACAAATTAAACTTCTCTTCTTTTTAAGTTTTGGATGTTGGGTATTGTGTCCCAGTGATGAGAGAGCTGACTAGACAAGTACTGACAATTATATGTTTATTATAAATTAATTTTATCTTGTTTCTAATTTAGAATTTATTTGGATCAATATATTGATAATTATTAAAATTGTACATGTACACTGCTTTGTCTTGTAATTAGTTTCAAATATTAGTGTTTTGGCAAAGTCAGTCTTACTGGTAATGCAGGAAACGATCAGCACTGGGAGAAGTGAATGGAACCAAGCTCTCTTAAGCTGGCTGTTCCAAAGGAGTTTAGCATTCCAAAATCTGAGCCCTGAACTCTGGGGGAGCTTTGTTTGAGTTTGGCGGGGGTCAGAGGTAAGATGAGTGGAATTTTGAAGATGCATATGCAGATACATACGCTATTTTTATAGAAGCAGAATTTTAGCAGATATTGTTATCTTTTGAGGTTACAGGGGTTGGAGGACAACAGGTAGGGAAGTTGTTGCAACTTCCTGGTTAAAAGATTAAAACAAATAGAAGTTGTTGAAACATTATGGTTACAAAGTAGAACAAAGAAACACTGGGGAGGGGAAGATGAACTCAGGTTTGAGCCCTTGGAGACGGAGGTTGGTCCCAAATTGGTCTACATTTCTGTCTCAATAGTACATTGCAAAGACTTGTTATTAAAGTGTTACATGAAACTTACTTAAGGTGTTTACAGAACTGAATGTATTCAAGGCAGTTGCAGTTGAAGATAAAGACTACACAACTGTTATATTTTGGATTTTGAACATTCTTCAAAGTCCCATATTTTGAACTATGACACACCTGGGAGATGGTAGAATTTTTAGAAGGTTTTAGTAGAAGGAAGTTTGGACACTGAGCAAATGCCCTTGAAAGGTACATTGTTTATCTCAGTTTAAGTAAATAGCAAAAGTTACTGTATTTTTCAAAAGAGTAAATCCTGAAACAAATATTTTTGGAAGTTTTATTCAAATATATGCTCGTCAAGTATAGGTTAAAAACTTTTTTCATACTTTCATTTTATATCAACACAAAGAAATTATAATGTGAACATAAAGTTCTTAACGTAGTAAGAGGCTTTGGAAAAACCAGCAAACACTCATATTCATCTGGGGATATCACTGTTGGTAAGCAAATGTTAATTAGTTGACTTTATCATGTAGATTTATTTTCAATTTAAACTGATATTGTTAGGTATTGCAGAGTTTGTAATTTATCCAATGTAACTCATTGTTTTAGAGTAAAGGTAAATTTTTAAGCCTATACACATACTTATAGAAAAATTTTGTAATTCCCAAAGTAGCAAATAATTAAGATAAAAAACAATTGTCATTGAAAACTATAAAAAGCAGTAACATATATGAAAAATTTCAAAGGAGTCTTCTATTTCATTAGTTTTGTTTTACAAGATTTGGCCTCAGTGTTATCTTCTTATTTTCCCCCTTTGCTTAACTTATGGAAACCAAGGTCTACTTATTATTTAGTGTAAGGAAACTAAGGCAGGAAAATATCATGGTTACAATTTATTATACCTCACAGAGGAGCACAAAGCAATGACCTTAACATGTGTTTCATATCCTGACTTTACATCCATCACGGTAGCAATATTTTGACAGGAAACATCCCCTGCTGGAGAATAGATTGTCACACTTCTTTCTGTATGAGGTAATAGATTTTAATAATTAGAAATAAAACAATTCCTAAACATTCTTAGCTGAATGTTAATAATGTACTCGCATCCTTGATTCATTTAACTTTCATATATTTATTTGATGCAAATTAAATCCATCTTTTATTTTGCCTGGTAGTCTAACAATGTCCTTTCCTGAGATCCATTATAAGGACTAACAATGTGGCCCAGTGTTGCCATCGCTGTGTTCTTGAGGTTTTCCATTTTAATACACACAGGGGGAGGAATAATTAAAGAACATGCAGTAGCAAAATGTAACAATGCAGAACAAAGTCAACCTACTGTGAGAATACTAAATGAGACATTTCTAATGAGTGGATTTTAAAATACACAACTGTATGTAGTATTACTCAATGCCTTGACCTCTACTAATATATAAGGAAGCAAATTAAAGCAGTTTTATAAAAATGCAATTCTGTTAGGCTTGCTGCTGATTTAGATATCATCATGCACAAAGTCATCTAGCCTTCAGAAACCTAGAATCATCATACAGACTTCCAATGACAATATTGAAAGACATTTACTTTTTTCCAATAACTCTACCAGTATTGTTTTAAGGTAACTTTACAGAAACATAGGATTTTAATTATAAAATATTTCTCTATGACTAGTTATAAGAGGATGGTCACACTATTGACACTATTGTCAATAATCTATCTGAGCAACATTCTGCATTTGGTTTCTATTATATTAAGGAAATCAGTACATTTATTATGTGTAGAAGATAAAAATATAGATAAGATAAAAATAAATGTGCACTAAGAGACTCATTTATGTAATGTGAACAAGAAAGGTTCAGGCAGTTCAATTACAGAGGAAAATTGTGTATTTCATTGACCCTTAAAAACACAAGGTCTTACTAAAGCTATTATTTGATCCCAGTAGAAAGCTCAAGTTATCTCCTAAGTTTTTGGGAAAAAACATAGGCAGTTTAAAAATTTAAAAATTTAAAATTTTTAAATTTAAATAGAAAAAAAACCTTAAAAATTTCTACAGTTGCTATTGGCTCCAAAATATAGTGTACAGTGAAAATTGTCAGATTTCTAAAAACAATTTAGAGCTAAAATTTCTCATTTACCAATTTAGTCTACTTAATGTGCATGTACAAAACCATGAAGTTATCAGGAAAAAGGACAAAAATACAGTCAAGAATTCTTTGGTACTTTATATAGATTTCCAAAATAAACTATATATGAATTATGGAATTTTTAATATAATAATGAACCACTATTGAAAATATATTTGGTGACAGTTTAGGAGACACTGGCTGAGCTGAAAAGGATAAAAGATGAAATATAAGCAAGATCTTCAAGTATAAGTGAAAAGGCAAGGTATGTACACCAATACACAGAGAATATTGTTCATCTTTTCTCACAAATGAATAAATACACAAGAAAATCTATAAAGATATAAAAGAACTGAAAAACAATATCAGCTAAGTTGATCCAAAAATACAGCATGTTTTATTACTATCACAGAAGTAGAAATTGATAACAAAATGGTATCTAGAAAATCCCCAGTATTTGGGAACTAAATTCCAGATATTTTACAGAGGTTGTTTCTTGCAAGATTTAAAAAGATGTTTCATCTGAAAGTGAAAATACAAAATATCAAAATCTTTTGGATGCATTTTAAACAGTACTTACAGTAAAATTTGAAGCATAATTATTTTATTAAAAAAGAAATATATGACATGTGTCATAAAAGAATCCTCCTTCAGGACCATTAGAAACAAGAAAAAATTGCACACAAAGCAAACAAATGAAAGAGTGGTGAAAAATGCAGCAATGAAATTACACAGAACACACAAACCAAAATGAGAACCATACAATCCTAAATAATTTTGCACACAGGGTAAAGACACTTCAAAGAACAAATTGTCATTTTATTTGTGGTATTGAAATAACTTATGATTTACAAGCAAATTAACTCAAAGTGTACCACATACTTAAGTGTAAACAATAAAACTACAAAATTCTTAGAAAATAACAGAGGAGAAAAAATGGTCTTAGTTTTAGCAATGAGCTTGGAGATGCAGCATTAAAACACAATCTTTAAAAATAAGTTATTTGGGCTTTTATTAAAATTAAAAACTTCTCTATGAAAGATGCTGCCAAGAAAATTAAAAGACAAGCTGAAGACAAGGAGGAAATACTTGCAACGTATATGTGTGACAAAGCACTTTTTTTTCCAATCTATACAAAGAATTTTTAGATTCAATAACAAAATAAATGACCTAATTTAAGGATAAACAAAGATCTTTACCAGTGCCTCACCAAAGAAAATATACAGGTGGCAAATGAATATATTAATTTTCAACATCATTTATCACTGGGGAATTATGCCTCAAAATTAAAAAATTAATACTATATCTATTAGATAGCTAAATTACAACAAATTCATATTAATGAATGCCAGTAACATTACATATGTAATCACTAAAAATTCACATCCATTGTTGGTGAGAATTCAAAATGGTAATGGCATGTAGGATGACACTGGGAATTTTCTTCCAAAACTAAAATAGTCCCACTAAGCAGTCTATCACTTGTGCTCCTAAGTACTTACATAGTTAACTTGAAAACAAGTCCACACGAAGATCTGCACGTGAATGTTTGTAGCAACTCCATTCTTAATTGCCCCAAATTGGAAGCAACAAAGATGCCCTTCAATAGGCAAAGAGGTTAGTAAACTAGTACATTCATGAAACAACATAACACAGAAATGAAATGAGCTTTCAAGCCATGCAAAAGGATGGAGGAAACATAAATGGCTATTACCAAGTGAAATCAGAGAATCTGACAAGGACTCATGCTATATAATTTCAACTATGTGGCATTTCAAAAGAGGCAAAGATTATACAAACGGTAAAAAGATCAGTGGTAACGGGTGTTGAAAAATGTATAAATAGTTGAGGCATAAGAGATTTTTAAGTTGTGAATATAATACTATATGATAAAACAGTGGTAAATATGTAACACTATACGTTTTCCAACATCCATGAAAGTATATAACACAAGGATTGAAATACAATATAAAGCATGCATTTTAATTAGACATAATGTATTTGTATTTGGTCAATTACAGAAAATTTATCATTTGTAACATAATATTTTTAGAAATATAGAACATATGTCAGGTGTATGTTGTAGTCAGGGGATAGAAGGAGAATAATTACATATAGGACATGTAATTAATAATATTATTTATAATGGTCACTTAAGGAATCAAATACAAAGAAAGTGCAGGAAATCTGTCCACAACACTAAAGACCTAGAAAATCGAGCCTAGGAGCTGGATCCCATGGCAATAACCTACATGAGTGCAGCTGAAAACCACGAGCTCATGGCAATGATTCATGCAAGTCTGTTTCATGGGTCTATGCTGGGAAGGCATAAAAGTCAGCAGTGGAAGCTAGAAAGTCTATGCCAGCAGGGTAAAGGATCTGTGCTTATAGGTTGAGGGTTCTGTACTGGAGCCAAGAAGTGGTGCTCAAAATAAGGATCAGAGCTCCCCCGAAAAGTACCACAGTCATCCTCAGCAACATTGAGGTCCCAAGCTCCTCTGATGATGACAGCAGCCAAGTACATATCAGGAAGCCAATGTGACAAGCTTCTCCTGGAAATTAAACAGCACAGGATTTTCCACTCCTGAGTTAGGAAGCAATGCTTAAAGTAGGGACCAGAGCTCCCCCAAAGTGAACTACAGCCATTCTCAGCAACAAGGTCCCAAGCTCCTCTGAGTTCATATCAGGAAGCCAGCATGACAAGCTCTTTGTAAAGAACCAACAACTATAAAAGAACCAATAGCTCTGAACAACAATGTTTAGGAAAATTCACAATGCTACTCTTCACCTCTTCTTTTTATGCTGGCAACAGTCTTCAGGTAGACCATCTACACTCAGCACCACACTGATTCAGTTCAGCTGATGTTTAAATTGAGCATCAGTTTTTAATTCACCACAGTATATGATAATTATCTGTGAAATTCACTAAACTCCTATAAACATACACTGTTATATAAAGTCTATAATTAGACAATTATAAAGAAAATATCAATAATATAAAAAGTTAGAGGATGGAAATAAAAGGAAGTTAGTTTCTTGAAAACAGTCATAGTGATGTCTGTCAGCAAGTCTGACCAATGTAAAAATAAAAATATGTATAAAGAGGCAAACTATCTCAAATAATTATGAAAGGGGAGGCCTACTCACAGGCACTATAGATACTGATGGTATAATAAAAGAATGTATTCACCTCTCCTGGACTTATATTCCCTTGGTCAGCAGTTGGAGGCTTTTTGCTGTTTCTTTGTCTTGTCATGTTTCTGGCTTCTTTCAGATAGGCAAATGGTGGAGGTCTAAGGACCCTTTTGTATTGCTTACAATTTTTCAGAAGCATACTAGCTAGGGGACCGCTGCTCACTCCAGCCTGTTGTTGATCTTTCCATCCATTGAAAGCTGGAAAAACTTCTTAACAGAAACTAAAGACAGTCTTTAGAAACTTGAAGATAGATTTGCAATGTATGATCGTGAAAGGAAGGAACTCTTAAAAATAACAAGGAACCAGGAAGTAACAATACAAAGGCTAGAAGATGACAAGAGGATTTATAACGTAAGAATAAAAAATGTCGATGAAGAAGCAGGGACAAATACAAATTAAATAAAAAGGCTATTCACAGAAATAATTAAGGAAAACTTCCCAAGCATAGGAAACGGAAGTGATGTTCAGATATATGAGGCATACAGAACTCTAGCCAACTACAACCAAAACAGATCTACACCTAGACATATAATAATCAGAATCCCAGAAATCCATCACAAGAACAGAATATTAAAAGTGGTCAGAGAAAATAAACAGATTACTTATAAAGAAAAACTCATCAAAATCACAGCAGACTTCTCGATGCAAACTATCAAATCAAGAAGAGCATGGAGAGGAATATTCCAAGCCCTGAAAGAAAATAACCTCCAACCCAGATTGTTGTACCCTGAAAACTGTCTCTCAAAATTAATGGAGAGACAATATATTTCCATGACAAAGAGGAACTAGGGGAGTTCATGTCCACCAATCCAACCCTGCAAAGAATACTGAAGGACACTCTAGAGATAGAGAAGAAAATCACCAGGATTCCAGGAAGAACTGCCAAAAGGCCTCAATGAAAGGGGTAGACAGTGAAATGAAGGAGAAAAGTAAACAATGACAGAAAAACAGCATAGCAGAGATGAGGCAAAGAAGATTGGCTATATCACTGTTTTGTCTTGACTGATTTTATTCAAATCTGGTATGCTTAATAGTAACAAGTCTGAGAGTAGAGGCAACTACTCTAAAGATTACAAGATTCAATAGAATACCTGTTCTGATTTGATTATTAACTGCCTTTGAAGTCCTATAATGTCTCCAATGTTTGGTTTTTATTAATAGTGCTTTGTACTGCTATGTTTAATTATACTATGCCTGATGATAGACAATTTTATTGAAAACGACAATAGACATCATAGAAACTACTATAAATCACCTATTATTGTGGTTTTATGTCTTTTTCATTTTATGTTTCTCTAGGAATTTGTATTGTTGACTTGTTTTGATTTGTTTTTCCCTCTAATACAGAAAGGCTAGGTATACATGTAGAGACTTATACATGTGTAGAACTTCTAAACAGTTTACAAGAATTGATTATAGTTATTGTATAAAAAAAGAGAGGAAAAGAAAGTATTCTAAAGTATACAACTGCATGTATGTTTGGGTGTGTAGGATTGATGGCCATATTACTAAGTTTTTGTTGGATAGATGAACAGAACTGTCTCACTGTTTGAATGTCCACTTTGTATGCTTTACTTTTGTAACTTGAACAACTTCTTCTAGGGGGAAAATATGTAATTGTCAACTAGTGATTTCTTACTGGGTTTTTTTTTAATTATGTATTATTTCTACCCTTTTTCTGTTTCATTTTTTTCTTTAAATTAAAAAACATGAAAAAATAAAAGAATATATCTCATCACTAAATGCTTGTGCTTCAGTAATTTAAGTAAAACACACTAATTCCATGAAGCAAACAAATTTCCAAAGTCATGCAGGTCAAAATGCATAATAAAATTTTCATATCTTTTAAATCATTTTAAAAAAGAAAACTCTAAGTGAAATATCTATGCTCAGATGTCTAGAAACTTTCATTGCAGACAGTGCTCCTGTATCCATGGTGAACATTCCTGAAACTCTAAGAACTTTCTGTAAATAGTGTGGCAAGCTCCATCCCCCTAAAGTGATATAGTACAAAAAATGCATAGATTTTCTGTATGCCCAGGGAAAGCGGTGCTGTGATAGAAAGCAGAAAGACAGTGGTAAACAGACTAAGCCAGTTTCCTGGAAAAAGACCAAAACTACAGAGCATATTTTGCCATGGCTTGAGTGTGTTGAATCCATCTGAAGATCTCAGAGACTGTTGGCTCTTAAGAAATGCAGGCGTTTTGAAGTGGGCAGAGATAAGAAAAAGAGCCAAGCAATCTAGTTCTAAGCTTTGTCTTAATAAAAATAATAATAAAATCTTGAAGTTATATTTTAAAAAGTCTAGAAAACATTTGAGTAAAATAATCTTAATTCTACATATCTTTTCCAGAAATAGAACATGAACATCCTGTCTACCTCATTTAATAAGGCAAGAATTATCTTGATACTAAATAAAATTTTAAAAATTAATAAAAGCTTTCAGACTTTTATGTATATGGACAGAAAAGCTTTAAAAATAATAGTAATTTGTTATTTGAAGCTGTTTTTGTACATGTTACTTCTAAGGTCTAAAATTTGTCAATATGTTTCATCAGAATAATAAATTAAGTAAGACAGACATTATGAGCATCTCAATATACATAAAAAAGGGATTGCCAGATTTCCATGTACATCCAAGATTTTTTAAAGTTCAAAAACTTAAAACTTCAGCAAATTGTAAATAAGATGGAACATCTTTACCTAATAAAATAAATCAAAAATCTTATACCTAAAGTCACAATGAACTGTGAAATAATTAATGTTTTCTCCTAAATATAGAAAAGGTAAAAAGTGACTTCTCTGATACTGCTATTCAGAATTGTTGTAGAAGTCCTAATATGAAAACTTCATTTGTAACTACATTGCCTGTGTATAGAATTACCAGTTACCTAACCAGAAGCTCCTAGAACCAGTGAGAGAGTTTTGCAAGGTTTTAGAGAACAAGTACAAAATACAGATGTCAGTAGAGTTTAACAATGTAAAATTTGAAATAAATAATTACTATTCGTATTACACATAAAATCTAAAAAGTTAAGTAAAAGATTAGGAAATTAAGTATTGTAATTGCCATCTGGACAAGATGGCATAGAGTGTTTTTTTTCCTGGACCTTTCTACTACAAACACAAAATCTTTCAATGCAAGGAAATAACAAATAAACAAAGTAGGACTCTAAATGGCAGACAAATGAAAGTGACCTTATTTGGAAGCCTATGTCAAAAACAAAACAAAAACAAAAACACCACAGAGGCAGGACAACTTTTGCCTTGTGCCCAGTAGAAGACACCAAAAGGCAAAATTGTATACCACAGAAGATAAATACAAAGACATCTGTATAAATATACACAGACATCAAATCTTTAAATACAGAGTAAAATCCTTCAAAGAATCAGAGAGAAACAAAGAATACCTTACCTTAAGAGATTCCCTAAAGAACAACCGTGTTTGCTCATCTACAATCATAGGCCAGAAGGAAGTGGCATAACAATTTCAAAACATGAAAAGAAAATAAATGCCAGTTGTTAATTCTATACCTGAAGAAACACTCCTTTGAGTCTAAAAGACTGTCACATACAAAGGAAAACTTGTGATTAACAAAGTTGCTTTCAAAAGTCAGCTGAATTTTATTCTTCAAAAAGAAAGCAAATAATGAGAGAAAAACTTTAAGAGCATTAGAAAAGAAAAAAACTGGAAGAAATATGGGTATATAAAATCAATTATCCTTTGCCCTTAGTATTTTAAATCACATTTGATTACTGAAACAAGATGATACTCAAAACATTAACATTAAATGTGACCTAAATGGAATTAGTGACCTACATCAGACATGAAAATACCTATGTGGAAGTGAGGTTTCTGTAGTTCATTTGAAGTTCATATCAGTGGTTTATGCTAGGTCACCTATGCTTTTTATAATATTCAGGGCATCACTCAAAATTTATGAAGAGATATAAACTCAAAGATGCTATTAATATATAAAGGGAAACAATTCAAAACCAGGACTCAAAGAGCAAATACAGTAATTGCAAACTTAAGTGCAAATATTGTAATAATTATCTAACATGGTCTAAGTATACCAACTCCGAGAGAAATTTGAGTAAAATACACATAAACATATACAAAATATAATTGTTTAAATATATCTCCTTTGAAGTAAGAAAAATTTGATGTTGAAAGTAAAAGTGGAAAACACAGATAATTCAAATTTAATACAGGAGCAATTATTAAAGCTAGCTGTATCACAATGCAATGAAGTAAATTTCAGAGCATAGAAAAGTACTAAAGTCAAAAAAGGTTTTACATCACTTTAAACAGATAAATTTACTAGCAATACTGAACTATATTACACATATAGGCAGCAAATAACTCATTCAAAATAAATGAAGCAAAAATTGATAGAACTGAGTAATGTAAGTGAACCTAGAGTTATAGTTTCATATTTCAACATTTCTCAGAAAATACAGACTAAGTGAGGAGAAAATAGATAAATATATATCAAAACACTATAATGAATTAACAGGATCTAATTACCATTGTTTGACATTTTATTTAAAAACAGCAAAATCTCAATGTTGTTAAAAAGTATATGGCACATCTTGCACTATAAAATGAACTTCAACAAAAGAAATGTAATTGAAATTATACCAAATGAAACTTCATAGTATTATGAAAAAATATGAGCTGAAGTTATAGATTAAAGTAGAAATCTATGATAGGAAGACAACAGGAAAATCTTTAAATATTTAAAAATTAATTAGCAGACTTTTCCATAACATACAAGTTCATAGGAAGTCTCTAGGAAACTATATAGAAGCAAGCTACACTAAAATGCATTATATTACATTAAGCATTACATTAAAAATGTGAGATGCAGCTATCAGAGTGGAGTGAGGAAAATTTATAATTAAAATTCTTTAAGTAAAAATGAAGAATGATTATAAATGAATAAACTGCATTTCTATTCAAGAACCTAGGAGCATATAATAAAAGAAAACAAGTGGAAAGGAAGAAATAATTAAAATAGTAGAAACCTCTGAAGTTAAAATCAGATAAAAAATAGATAAAAAGTTGGTTCTTTCAAAATAACTTATGAAACAAATAAACCTGGCAAAATAGGCATAAAGCAGGTGAATGTAGTTATTAACAAGAAACAGAAAAGATATTAGTGGTGGTGTAATTTTTCAGAATCTTGATTGAAATAGAAATTACAGAAACCAACACCTATGGTTAAAGAAATAAATGTACCTACACACAAATGACTTCAAGTAAAACTGTGGAAATTTGAAAAAGATCTGTGAATTTTATCAGTCAAGATATTCATGACTTTGTTCTGTGGTTTTATAAAATATCATCACCTGGAGAAAATATGTGTATGGAGCCTCTATATTTCTTCTTAATATTACTTGTGAATCTATACTTATATTAATAAATATTAATCCACAATTGATTGTAGAACTATGCTAAAAATTTTTAAAAATCCAGGTGAGAAAAATCAAAGAATAAATGTGTGAAGAAATAGTCCTCCTAGAAAGAGTATGGAAAGAAATACTAGATAGAGATAAAAATGACCACCACCTCCAGAACAACAACAGGAAGTAACCACAAGGCAGGGCAAACAATTAAGGGGAAAAAGCAGTAAATCAACACCAAGAACATAAAATGGCAAAGTTGAGCCACTACATGTCAGTTATATCTGTCAATGTAAATTGTCTCAGTTCACCTATTAAAAGAAACAGATTGACAGAATGGAACAAGCAACAGGATCCCACAATATGCTGTATACAAGAAACACATCTGACTCAAAAAAAAACCTCATAGATTAAATGTCAAAGGATGGAAAACAGTATTCCATGCAACAGGAAACCCCCCCGAAAAGCAGGTGTAGCTATTCTGTTTGCAAACAATGTGAATTTCAAACCTAAAATTATTAAAAGACATAAAGAAGATCACTATGTACTTATTATTGGAAAAATTCAAGAGGGAGAAATAACAATTATAAATATATATGTATCAAATACAGGAGCACCCAACTATATAAGACAAATAATAATGGACATGAAAAACCAAATACAGAAGAACACAATTGAAATAGGAGACCTTAAAACCCAATTGTGACAAAGAGATAGATCAACTAGACAAAAAGTCAGCAAAGAAATAACAGAACTGAATCAAAACTGTGAGCAAATGGATTTAGTACATGCTTACAGAGTATTCCACAAAAACACATCAGAATACACATTCTTCTCAGCTGCACATGGAACATTCTCCAAAATAGACCATATATTAACCCATAAAACATTCTTAAGTAAATGCAAGGGGATTGAAATTATCCCTTGCATAATATCTGACCATAGCGCACTGAAATTAGAAATCAATGGTAAAAGAAATTGCAAAACCTGCATAAATACATGGAAATTAAATAACAAACTTCTGAACAACTAGTGGTTTACAGGTGAAATACAAGAAGAAACAAAACAATATCTACAATACGATGAGAATGCAGATACAACATACCATAACCTGTGGGATGCAATGAAAGCAATCCTAAGAGGGAAATATATAGCAATAAATTGTTACATCAAGAAAATGGAATGAGCACAAATGAAAAACCTACTGCTACATTTCAAGCTTCTAGAAAAGGAAGAGCAAGCCAAACCCAAAGCATATAGAAGAGAGAAAATTGTAAATATTAGAGGAGAAACTAATTCAATTGAAACTAAAAAAAACACACACAAAGAATTAATGAATCAAAGAGCTGTTTTTTTGAGAGAATAAACAACATTGATAAACCTCTAATGAACTTTATCAAGAAAAAGAAAGAAGAAACTCAAATCCATGCAAAAAAAGACTGAAAAGAGGGAAATTACTACAGATCACATGGAAATTCAAAACATCATGAGCACCTACTTTGAAAATCTCTATTCACATAGGGTGGAAAATGCAGAGGAAATGGACAGATTTCTAGAAACACATAAACTACCAAAGATCAATCAAGAAGATATAATAACTTGAATAACCTACTATCAACTACTGAAATTGAAAATGTGATTAAAAACTTACCAACAAAAAAAGCCCAGATCCTGGTGAATCATGGCTAAATTCTATAAGAAATTTAGAAAAGATTTGATGCCAATACTCCTTAAAATCTTCAATGAAATTGAAATGGAAGCAGTCCTCCCTAATTCATTCTTGGAGGCAAGTATTACACTGATACAAAACCAGAGAAAGACCCAACCAAAAAGAACTATAGGCCAATCTCACTGATAAACACTGATGCAGACTCTCAATAAAATATTGGCAAACAGAATGCATCAAATCATCATGAAGATTATACACCATGACCAAGAGAGATTTATTCCAGGAATGCAGGGATGGTTTAACACATGCAAAACAATAAATGTAATATACCCATCAACAGAGCCCAAAAGAAAAACCATATGATCATCTCAATAAATACAGAAAAAGCTTTTGATAAAGTCCAACACTTGCTCATGATAAAAACCCTACAGAAATTCAGAATAGATGTTAACTACTTCAATCGGATAAAGGCCATTTATGTCAAACCAAGAGCCAACATTATACTAAATAGAAAAAAACTGAAAGCTTTTATTCTAAAACCAGGAACAAAACAAGGATGTCCATAGCTGGATACAAAGTCAACACTCAAAAATCAATAGCATTCATCTACACAAACAAAAACCTCCCTGAGAGAGAAATTATGGAAATATCGTCCTTCACAATAGCATCAACAAAATGAAATACTTAGTAATCACCATAACCAAAAATGTTAAAGACCTATATGCTGAAAATTATACTATGTTTAAAAGGAGATTGAAGAAGATATTAGAAAATGGAAGTATATTCCTTGTTCTTGGTTAGAAAGAGCCAACATTGTCAAAATGGCATACTCTCAAAACTGTTATACAGATATAATGCAATCCCAATTAAAATACCATTAACATACCTTACAGATCTAGAGAAAACACTCCTAAAATTCTTTTGGAAACAGAAGAGACCTAGAATAGCAAAGGCAATTTTGGGAAACAAAGGCAAAGTAGTAGGCATCTCAATCCCTGACTTGAAATTATACTACAAAGCCACAGTGATAAAATCAGCATGCTACTAGCAAAGAAATAGACCTGAGGATCAATGGAACAGATTAGAAGATGCGAAGACAACTACAAAGACACTCAGCCACCTTATACTTGACAAAGTGGTTAAAAACGTTCACTGGAAGAAGCATATTCTCTTTTAATAAATGGTGTCAGAAAAACTGCTTTCCACATGCCGAAGACTGAAGCTAGATCCAGGCCTATCAGCATGCACAAAACTAAAATCAAAATGGATCAAAGATCTAAATATTACAACAGAAACACTAAATCTACTGGAAACAAGGTAGGTAGAAATCTTGCAGACATAGAGGTAGACAGAGAATTCATCTTGCAGACATAGGGGTAGACACAAACCACATGGGAAATATTTCAAAGAATCAACAACTGGGATCTCATATTATTGAAAAGTTTCTGCACTTCAAAAGAAATCACTAACAAAGTGAAAAGAAAACTCACAGAATGGGAAAGAATTTCAGCCAGCAACCCCTCAGACAAAGGACTTATATCCAGAATATATAAAGAGTTGAAAAACATCAAGCCCCCAAATTCAAAGATCCTCTCCCAAAATGGGTATCTGATACATTTCTCAGATGAAGATATATGAATGACAAATAAATACATGAAGAAATGTTCACCACTACTGGTCATTCGAGAAATGCAAATTATAACAGCATTGAGATTTCATCTCACTCCGGAAAGAATAGCTGCCATCAAGAAATAAATTAAAACAAATGTTGGTGAGGCTGTGGGAAAAAGGAACATTGCTCCACTGTTGGTGGGAGTGTAGACCAGTGAAACTACTGTGGAAATCAGTATGGAGATTCCTCAAAATCTAGGATTGGAAGTTCCATTCAATATAGCTATTCCTATCCTGGATATTTTCCCAGAAAAATTGAAAAAGTCATGCCACAGCCATATATGTGTACCTATGTTTATAGCAACACAATTTGTAATAGCTAAATCTTGGACACAACTAAAATGCACATCAGCCTCAGAGTGGATGAAAAAGATGTGGTATTTTTATACAATGGAACATTACTCAGCTGTGAAGGGGGATGATCTTGAGGCCTTTAAAGATAAATGGAGGCAACTTGAGACTATCCTCATTAGTGAAATACATCAGACTCATATTTATAAATACCACATTGTCTCTCTAGTGTAAAAAATAATAAAAACTCGAGGATTAAGATTCAAAGTATATGATAGATATCATAACAATGAAATGGAAGGAAAGTGCTCTAAAGGATATAGCTGTATGTATGCTTAAGTGTGTAAGATAGATAACCATACTACTAAGTTTTTGTTGGTTTATTGAACAGAATGGTTGGTACTGTCATTGTTTGATTGTCTGTCCACTCTTTATACTTTGATTTTATAACTTGAACAACTATTTCTAAGATGACAATATGTAATTTGTCAACTAGTGATTTCTTATTCTTTTTTTTGAAATTCTGCACTATTTCTACCCTATTTTCTGTTTTCCTTTTTTTTCTCTAAATAAAAAAAGTCCAATTTAAAAAAAAATAATAATTAATATTATTAAAATGTCAGTCTTTCAGAGTTTGGTCTATGTTAATTTGTGGCAAAAATTCCATAAAAGTTTCCTTCATATTTAAATAAGCAAAGTTTAAAATATATATGGGCTAAAAAGATATAGAAAAACTGACACCATTTTTTACAAAGTTACTACAATCCAGGCAGTGTATTATATGCTCAAAAATTAGACACACAGAACATTACAACTGAGTAAGATTCCAGAAACAGACCCACAGAAATATAGATACACACTGACTTTTGGCAGTTACAAAAACAGTGCAGCAGAGAATGAATAGTCTTCAAGAAATCACACTGGAATACATGGAGTCCATATGTAAAACTCCATGAACCTCAACACATAATTCACAGCTTCATAAACGAACCTTAAAAAAAAAAAGAATAAATGTGAAATGTGAAAATACAGGCAAAAAAGCCAGAAATACTCTATGGGCCCTTGAGTTAGGTGAGAGTTTTTAAGTGCGACACCAAAAACACAAACTCTAGAAGAAAAGCAATGATGCATTAGATTTTAGCAAAATCAAAAAATATACTTTTCCAAAGACACTCAATAAAATGAAAGGACAAGCTGAGGAAGATCTGTATGAAAATAACAAAGTTGATAAAAGATCTATACTAAGAGAATGCAAAATTTTGAAATTCATCAGGAAAAACTGGCTATGTAAAGTGGGCTGAATAGACACTTCATGAAAGATAACACATAGAACATGAATAAATATATGAAAATCTCCAGGGTTATCAGTTATTAGAGACGTCTAATGAAGCCTCCAGAAAGGTCTGAATCACCTAGGGGTCTTTTTATTCTGTCTCTCCTTTCTGTCTTCCTTTTCTTTTTTAGTATTACAGAGAGTTATAATTTAATTTTAAACAAAGAGTAGTTACAAGTCACTAACCAAAAACAACGAGCACAATATTCCTCACTTAGCAGTTTTATTTGGTTTTCAGTCCTTGGAAAATCACTGTGAGAAAACATTCAGTGTGTACACACTGATTTATCTTTTGTTATGCATTAGTTTTGAAAGTTTTCTGACCAAAAAACCCCAGAAATCTTGGTATAGTTCATATAAATTTCACTAATTTGTGATATTAATAACGGTATTTTTATATTAGGCAAAATCTGGAATAGTAAACGTAACAACAATGATTAATGGCGTTTTGAAGTGCAGTGACTTACCAAGCTCATTACGCTGACTCGTGCGTGTGTATGAACAGTGCTTCAGCTAGGCATGGCGGTGCGTGTGTGAAACCCTAGCGCTTGGGGAAGCTGACGCAGGTGGATAGGAAGTTCAAGCCCAGCGTGAGCAACTTGATTAGCAAGATCCTCGCTCAAAATACAGAAGGAAAATGTTCTGGGAATGCAGTTCAGCATAATGGGACCTGAGTTCAATTCCCAAAACTACATAAAACGTGTTTAGTAATAAATGCATGCATATGTGCAGGTAAACATATATAAATGTACATTCATAAATTTGTATGTAATGGTGCACTCTAATAACTTTATACTTGAGTTTATCACTTATATTGCTGGATTCTTTTTTTTGGTACCGGGGATCGAAATCATGACCTCGGGCTTGCCAGGCAGGCGCTTATGCTGCTGAGCTAAATCCCCAGCCTGATTGCTGAATTCTTAATTCTAAAGAATGTTTACATTTTGACTATATATACATTTTAAAATAATATAAAGTGTTTCGTCTGTTTAATGAACTTCTAAACTACAAATGATTGTATACCTCAGTTAGTTTTTATTCTGTGTATTTCATTTCTTTGTTGATTAAGTGAACACCTATTTAATTTATATTTGTAGTTCATTTCACACATATGATTTACTTTAATGATTTTTGACGTCCAAATTAACTTCAAATTTTCAACTTTTATTAAAGTGTAATCTCAAATGTGAGATAAAAATGACTCTCTGATTGCCCATGGCACCCAATCTCACAAATAATGCGAATATTTCTGTTGTTATTACATCAGCTGTCAACTGGAAAAGCATGTGAGCCACGGTGTTCTCAGAGTCTTTTAAGCACTATTTAATTATTGCAACACAGCAGAAAAATAGCAGTGGAGGAGTAGAAACCCTGAATCACTAGAGAACACAGCCAGTCTCACAGCTAAGCACCTTGCCCAGTACCCACAGCCCTTCCTGCTCTTCCTCACCCAAGGTGTTTTTGCTGTCCTTCCAGATGCCACTATTCTGTCTTCACCATGGTTATTTTCTTTCAGATAAAAATATTCAGTTGAGAGAAAGTGATACAGGAAATTTTAAGAGTCATATATAAATTTCAATTTCGCCCTTTTTTCTTATGAATCATGTAAGAAAATTTCTTAACCTACTGGATCTATGTTTAATACATTATCAGTTCTGAGGGGCCTGTCAGATAATGAGTGGACAGGCTTACCATTGCATTGCCTAGCACAAAGATTAAATAGCATAATAATGATTATTGTCCATATAATTATTGTTTATATAATAATTATTGTCTATCAAAATATACTTACATAAGTTGTATCAGTTATAACATGAATTTTTCAATTACCTATTTTTATTGATTTGTATACCACCCAATAATTACACATATATTATTTCAACTGTATATTATTTATTGTTTATTAAATATTATCATTATTCTTATGGATAGTCTGCTTTTTTGTGTATTGATGCATGGTTTTGGTACATATACATCTTGTGAAATTGGTGCATATACACGTAGTATTAATCATTTTTACTCACATTTGTCCTCTTTTCTCTCCTCCTTCCTTGTTTTAATATATTTATTTTACCAATACATTCTAAATTAGCTATGTGTTAATAATTTATTAGTTAATAACAAAAAGCCATAAATTGCAAAACAGCTCTGAATTTCTAAAGTGAGAGCTCTCATCTGTCATTTATAAAATTGCTTGAAGGAAGAAAATGTAAAATTAATTTACACAACATACGTATGTCTATGTTTTTAATAGCTTTATGCTATCTGTTATGACAGTGTTTTTCAAATCAAGTGCATTAGATCAAACCTGCAGTCTTCTGCTCTACAAATATTGATATAAAAAGTGAAATGGAGAAACTTTGTCAGAACAAACAGCAAGTAATTAACTTAAGTTTCTCAACTTTACTAAGATAATAAATGAGTTTCTTTTTATTTTTTAAATTCTGAAATTACCTTTCAGAGAGAAAAGGAGAGTTAGTAAGCACACTCTTCGCAAAGAGACATCCAGTCCTCTGTTAAAAAGTAAGAAAACAAGAATGCAGTATCTCTCTCATCTCCTAACTTTTGCCCTTCTAACAGTGCCTTTAAATATGTTTAAAGTAATTGGAAAGATCAGATAACAAGATGGAAAATAGTAATATATACTTTGAGAAAACTGCATTTCATACTGTAAGGATCTGATGCTTCAGGGCCGCCAGTTCTAGGAAGAACAAATGGAGCAGTTTGCCAGTCTATTAAACACTTTCCTAAAGGCTTCAGAATATTATCAAGGAAATTGCTAATTCCAAAGAAAACAGACCCTTAAAACCGTGATCAAAGAACATCAGAAATTTTAGGGAGATAAGAATGATATTCGGCATTGCATTTAATTTAGAAATATTTGTCTAGTCTAAAACTATGAGACAGACTGATGAACATGGGTCAGCTAAAGAAAACAAAAGGAAAACTCATGGCCTAAAAAAAAGCTTTGTTAAAATCTTCAGGTTTTCATGTGAGAGTTGAAGTAAAAATGAACCAGACATAGACCAATCTTTATAAGGCCGAAACCAACTTCAAATAACTTCAACAATTGAGTGAAAAAATGTGGTCTGAAATTACCTGTGTTTTTTCTCAAAAACAAGACTAAATCTTCTCCAAGAAAATATAACATAGAAAAGCTCAAATTATTGCTACAATTTTTGGACTATTTCTTTATGAAAAAGAAATACTGAAAATAGGAGTAGAAACGGAGAAACAGAAGCACCAAATACTCAGAAAATAGATCAGACAGATTCCAACAATGTTTAATATGTTAAATGAAAAGTAAAGAGAAAGTAGAGAATTTAATAATTAAAATTCTTTAAAAAGCGAATAAAAAAGATTCTAGAAATAAAAGACCATTATGCATGGATTTAATGGCAGGATGGAGTAAGAATCAAAGGTCAATAACTTGGGAAGTTATTCAGAATAAAATCCATTAATTTACATTGATTTATGTTATGGTCAAACATTCACCCAGAAAGACAGGACAGAAAAGTTAGAAACTTACTTATTTCTTATGATTTTTAAAAATTAAAAATTAAACACAGATTAAAGAAGTACTCTATACCTTAATGTAGGAAAATAAGGAGAAATTTTTAAAAACAATACAAAGCAAAAAAATCATCATGTCATAATAAAATTCTGACTATCAAAGAGTTTAATAAAATCTTAAACATAGCTGGAAGTGAAGAGAAAATGTCAACTTTGAGATACAACAAAAATTTAAGAGCTATCTTTTTACAATAAAGAATGAAATTTGGAAGACCAATATCATTACATACATTCTAAATTAGCTGTGTGTTAATAATTTATGAGTAAATAACAAAAAGCCATAAATTGCTAAATAGTTCTGAATTTCTAAAGTGAGAGCACTCTTCTATCATTTATAACATTGCTTGATGGAAGAAAATGTAATAGTAATTTTCATGACATATATATGTCTACATTTTAAATTGCTTTATGCTGTCTGTTATGACAGTGTTTTTCAAACCATTATAATATCATTACATTTTTTAATGATTTGGAAGACCAATTTTTACCTGATTAAAAATTACTATTATTTGAAAATAATGAAAAAGCAAATAATATATAAATTTCTTGACAATTCATGAGGATATTACAACAGAAAATGGCACAAAAGAAGATGAATGTGTAGGTAATCAACAATTCCTTCTCTCCCTGTTCCTCCTTTCCTAGGTGAAGTCCATTTCCTTTGCCCAAGAAATTAGGCTGTTTTTTGTAGTTGCTTTGACCAATATAATACGGTGAGGTGGTAACATGGACATTCTCAGTCCAGACTTTCCAGGGATTCCCATCTCATAGTCATTCTTTTTGGAACAGTCATACACTGTTCTTGGAACCAAGTCACCATACTACACTAAGCTTACGACACATGGAGAGATTATGAAATACTGTGGTGCTTTAGTTAACAGTGCAAGCTGAACTCAGAAATGACATCAAATGCCAACACCTAGCTCTAGAAGTGACCTATGTGTTATGTGGCAGGTCAGGTAGGTCCTCTTGATGATCACAGTAGCACCAAATTTCCAGTTGCAATCGACAGTGCTAAGATAAAAAACCACTGATGTTTTGTAGATAATGGTATTTAGAGACTGCTATTTTTTGGTTCTGTAATGTGTCTTAAAGTGACACATTACACTTGGTCCAAAATAGTACTGTTACTGAGGGATGGTAAATCCTTTAAGTTGGGGCCTAATGGGAAGAAGGTAGCTCACTATGGTCAATCCTTTGGTGTGGATACTGAGACTAAGACTCTTCCTGTCTGTCTCTTTGCTTGTCAGTCCCCCTGAGGTGTCAGTTCCTCTGCCATCGTGCACCTGCTATGATGTCCCACGTTGCCAAAAGCAACCATGGACTGAAACTTCTGAAGCCATGAGCCCAAAATCAGGCTTTGCTTCTTACAAATTTTTATCTCAGGTATTTTTTCACAGTCACAGAAATCTGGCTACATGGAGGTCAAAATTTGGTTTTGAAGTGTGCACTTGTCTCTACTCACTCTCAGAGTACAAGAGCAAGTGTGTGTGTGTATACAAGTATTATTGTGTTTTCACCTTTTTATCTTTCAGTGTGTCAATCTATTTATTAAAAGTGACTACCATATTTGTACCACCATTGTAATCTTTTACTACAATATATATGGCAACTTTTTCTCTTCTTTAATATATATTTATTTCCATTTTCCAATGGAAATAAATCTGTCATTATTTCTTAAACATTTAAGTAGTTACTGCTGACTGAAACACAGTTTCAGAATTATGAATTCAGACCACCATGAAAAGCAGAGTACTATATTTTTGTACTTAAGTATGGTGATTATTTTTGAAATACATTGTATGCTTTGTGAAGCATACATGTTTTATATGCAAATGAACATGATGGGCCTTGATGATATGATTACATAAGCATATTGTCTATAAAATCTGGAGCTTTCCTGCTTGACTGTCTTTTTCAAAAACATTTCATTGATTTGTATTCATGTATCATGAATTTTACCCATTTATGGTGTTCAGTCTCAGTTTGGAATGTAATTCAAGAGTACAGCACATGTTTGGCATGCACAAGTCCAACTCTAAAAGGAAAAGGTACACTTCTAAACATTTATTTTTTAAAATTAATTTCTGGACTATCTTCTCATTTTAAAATATATGTCTTATATGTCAACTCTTCTAAAAATGTTATTTGCTATCATGGAGTCTAGTTATATTAAAAACAGATTTCCACTACACTTTATAACTGTTGGTTCCACATTGTTGCCTAAGGTACTCTAATTAGGTTTCTGGCAAAATTGAAAGCATTCTTTATCTAAGTCTAAATTGTCTTATTCTTACCTTACTCCCTCTATTGTAATAAAAAATTTAAAGTATGTTTTCTTATTTCCTAAATCTTTCTAGTTGATAAACATGTGGAAGTTTTATTAATATACAGATGTAATATAGAATACACATGCTTAATACATATGGTTACTTTGAGGCATGTAAATACTATATTTAATATTTACTTTCAAACTTTGCATTTATCTTCTAATAAATAGAAATATGATTCAAAACAAATTTTGAAAATCATAACATTTTAGCTTTTTCTGAATGGCCCGTGAAATTACAATTCTAATTCCAGAAAAACACAGATATTGCCAGGCATGGTAGTGCACGTCTGTAATTCCAACACTCCAGAGGCTCAGGCAGGAGGATGACCATGAATTTAAAGCCAGCCTAGGCTACATGGTGAGTTTAGAGCCACCCTGAATGACAAAGTGAGACAAAAACCTTAGATATCATTTGTTCAGAATATTCATTTTGCAAAAATTTTTCTAAGGTTTAATACAATTCAACATGAATTTCGTTCCTTTGTATCTATAATTTTCATATCTGATATGTAACTCAAATTCCCAGCTTTCTTGTTTAACCCTCTAACTACTGTTTGCCTGGATATTAAAATTGTTTTCCCTATCTTTGTAACCAGAAAAATAAGAGGCACTATATGAAAAATTCAAACAAACTATGTACACATTAACAACAATTCTGGTATTGTGAAATCATATCTTAAAGAACAGCCTGATTGGTGAGAAGCAAATGAATTCTTCAGTTTAATTTTGGTGCTATCTACTTGGGAACAGAGCTCAATTACACCTTGATGAAAACTTTGAGGATTGTATCTAATTATTTGAGGTGAAAACCACCTCTGGAATTTTTAAAATGTTTATTTAAAGTCATCAAGTTAATCTTTCCTAGAAGAGGATTTTGTTTCAATGAGAGACCATACAACCTAGATTCTTATGAGAGTTCCTCATTCATTTGCTTTTTGCTTCTTATTTTAGCTATAGTAGTGATCATCAAGAGAACCACCATCTCCTTGTGTTTGGGAGTACCTGTAGTCCTCACAAATATGTATGCTTTAAATATATGCAGTAGTCTTCTATTTTCTGATCAATATAGATAATTCTTACACAAAAACTAAAAGTATAAGCTTATTATACATTGCTACATAGTTAGCACAGCAATTCTAATTTAGAATTAAGAGGCCAAGGTGGTACACTATCCATATTCAATATATTTCAAATCGAAAACTCAATTCCAATTTTTCCTTAATTTTTGAATCAAATAAAAAGCCCTTAATACTGCCTTTGACTCTACATATTCATGTCTTTGACACTTTTCACTGCACTGTGATTGTCCATAATTTATTATTGAGACTGGTTATTTTGCTATCATTGCCACAAGCTTCAGTTAAGTGAGGTGCTTAGGAACACACAAAGTTAAGGTGTTATTTCAGTGAATGCAACACTAGACTGTAAAGATGACAAAGAACTCCTGAGCCCAAATTACCCAAGCTCTAGGTAATGTGTTTTGTATTAATAAAGCAGTACTTAAAAGCAATATTTTATTCTGAATAGTGTAATAAAAGGTAGATGGCATTATCAACTAGTGAGTTATTATGAATTTGAAGGGAATTTTGAAACCTTAAGCTACAGAGTAACTGAAATTCCATTAAATAAGAAATCAAATAAAATGCTTCCATCAGCATTACACTGGTACAATAAAATGAAGGAAGAATGATGCTATGTCTTCCTATTAATTCTATGATGAGCAGCAAAGAAGATATAAATAAATTTCTAGAAATTAAAAGCATATTCATCACATGTGATTTAGTCACATAGCTGTATACAGTTAGATCATATTCCAAAATCATAAAAGGAAGAAATATGCTATATACCATATATGTATGTATGTAATGTAGTATGCCATAATAACATTCACTCACACAAATATAAATTAGTAATTTTGATCTAAAGATAGGTTAAGTCTATTGCTTAGTGTTTAGTAGAACAATTCTAAGTCCTTTAAAGTAATTCAGAGTTTTTTGCTGAAAATAAAGGTGTGACTTGATGGTTAAATATAATTGGCAACTTGATTGGTTGGGATCAACTTAGGACATTAGTTAGGCACATTTATGAGTGTATCATGGAGCTGTGACCTTGAGGGTCTACATCTGGTCCTTTGCCCATTTCTCTCTGGCACTGTCACCCTCCTCTGTTTCCTCCCTACTTTGAGCTGATGAACTTTTATGAACACACCCTTTTCCCATGATATTCCCTGCCTTCTGATTATCCATTCACAGAGCAAACCCTTTGAAACTATGAACCAAGTTAAATTTCCCCTTTAAATTGTTGCTGCTAGGTATTTGGTTCCAGCAAAGGAAATGTTGAATAATACAAGAATTTATGATTAACAGTAAACAAAACACAGGTACGTTCTCATTCCCTAAAAGCAGAAGGAAAGTATATCAATTACAGTAGAAAGGTAGTAATCTTCAATGGCAAGAGAATGGAGAAAGAGATAGCATCAATAACACATGAAACCAGAAGATGGGAAACTATTTATTGAAGTAATAGATCTGAAAGGGATGAAGTTTAAGGCACCAAAACCCTAGAAACAACCTGCTTTGACAGCAAATTTGTTAAAGGAACTTATTAACCACAAGAAATTTTCCTAAATGGAGGACATGTTTACTCAGTTAGACAGATTCATATTTCTTTACTCAATCATCTGGTAGATGCATCCACTTACTTCTGAAAGGAAACTAAGTGCCAATTTTGGATGAGGTTGATTAGTGTATTGTAATCAGAGATTGCAAAGAACACAATTATATACAAGATACATAATTTATACTATTATTTTATAATGATCACCCAAAGAATTAAATAAAAAAGAAAGAGTATAGGAAATCTGTCCACACACAAGGATCCAACTAATCCAGCTAAGGGTTGTATGAGTCCAGTTAAAGACCTAGAGCACATGACAATGCCACATAGGTCCACCTGGAGGCCTAGAGCCCATGACAATATCTCATGCAAATTTGTTTCAGGGATCTACACTGGGAAGGCCCAAAGGTCAGATGTGGAAGCTAGGAAGTCTGTGCCAGTGGGATGAAGGATCTGTGCCAGCAGGCTGAGGGTTCTGTACTGGAACCAAAAAGTGATATTCAAAATAAGGACCAGGGCTTGCTCCAAAAGTATCACTGCCATCCACAGTGACAACAAGATCCTAAGCGACTCCTGTGATGAGAACAGCCGAAATCATATCAGGAAGCCAGTGTGACAAGCTTCTCTTGGAGATTAAACAGCACATCATCAAGTGGTAAAGACCAGAGCTCCCCCAAAGTGAATCACAAACATTCTCAGCAACAAGGTCCCGAGCTCCTCTGACGATGACAATAGCCAAGTTCATATTATAAAAAAAGCTAGACAAGCTCCTCTAGGAAAGCCAATGGCAACAGGAGAACCAACACTATAGATAATCAACATTAAACTTTTCCTTTCCAGTTCTTGCTAATCAGTTATCGATCCACCACAGAGCGATTCTGACTTGATGTCTCATGGAATGGTTGAATGTTTGGGGACTTTGCTAAAAATATATTTCCCTTATATCTTCCTTTGGAGACTACTGATAAATATCTTTCACCAAACTTAGAAAGCAGTCACTCTGGAGATACAGCACAGTGGCACAGCACCTGCCTGGCAAGCATGAGGTTCTGAGTTTGATTGCCCATAAACAAACAAACAAACAAACAAACAAACAGCATTCCCAAGGCATATGTTGTAGTCAGGGGCTGTAAGGAGAACAATTAAAATCAGGACACAGAATTTATAATATTATTTTATTATGGTCACCCAGAGTTTAACACAAGAAAGTGCAGGAAATCTGTCCATGACACTAAAGACGGAATCCTACAAGGGCCTGGATCCCACAGCAATGTTCTGCATGAATCCAGATGAAGATGTAGGGCCCATGACAATGCCTCCCACGAGTCCAACTGGAGGGACACCAGTCTTTTTACAGATCTGCACTGGAAAGGCCCAAAGGTCAGCAGTGGAAGCTAGAAAGTCTATGCCAGTTGGGTGAAGGAACTGTACTGAAAGGTTGAGGGTTTTACGTTGCAGCCAAGAAGCCATGCTCAAAATAAGAACCAGGGCTGTTCTGAAAAGTACCACAGTCATCCTCAGTGACATGAAGGTCCCGAGCTCCTCCAACAATAACAGTCGACTACATGCAGAAAGCCAGCATGATGAGTTTGTCCTGGAGATTAAACAGCACACATCTTCCCCTCTGGAGCCAGGAAGTGATGCTTGATATAAGGACCAGAGCTCCCCCAAAGTGAACCACAGCCACTCTCACCAACGAGGTCTGGAGCTCCTCTGATGATAGTGGTTGAACTCATACTGGGGAAGCGAGTCATGATGAGCTCCTGCAGGAGAACCAACGGCTCAAACAGCAACACTTAGAGAAACCCACAATGCCTCACTCTTCTCCACATCTTATTTATGCTGTCGACTTTCCTCGGTAGGGAACATCTACGCTCAGCACCATGCTGAGTTAATACAACTGGAATTAAGTTGACCATCAGTTTTTAAACCACAACAGTGCACGTGCTTAAATATCCTGAGAGAATTATGTATGTAGCAAATAATTTTGTGATATTTAGTCAAAGGAGCATACATAAGCACAATAGAAGAGTACATTAATAATTTTTTAAAAATGTGCATGAAAGGGAAGCTATATTTAGTAAAATGCATAGTTTAGCTGTGGCATTTTTTCTGTCACGAGAGTATAAATAATTGTAATAGTCTTATTGTTGCATAATAAAAATTATTATAAAATTCATTATGTTTATTATCTAGTGGTTTAGTAGGTCAGGCTCCCAGGCAAGATGCATCTAAGTTCTTAATCAGGGATTCACAGGGCCACAAGCAGTGCGTGGGTTGGGCTGTGGTTGTCTAAAACTGAGGTTCCTCTTTCAAGAGTCCCATTTCATTTCTGTGGTTGTCATTAGGGAAGACACAGTAACTTGAGGTTGTGTGACTGACTCCGAGTCCTTGTCTCCCAATGGCCACTGTTGCTTTCTAGAGGCCGTTAAAGTTCCCTGTAATGCGATCCTTTCCATACGTAACTTGCCACATAACTGTTTGCTTCCCCAAGCTTAAGAGTTGCTATTGCAATGCTGCTAACACAGAATCTTTTGTTTTAATTTTAAAAACAAAAACAAAAAAGAATAAAAATGATGGTATGGAATTTCAAAACAAAATAATAGGACATTAACACTGGTTAATATATTGCACATTTTTATCTTCAAAATAGTTATTAGGTTACAAGTTATAGGCCTAAAAATGATCAAACAGTCCAACAATGAAAGCACAAACACACACACACATATGCATATATACATAATATATATATACATATATGACATATAATTTTTTCCTTCTTTCTTTTCTCCTTTCCCTATCCCAATTGTTCTTTCCTTTTGAGCAGTTTCTTTTCCTCTCACTTTCACAATATATATTGTACACTTTGGATCTTGTTTACTCTTTCATTTTTTCACTAGGGAGA
Organism: Hydrochoerus hydrochaeris; assembly: GCA_004027455.1. NCBI lineage: Eukaryota > Metazoa > Chordata > Mammalia > Rodentia > Hydrochaeridae > Hydrochoerus > Hydrochoerus hydrochaeris. The sequence goes on from PVLA01000487.1 coordinate 58,987, forward strand.
CAATATGATATTTTCACATGCCAGTCTGATTTATTTCACTTATGAATATGGTCTCAAGTTGCATCCATTTACTTATAAAAGCTTCAAGTTTGCTCTTCTTTATAGCTGAGAATACTCCATTGTGAAAAATACCACATATACTTATTCATTTCATGGTTGATGTGCATTTGGGTTGTTTGCAAGATTTAGCTCTTACAAATTGTGCTGCTATAAACATGGGTGTGCATATATTGATGTGGCATGACATTTTCAGTTTTTCTGGGAAAATACCAAGAAGGAGAATAGCTGGATTGAATGAGACCTCCAATCCTAGTTTTCTGAGTAATCTCCACACTGATTTCCACACTGGCTATATCAGTTTACACTCCCTAAACAGTGAAGAAGGGTTTCTTTGTCCCCATAGTCCTGCCAGCATTTATTCTTGATTCCTTGACAACAGCCATTCTTTCTGGACTGAGATGGAATCTCAGTGTTGTTTTAATTTACATTTCTCACATGACCATTGATTTTTGAACATCTTTCCATACATTTATTTGCCATCTGTATTTCTTCATCTGAAAAGGACATGTTCATCTCAGATGCCCATTTTTAAATTGGATCTTTCAATTTTGGGGGCCTCATTCTTTTCAACTCTTCATATGTCCTGGATATAAGTTCCTTGTCTGAGGGACAGTTGGCTAAAATTTTTTCCCATTCTGTAGGTTTTCTTTTCAACCTGTTGGCTATTTCTTTTGACATGCAAAAACTTGTTCCTGATTTTAGAGTAAAAACTTTCAGTTGTCCATTTAGTATGATGCTGACCGTTGGTTTGTTGTAGATGGCTTTTATCAGATTGTGGTAGAGGCCATTTATTCTGATTTTCTATAGAGTTTTCATTATAAATGAGTGCTAGATTTTATCAAAAGCTTTTTCTGCATCTATTGAGATGGTAATGTGATTTTTGTCTTTGGCTCTGTTGATATGTGTTTTAATGTAATAAATGTAAATAATGTAATTAATGTAATAATGTAATAAAATGTTGTTATTACATTTTTTGATTTACTTATGTTGAACCATGCCTGAATTCCTGGGATGAATGCCATTTGGTCTTGATATATAATCTTCTTGATGATTTGCTGCACTGTTTCCTAGTATTTTATTGAGAAATTTTGCATCTATGTTCATTAGAGAAATGGACCTGTAGTTATCCTTTTGGTTGGGTCTTTCTCTGATTTTGGTATCAGAGTAGTAGTTACCTCCAGGAATGAGTTTAGGAAAATTGCTCCTTTTTTTATTTCATTAAAGATTTTGAGGAGTATTGGTGTTATGTCTTCTAAATGTCTTTTACAATTCAGTTGTGCATCCAAAGAACCTCGGTTTTTCTTTTTTAGTAAGTTTTTAATTTCATTTTCAATTTCAGTAATTGATATTGTGTTATTCAAAAATTTATATCTTGTTGATTCTGCTTTGGTAATTCATACATTTCTAGAAATCTGTTCTTTTCATCTGTATTTTCCAGCCTATGGGAGTAAATATTTTCAAAGTAGATGTTGTTTATTTTTTGAATTTCCACAGGATCCATAGTAATTTCATCCTTTTCATTCCTCGGTGAATGAATTTGGGTTTTTCTTTTTTTTTTTTTTTTAATAAGGTTAGCTAGGAGTTCATAAATTTTGTTCATTCTTTCAATGAATAAACTTTCAATCCATTAATTCTTTGTGTTGTTTTCCTAGTCTGAATTGCATTAATTTGTACTCTGATCTTTATAATTTCCCTCCTTCTATAAGTTTTGGTCTTTACTCTCTCTTCTTTTTTGAGAAGCTTGAGATGCATCATTAAGTTGTTATTTGTGCTCATTCCAATTTCCTGATGTGAGAATTCACTGCTATATATTTGCTTCTTAGGACTGCTTTCACTGAATCCTACATATTCTGATATTTTATATTTACATTTTCATTTAACTGCAGATTTTCTTTAATCTATTTATTTATTTATTTATTTATTTATTTATTTTTGGTACTGGGGATCGAACTTACAACTGCACACTTGTGAGGCAGGCGCTTATGCCACTGAGCTAAATCCCTGACCCTTTTTTTTTTTTCTTTTTTGGTACAAGGGATTGAACTCATGACCTTGTGCTTGCCAGGCAGGCACTTAAGCCACTGAGCTAAATCTGGCCGCTCTTCTTTAATTTCATCTATAATGCATTGGTTGTTCAGGACGGTGTTATATGTCATTTAATTTTCAGGTGTTTCTGTAGTTTTTGCAGTTTCTTTTGCCATTAATTTCCTGTTGCAGTGCACCATGATCAGATAATATTCATGAAATAATTTCAGTTTCTTTGCATTTACTTACGTGTGTTCTATGGACTAGTATATGGTCTATGTGCAGCTGAGAAGAGTATGTATTCTGATGTTGTTGGTGGAACTATCTGTAAAACTATTTAATTCATTTGTTCATAGGTTTTATTCACTTCTGTTATTTGCAGACTTTTTGTCTAGTTGATCTATCTCTTTGTGACAATGGGGTATGAAATTTCTCTATTACAATTGTGTTATTGCATATTTGATTTTTCATGTCTATTAGTATTTATCTTATATAGCTGGATGCTCCTGTATTTGGTGCATATTTATAAAAGTCTTTTCCTGTTGATTTTTTCCCATAATAAGTGTATGATGACCTTTTTTATCATTTCAGGTCATTTTTGGTTTGAAGTTCACATTGTCTGCGAACAGAATATCAACCCTTGATTTTTTCTGGGTTCCTGTTGCACATAATAATGTTTTCTACTTTTAACTTTTAGTCTATGAGTTTTGGGTTTTTTTTTTTAGTTAACTGTATCTTTTTTACACAGAATATTTTTAGATCTTGTTTTTAATCCATTCTGCCAATCTGTTCTTTTTAATTAGTGAATTGAGGTCATATGCATTGATGGTTATTACTTGTAAGTACGGGCTTAACTTTGTCATGTTATTTTCTTGTTGTTAGTTCTCTGTTTTATCCCTTTGTTTAATTGCTTGTCCTGCCTGGTGGTTTCTTTCTGTTGTTTTTCTGGAAAATGTGATCATTTTTATCTCTACCTAGAATATCTTTCATACTGTTTCTAGGGTTGGTTTGGTGGACATCAATTCCTTCAGGTGTTCTTTGTCATGGAATTATCTTATTTCTCTATTAATTTTTAATAGTTTTACAGGGTATATCAATTTCAGTTGGAAGTTGTTTTCTTTCAGGGCTTGAAGTATTTCACTCCAAGCTTTCCTTCACTTGAGTGCTATGTTGAGAATTTGACAATGGTTCTAATGGCCTTGATAGATAATGTTTCTTTTCTCTAATAGATTTTAATATTTTGTTTTTGTGTTGAATTTCTGGGATCTTGATTATTATATATCTGGTGTAGATTTATTATAGTTATGGCTGTTTGAAGCTCTAAATGCCTCAATTATCTGTATATATCATATTCTTTTCCCATCCTTGGAAATTTTCAGCCATTATTTCAGAAAATAGCTTTTTTATGTGATTTGCATTATCTCCTTCATTTTCATTGGCACTTACTATTCTTGTATTGATTTTCATTGCATCATCTGGAGCTGTTGAACTGCTATTTCACAGTCCCTTGTTATTTTTAAGAGTTTTTTTTTCTTTTGTGATCACTAGTCACCATCCTGCTTTCAAGGTCTGACAGTCTACCTTCAGTTTCAGTCAAGCAGTTTTTCTAGATTTCAGTGGAATTTTTATTTTCCTGGATATCTCTTTGAATCTGTTTCATGCATTGTATTTCTTTCTCATATTGTTTATTCAAAGTTTCCTTCATTTTCTTACTCTCCAGTACTTTTTATCTATGTCTATTGTAGTTTTGCAGAGCAATTCTTTCATTAAGTTTGTCATTACTTTTTTTTTTTAACGTGGGAAACTATTTCTGATCTGATTTCTTTTATAGCCTCATGGATTTGTCTCCTTACTTCACTTGCTTTCACTTTTCAGAAATTTCAGGTGTATGACTTCCAATATCTTCGTTGTAAACATCTCCTGTTCCAGATGGAATTTGAGACTGCATTTGGTTTTTTGTTGTTGTCATTTCTTCTCTTAGTTAGTAATATTTCAGTCTTTTCAATCCCACTCATCTTGACTGTCTTTTGTGTGTTTCTTAGGGCTCTACTGTGTTGCGGACATTCACCCAGTTGAATTCTTCCTGCAGGGCCAGTTGGGTGAGTCCCCATTTCTTACTGGCCTGACTAGCCTAGGAGTATTAATGTGAATCAATCTTTAGCTCATATTGTTAGTGTGGCCTCAGACTATTTCAGGCTGCCAGATGTACCTGTCCAAAATGTGATCCCCAGCCAGGGCCCTGCTGTGTCACTGGGGTCCCACAGACCCAGCCTTTGACCCTCTGAGTGAAGAGAGAGCTCACTCATGCCCTCACCTGGCCACCAATGTCCTCCAGGTGGGGGAATGGGGCATTAACACTCTTGCCTACCTGCTGAGGTCCTCTGGGTGGGGCAATGGGTTACAGAGGCTCCTGCTGACCCACCAAATTCTTCTTGTGGAAGGAAGGGTGTGCAATGCTCTCACAGGCTGCTGAGGCCTCCAGGCATGGAGAAGTACAGAATCTTATATGATGTAACCTAATCAATGGATAATCACCTTTCTGTATGACTTTGGTGAGAAATCAGTCACATATATCTTTTCACACTCAAGGAGAGGTGATTATACAAAGGTCAAATCTCCAGGGGACAAACTAGAATTGTGTTTTCATAATAATGAATATAGATTCAAGTAAAAGATATAAAAAGAAAATATATAGATGAGAAAAGCAGATATAAGGTACTTAAATAAGATTTCATGCATTCTTTGTAAAATGTAGAAAAAGGAGACAGAAACAAAATTATATGAAAAAAGTCAGAATAAAATGGTTAATCTTTGTTTTATATCTTTCTAAGAAACAAAGTTATGTCATATTTCAACAACATATAAGATTCATTTGAACTAACAAACAGTAAGGGATTTTAGAGAAGAAAATAGACAATAAAAATCCGGGAGAAATCCATAGGAGAAAGAAAGGGATTAACTCCAACTTATATGTAGGGATTTTAAAAATAAAAATAACCAAGCTAGCTCACAGTAGTTCAAAAAATTGTGTGGCATCAACAGAAAAGTTAATGTTTCTAGTGTTTTATCTCTGAGAATATTCTCCTACTATATGTAAAATTTTCCAAAAATAAGTATAGTATAGTACAATATGTCACAATATCAGCCACAGTATTTTAGTATTTCTTTATAAAAATATTTTGTTGAGATGATTATTCAATATTGATTTAATTTATTCAGTATCCAATAAAGAACCTTTTCAAGATTTTAATTTGACAAACAAATTATGTAAAAAGATTATATTGTAAAAGGAAAAAATGTAGAGAAATAATATTTACATAAATTTTGGCATTAATTACAGATACATGAATTCAAACATTATAGATGGGAAGTCAAGTTCAGCCACTTAATCTGCAACAATACAAAGAAATAAATTCTCATGAGTATTAATATCAGTGTGAATATGTGTGTTCAAGGATGTTTGGGGAAATGACAAGCCACAATAAAAATTTATACATTTCAGTACAGAAATATTTTTGTAAAATCTCCATATTGAAAAAAAAAAAAAAAAACCTCTATGAGAACAAATACTGGAGAACATTTGGTGCCTGAAAACAAAACTGAATAAGGTTTTCTTCTGAATATTATTTTGTATTTAGGTTACAAATAAGTTAAGGAAACAGTTGGAATTTAAACATTTTGATAATACGTGAGCATCTGAAAATAAAACAGAAGTTAAATTAAGCAAAAAGTACTTGCTAACCTTATATGGTAGCTGTAAAACTACCAAAGAAAAACTCTGTATAAAATTGAGCCTAAGATGTGAGTGATCCATTGCTAAGGTGGCCTTAGATGACTTTAGATAATTACAGACACTTGAAAAACCCTGACAAAAGTAAACAGTCCAAATGATATAATGAAATGATTTCAAAATACTAAATTTTTTCCCTCACATGGGAAATTTATGTTTTTTTTTAATTTCAAGTAAAGTGATAATATTCTTCTTGATATTTCATCTTTAATTTTTTTTGCATAACAAATTTCTTAGTCAATGGGTATAGTCACAAGTTGTGCCAAGAAAGCAATATGGAATCATTATATATTTAATGCATATATAATACATTTTATACATAGGAAAAGCCCTTTTAAATCTGTCTGTTGTGGGGCAAGAAAATGTAGAAAAAGGAGACAGAAACAAAATTACAGAAATATATATCAGAAGGGTATTTACTCAATCTGTTAAGTATAATGACACTCAACTACCACAGAAGCAACTCATGATATACCATAAATTTCCACTCCAAAGTCTTTAATAAATCACAAAGTAAAAACAATTGATCCAAAAATACTGTAAGAAACAAACAAAACATTGATATAATGAAGGAAAAAAACAACTCAAATGACTTTCAGAAAAACAAAACAATGGTAGTGACAGTATGGACTACTGTCCACATCTAAGGAATAGATGGAGGGACAGGGTAGCCTCCTGGTACAACTGAGCAATACATTCTGCTCACTTCCATGGAATTCCAGAGTGAGTGTTGGAGTGCTACATGTTTCAGGTATAAATTTTTTGCTCTAATAATGTTAAATTTTATCTATAACAATATTCTACATCGGCCTTGTATATGAGCATTCTAATGAACCATAATGAATAAAAAACATATCTTCTTCCTATTTGAATGATAAAATGATTTGAAACACTCATGTATATTCATATGACTTTATATTGGCTATTTTGATTCTGAATTTTATGCCTTACTTTCTTTTTGTATCCCTTTTGAAACACTGTCCTCTCTTTTGACTTGATGTAGTTGGTTTTAAAACTTAATATAGTCTAAATTGTGCATTTCAAACTAAATTTAAAAAACACTAAAGTAGAAGATGATTATACACATAATATTACTATGAATTCAAAGAGTGTGTTAAAATACATTGGGAAAGTCTCTGTCAGTCAAAAAAAACCCTCAAATGATGGATGCCATGAATAACTGAGTAGTATAACTTCAAAGGCCAGTATCAGTTTTCAAAAAATTCTGAAATAGAACTATCCAAATTGCAAATGAGAGTTTATAATATCTGAGCTTGTCAGGCTGAGTGGCAATTTTATCACTGGTATTATTTGTAAGAAATGAATAAAGTCACTATTACTTTCAAACCAGACATACAATACAATATAAAGGAAGAGCTCAAGATATTTGAGGTAAAGTGAAACTCAGGAACAGTGCCATTACAAAATAATGGTGTATAAAGTCTTCTGGACAACAGGGACTTTTCAGAATGTCAGGGTTTTCACAGGTCAGTTCAGCTTTATGAAACATACCATGAAGAAAGGGAGATGCTGTTTCCAGAGCACTCATGAGGAAGAGGTGCTGCTTAGCAAGTGTTTATGTTGGGATGAAACATTGTTATGATGGACATGAATCTCATCAACAAGCAAATTATGTGCACCATGGAAAGGCTTGAAAGATGTAATTGTCCATTTTCTAATGTGTTGGTGAATTTCTTATAGGATGTATGCATCCCTATTTTACTATTTTGAATAAAAATGTGATTTATTAATGGGGGAAGTACCTTTAGCGTCACGTAAAGAAAAATGCCTATTTCTATCTATCTAGCTAGCTAGCTAGCTGGCTATCCATCTATTACAGATATAAGAAATATGTTTTCAGAATTTTTATTTATTTCAATTATAATCCAGTTAAACCCAATGTGATAACTCAGCATTGCCTGGTAAGTAAGAGTGTTAGACTTGAAATGTTTGTAATATTTTCCATTAAACTAAAATAATAATTTTCCTTTGTGTAATACTGAACTAAATTAAGTAATGTAAATATCTAAATATCAAACCTCAATAGTAAGTAATGTAAATGTTAAATGTCAATACATCAATAGGAATAGGTGAAAAATATATATAAAAAAAGAAAGAACTGGCTAACTAATTGTACAATGGTTTTAAAAAATTCTACTCAAATAAACTACCGATCTGCATCAGTAACATGGTACATAAATGCAAGTAACGTCATTAATATGTTCACAAGTTAGGAAATGATGGCATAAAAATAGATGTCCCTCTTGCTCCTCATTCCTTAGATGCAACAACTGTTGATTGTCATCAATGTGCAAATACAATTTTGTTTGATTCTATGAAACTTAAAATGAATAATATTTTATTAAAATTGAAATCACTTTAGGAACTTTCAACATTGGCAATTTTCACTTCATTACAAAATTTTTCATGTGAACACAAATACTTTTCAACTGCACCAACACAAAAAAACAATAAAACTAATGTGTACGGACATTATGTTGATATACTTTTCTCGAAAATTAAGAATATTGAGTTTTGTATGGGATTTTGGAATCCCATTGGAATAAATGTTTTCAAAAGATTAGCATTGTGGTAAGAAAAACTGTACACAGTTTACTATTGTAAATTTAGTTTACTCATGTTAATAATATTTGATGGTTTGTAACTTTCAATGAATATCAATCAGTAAATTAAAATCAGTCATAAGAAATAACTTCAGACAAAATGATTATTAGTAGCTAAATCCCGGAAGTATAAGTGGTCATTTAAACTAACAGACTATAATAAAAATATATGTCAAATATAAAAAAAACTATTCACTTTGGCTTTGAGCAAATGCATTTGAAATTATCAAAATGTTAGCTTTCCAAGCTTTGGGCTGAACATACCATTTCCTGAGTTGTATGCAAGTGTGCAGCACTAGCTCACTAATCAATTTAAATTGACATTTCGTTAGAACAGGAGTACTTGGGGAATAAATGATGAACACCATTTCATCTTTACTCATAAATCAATTTTATTCTGTGCACAACATGCAGAAAATCCTTTAGCTCAAGTTATTAAAATACAATCCTGACAGAGTAACTGTGTTTTTCTTCCCTTCCCCAACCTAAAGCACTCATAAAAAAGTGAGTGCACAGAACATAAGAAGGATGACTGCCACCATACATATTGGAAAGAGTAGTTGCCATAAAATATCCATTTCAGTACCAGAAAAACATAAAATTTTAAAGAACATATTTTGTTTTATAAACAGATCTGTTTGATGACTAACAGAAAGTCTACAATGAGTACACATATAACAGAATTTAACATTGAGCTTGTTTTCATCTTAAATATATCTAATCAGTCCTTGTATAAAAATTCAAAAAAGTCTTTTATACAGGGGACATTTATCTTGATGGTGGTTGTGTTCATTCAGCAGAAGGCTAATGTATCCTGGCTCTTGAAAAACATAATTTTTAACTTAATATTTTAAAATTTGACCATCTGAGTAATTCATTTAGAACTTAACATGCCTTATGGGAAGACATTCTTGTCCTTAAAGTACTTTAAGTCTCTAGATAATCTCCTCAGTTGGATTTTCTGGCTGGATGGTGTGGTGACTGTAAAGTGTACTTGTGTATTTTACCTTTCATCTTTCCTTTTCCAAAGATTAAGTTTAACCCACTCCCCTGAAGTGAGAGTGACACAAAGAGACTCCATTTTGAACACTAAAAGGTATGAGTGACTACATGATACCTGAGATGTATACATAAAAAGCATCATTTCTTAATCTTTATTATTTCCATTGAATTCTTTCTCTGGGTAAGGACCATTCATGTCTTGGAAACCCACAGCAGGGTTATGACATGTTTGAAGCCTGCAGCCCCAGCCATATACGTCAAGGTGCCATCTTGGAAAATGAAAAGTCTAGCCCCAGTTCCACTTCCAGATGATGGAATCCAGCTACCACCCAGACATACCCAGAAAAAAACAAGATGAACAGTTACTGAGAGCCAGCTCTCAGAAATTGTGAGAGATAATAGGTGCTGTTTTACATTTCAGGATGTTTATTTTCCCACACCATATTTAAAATCTGAATTTTCCCTTAGCTGATTGTCTTTTAAGTTGTTCATCTGGTAAGAATTTTCAACCATTGAATGATAGTATTTTTAATGATAGTATTTTTTTCAGGTCAAAAGTTTCATTTTACTTAAAGTATCTTATTTTTTGTCTAAGTAAGTTTATTAAGTTTAAGCGATTTGTTTCTCATGAATCTTCACAAAAGCATGTGTTGGTAACTGCATGCTTTTATTCCTTTGTACAACTAAGTCAGGTCTTTGCACAAAATGTTCACAGCAAAGAATAAGAATCAATGTCCAAGAACAACTAGTATGAATTATTGTTTCATAATGAATGCAGATGACAGCTCTTTCATGTGTATTGGCCATTGTTTTATGTTTTTTATTCTTGTATGTAGACAGTACAGAACCACTTGGAATTTCCTTAATTTACTATAAGTTTACAAGTTAACATAATTCTTTTGTTTGTTTGTTTTTGTTTTGATGTTATTATAACATGTCTGTTTATTGTTTTAATTGCAATGGTGCCATGTTTATACAAATTTTATCTTTTTAATTTTTTTCAAATTTGTATTACTACATATTTGCAGTATGTAATGATTACATTCATCATAGGCAGTTGGTAAAGGTACATAACAAAGACAAGATCAGATTTTGAGATAAGAATAATTAGAATATGTATGATTTAAGTAACTTTTCATGTCTGGCAATTATTGTAATGTTTGTCCCTGCATTTTGTCTTCCATTATTGTTTCCAGTAGTTATATCTAATGAGAGAAAAGATGATCTAAATATACAATAAATGTTTAACTAAAAACTATTTATTGCAGTAGAAGACATATCACCATTAATCTCTTTCAAAATACGGTACTTCCGCCCACATCACACATACTTATTCCATCATTTTTGCCACTTTCTGAAGTTCTAGAAGTCCTCTTCCCTGTCTTTGCAAAACATGACAAAAATATGGTGAATGCTGCTGCAATTCAATGGAAGATAGACTTATAAAAACATTAAGCTGGCTCATCGTCCACCTCATTCACTGGGGCTGATAACATGCATCTTCTGACTTTCCCCAAAATCAAAATGACCATGAGAGGTTAACATTTTAAATCTATTTAAGAAGTCAAAGCAGCCATTACAGCTCAGTTAAAGACACAGAAGATTTCCAGAACTGCTTCAGAAAGTGGCAAGACTTATGGGATAAGTGTGCTAGCAGAGAAGCAGTCTTTTGAGGATGATTAAAGGCAATGTATCTTTTATTGTAATACAGTTTTAAAATTGATATATTCACTGCACTTTTTGGCTAAATATCATGCTTGGGCTTTATCTTTCTGTATCTTAAATTTTCAATGAATTTAAATTAAATATTTTTAATATTAAAAATCTTAGCATTAAAAATGCTTAGAACTAAGCATTTTTGTTTTCTGTGATGTTTATAAATGTTGTCTTTGTCAATGCTTTTTCATCTGTTTTTAACATATTTCAAGTTATTATCTACCAAATCGTAAGACAGTATTTCCTTTGTACCTTATTCTTCATCATGTACAAGTTCTTCATCGTGTACAATAAATATAACATATATTTTATATAACATATAGTATATAATGTACATATATACTGACAATATTTGTTTCTTGACCTTGTAAGTTATATCTTTATTTGCAATAGTGTTTTTAGAATTATTTCTTCAAAATTCTCAGTGGAAATTCAGTTGATTTTGATTCTGTTGTGTGATTTATTTCCCTTGCTTTAACATTTTTCAAAATATTACACGTAATGATATCTCTAATTTGTTTGACTATTAAATGAATTTTCAAAATTGATTGTTTTGTGAATTTCTGCTTATTTTACATTCTGTTTTATGGATTATGCTTGTTTTTTTCATATCTAAAATGTTTTTATTTTGTTTTTTCTCCTCATCATATTTGAACTTTGTGTTTCATTTTTTTAAACTGGGAAACTGATCATTAAACAACATTGGTTAATTACAGGTGGACTGCATTCTGTATGTTACTGTGTATCTATTTTTATCTGCTAAATATTCTGTGTATTCTAGTAGTTTATATTTAGTTTTAAGATCATTGTTTTGCATTAGTAATTCAGTTTCTCTTGACACATCTAATAGTATATACATAGAGTGAATATTTTATGGCCACTGCAATTTAGACCTTGTTGCATTATTAATTTATCACCATCTTGGCCTTCTTTTGGTAGTCTAATGTTTAACAAAGGGAACTGATTTCTTGAAGATTTTAAAAATGAATATATCACCATCTATGAATTATCCATTTGTAAAACTGTTACAGGAGACAGACTGAACATGGGAAGAAAAGGCGCTGAGGAGGCTTAAGAGGCAGTTTATTACACTGGTGGGCGTGACTGGGATTTCTCCCTAAAAGTAAGATCCCCATACAGCAGGGTTTGGGGACTTTTATAGGGGAACAAGCAGCAGGTATAGAAGCAGACTGAGCTTATTATAATTGGGGTGTTGAGTGACATCATGGGTTGTCCAGGGAGTTTAAACATCTCAATTTACATTGCAGGATCATCAGTCAAACAAGCAAGGGTTTCACAGAGGAAGGAATGTTCTGTGATCAGGCATGTCTGGAAATGTCTGCTTGGTTTTGGTGGGCACTCTTGATTAACTTTCTTGGCTGGCTTTGATTTAAAATTTTAATTTCCCCTTCAAAACAATGCCACTAATAAAACTATCTCAACATTCAGTTTTGTTTCCTTAATAGCATGCAGATTAATGTTTGCATGATTTTGTTATACGCAGCTGAGTTAGTTGGAAATATTACAGGCAATGATAGGCCCTGGAGAGAGTCTGCATAGAGGACAGATGTCTTGTCACTTTAGAGGAGACAGACACCTCCCTACTGTGGGCTAGATCCCAAAACAGAAGACAAAACAATTGCAACCACACCCCAAGTATAAACATCAGGGCTTGATATTCTAAATAGGTATGGATTACCCTGTGGAAGCCAGTAGTCATCATGTCAAACCCCCTACAGGAAGAGTTGTTGTTCTATAAGAATACCTGCTTACTACTTGACTGGCTTCCCCATTTGTCCTTGAATTGGTCAATCTTACCTGAGTAATTAATCTCATTGGTTGACCATAGTTCTGTCCCACCTCATGCCCATCTGTCTTGCAAGTTCCCAGTTTTCCCCATTTTGGACGCATCTCAATTCTTGGGTTTACTCTATAAAAATCCCTATAAAAGATAGAGTCTTTGGTAACACACTGGGGACCCCTTCTGTGTCTCTCTCAGATAGAAGCTTGCTTTCTCTCAATAAATATATTCAACTGTTAACTCTGTTTTTCCTAAAATTCATTCTTTGATTCCAGAGAACATAAACTCACACTGGACATCTAGTAGGTTGGGAGTTTCTTTCCCCTATACCAATTTTATAGTTTGGTATGAATCACAAGAGTCTGACTTAAATTTAATTTTATCCTTATGTATCAGGTAAAGAAATATCTGTCCATCTTTTTTAATCTCTTGTTTAATTGGAATTCCATTTGTTATCTATCATCCCCAATGATTATCATTTTTTAAAATCAAAAGAGTGATAAGAAAAAAAGTATACTCAAGCCCAGACTATTTCTGGAGACAGCATCCTTTAGTTGCCAACCCTAATAATACGTTAACTCATAATATTTTGCTTCTATTAAAATTTGAAATTCTCAAAAATATTTATAATATCTTTAATGTTAGAACCCCTTTGAGCTACTTCAAGTTCTAACCAAAATTTCATGTACTTCTAAACCCAAGTATAGATAAGCTTCAGAGATATTTTCTTAATTGTCCTTTTTGGTGTTACGTTTTTAATTGGTCTATGCCTCTATATTTTAGCTCCCTTATTTTTGTTTAAAATCAAAGTTGTCTTGGTTGTTGCCATATCTTTGCAAAACTGTTTAAGAGTAATAATATTATATTTGACAGTAGAAAAAAGTTTATTCTTGTATTTAGAATTCAGTAATTTAATATTTACTAGGGGTCTATATGCTTTATTTCCATAAAATGATAGACTTTAATAAGAAACTAAATTTCTATGGCTTGAAAGAATGTAAATTACTTTCTGCAAATAGAAAGATATTCTATTACAGTGAGCCATGCATATCCATTTTTATAGCAACACAATTACTAAGAGCTAAATCTTGGAAGTAGCCCATATGTCCATCAACAGACAAACAGATAAAGAAAATGTGGTATTTATACACTGTGGAGCACTACTCTGTCATAAAAAGATAAACTTGAGTTGTTTGTAGGAAAATGGATGGACCTTGAGATGATAATGTTACATCAAATAAAACAGACCCACAAGTTTAAACCTTACGTGGTTTATCTTATATAAGAAACACAAATTATAAATGAAGAGCAAAAGAAAAGAGATAATTGGAAGTAAATGCACAGATATCTCTCTAATGGGCAGGAGATGGAGGGAAAGGGAGATGATGGAAAAAGATTGAAAGAAGAAATTAAGATATGTTATGTGCATGTATATAACATCATACAAGGAAGATAAATATTATATAATCCAACCATGTACTAATACACAGTAGTACCTCAGTTCATGAACTCAATTCTTTTCACAATTCTGGTCACAAACCAAGACAAGAACTGAATCAATTTCAATGGTTAAATTTGATGTTGACTTTATATTGAAATTTGATTCCATATTTGTCCAGATGAATTTGGGACCAGAATTTTGGAGAGCATAGAGTTTATGATCTAAGGTGTCACACAATATATTACTTCTATTGAACAAGCAAAAGTATAAAAAGTGAATCCTTAAGGTCTATTTATTATTTCAAGTTATAGATATAACTGTTTAATGATTTCATACTCTAAAGTATGTGCATTAATAGGCAACTGATCTCTTATCTGTCCATTTTTTTCAATTGAACTGGAGAAGAAAAAGTTTAATTGTACAGACTGTGAAACCAGACATTTCTATTTTGAAAAATTTTAAATTCATGCTGTTTTTTTTCCTTTTCTTGAACTTCAAATAATTGCTTTTGGGCTAGTGGTAAAATGCACTTTTTAAAACATTCAAAACAATAAGCACAGGGGTTACTATTAGCTGGAATACTTTTAGGAGTCTCTATACCATTTGTATTTGTTATCATAAGTTGAGTATAACTATGCCCACTATATTTCCTGTGCCATTTTGTCATCTGAAGCACATACAAAAGTGGCAACACTCCTTCTTGTCCTGCAGAACTTGTATAGGAAATATTACTACTATGACCTTTTCAGTATTCTCCATTTTGACTGGTTGTCTGTTCCAATCACAGATTCTAGGGTACTAACCAGGAAAAGGTAGCATGACAGTGAATCAAATTACAGAATGCTAAAAAAGGTCACAGAGGGATGGTTTTAACTTTGCAGAACATAAAAGACAAGGAAAAAAATCATAATGTTTGAACAATGAGAAAATATGATCTTATGCATGTTTTTAACACGTTTCTACTAGTCAAAGCCAATTACTAGCTTACTTTGTTTATCATGATTTTAAAATTATTTTAGGGATACATTTAAAAAGTTGCTATGTATATTTTTACTGCAAATTTAATAGAATTTTACTCAATTTCATTTATAATCAATATTATATAAAATCATTTTGACTTGATATTTAGTGTATTAGTGCTGATAATATTTAACAAAATAACTGTATAAATTTCAAACAAAATAGCAGCATAAATTTTCTCCTTTCCTTTTCAATCAGAAGATGGCTTAAAAATGTTGACTAATAGACCAAGTAAAGATCAACTTTAGTTGGTTTATTTGCCCTTGAAATTTCTCACAATTGAGTTTATTTCCCCACCCTTGTGCAAAATCAAGCACAAGATTGATCTTTTCACTGCACTGTTTCTTTCATAAAAGGACAGCTTTTTAAATGTTAAATGCACTTAAACAAAAATCAGTTGTACAGGTCAATCTTTTCAAAACACAAATACATATTTTACTGAATGATTCATGAAAGGGATTTCAATGTACTCTACGGGTTTAACTAGTATATACACATATGTTTTCAGGAGACTTCTGGAGATGAATATTTTGTTTTTCCAAACTAAGGAAAAATATGGTAGAACTTGGTGATTTAGGAATTATTTAAAATGCTAATCTTTCCTGGTTAAACAAAATATTCAGTTACATAATAGCAACCATTTAGTTCTCAGCTCAGCTCACCATCTTCTCTCAAGGACCCATATTGATGGAATGATAGCCATCACAGGTTTTCTAACTCCTCATAACAAAGTTAGCAGAATACTGGGCTAGAAGTATTCATGTCGCTTTTATTGACACCTTCATAGTCCACAGGCTGTGATATTTCTAACGGCATGAAAGGTGCCAACAAGTGAATTTCTGTCTTGTGCATAGAGCCAGGAAACTATAAATGTTTCCTTATCTGTGTTAATAAGTATGCAAAGAAGAAAAATACTCTCCATGTGAAAATTGAGGTGCACTTTTTAATCCCAAACATCAGAGACATGTTTTGACATGCACTATTTTTTTTTCCTCTTGGATTTTAGCAATGTTATATGGTGCATGGAGCTAAAAGACTTGTGATAGTCATCTTCCTGAAGATGGCCTTTCTGACTCATTAATATTTGAAAGTCTTAGGTTAGAAATATCTGACTCAGGAAAGAATTACACCTGAGGGTATGGCATAATATATGTTCAGACCTTTTACTTCATCATTACATGAAATGCCTACAGTGCATAACAAATATCACCCATACTGTTATTAGTACATGCAGTCTGTATTATTTAATGAGAAATGGATCGTAAATCGCAGAAACAGAAGTTTAAGATTAAGTGAAAATTATAATGTATTAAAACATTAGTATGGATTATGGATAATGAGAATGGTAATGAGTCCAACACTTACTCAAAATTGTAGCCAAGAGAGAATATATTATTGCTGCTATCCTTGTGTGTGACTCTTCTTTATATATCTTTGTTTTCTTCTTTTTCCTATAACTTCATACAGGCTTCTTTTGCTTTGCTGCTCAACATGATCAGCGACGTTTAAAAAAGAAAACAGTTTAAGCACAAATTGAGCTCAGTTTCAAGCTCAATTTTCTCACAATGTTCTAAAGTGAATCTCTAGTCACTGTCAGGCTGAGCTCCCCAGAAATAGGAGAAGTTAACAGTTTTATTCAGATAGAGTATTAACCGAAGGTGCCACCAATGATGTCCAGGAAAAAAAAGAGGGTCACAAAGTAACACATGTAGTGCATTCTGCATTGAGTTTACCAGAAAGGGTTTGTGTCAGAAATTGGTGCAAAACCTTCTCATTTACTCCACTATGCAGTTTCTGTCTCTCCTCTATCTTATTGTTAGCAGGAATTTATCTTATTTATTTTTCTATTGACTGTTTGCTGAATTTCAAATATATATAAATGAGTAAAAATATATTTTCCAAGTAAGTACCAAACATTTAAATAATCCTGTCAATTGGAGATTACTATATATTTTATAAATCTGTTTACTTTCACCCGAATCATTGTACTCAGTGTTTATTATGAAGAAATAAAACTCTGTGTAGTAGAATTGAGTTTTTGCTTACTTGGCCTCTAGTATTTTCTCTGGAAAAGAACCCCAATTTTATTCAGTCAGACAGATTAAATAGATCTGAGAGTTAACGCAATGTCTTGTCCACAGTGCTCAGTCTAAACAGTCATACTTCTCTGTAATTAATGCAGAAATAGGTCAAGTGAATCACAACTTATTAGAAAAAATTCCCAAAGCAAATGTTAAAAGTTAGAGAAAGGCACCTATCCTATATCTGACTGAACTGAATAACTGACTTTCATCTCAAGGTAAAATACTGCCTTGTACTCACACTATGCTATCCATAAAAAACAGTGACCCTGAGTTCTCTTAATAACCATCTTGCAAACTTTAGAACAATAAGATGGAGGTAAAGCCAGCTCAATAAGCAAGATGAAAAAAGAGACTCTGAGAAACAAAGAAGATGCAGATTGACCATATGTAATACTTCTTTCTCCTTCCTTCCTTCCTTCCTTCCTTCCTTCCTTCCTTCCTTCCTTCC
Organism: Hydrochoerus hydrochaeris; assembly: GCA_004027455.1. NCBI lineage: Eukaryota > Metazoa > Chordata > Mammalia > Rodentia > Hydrochaeridae > Hydrochoerus > Hydrochoerus hydrochaeris. The sequence continues at coordinate 76,998 of PVLA01000487.1, forward strand.
TTCCTCTCTCTTTCTCTCTCCCTCTTCCTTTCTCTCCCTCTTCCTTTCTCTCCCTTTCTTTCTTTCTTTCTTTCTTTCTTTCTTTCTTTCTTTCTTTCTTTCTTTCTTTCTTTCTTCTTTCTTTTTTTCTTTTGCAGTATTAGGAGTTCAACCCAGGGACATGACACTGAACTTCATTCCAAACCCCTTTTTAACTTTGTTTTCACTTTGAGACAGAGGTCAATTAAGTTGCTTTAGAGCAGCCTTAAAGTTCTTGTCCCCCTGCCTCAGAATCACAGAGTGCCGGTTATTACAGGGAGAGTCTTATTTTGCTGTATATAATTAATGTTTCCACTTTTCTCCAAACTTATTTGTAAAAGGTTGTTGCTGTTCATAGATTCAGCAAGCATGTGAATATACGTTCCCGAAATACATCTTTGCCTCTAAATTTGATTTACTTAATAAAATAATATGTCTTAAAATGCATATATTAGACTTCAGTGTTTTTTGCCTCCTTAGCTTGGTTTGCAGATTTATTGTTATTTGTCTTACAGCTTTTAAAATGTGTTATGCATTAATAATGTAAAAACTAAAATAAAAATGAGAGAGAGAGAAACAGAGAGAGTATCTATCTACTGTTTTCAATCTTGAAACTCTGACTATCAAAATTGTAAATGATCCTTGTCTTTCAGTATAACAAATCTGGATTCTTTTAATTAGTCTTTACTGTGATTACTACATATATTTCAAAGTAATTGAACATGGTTTTACAAATTCTTATAATTCAGACTTTTATTATGTCAAGCATCTGCTTTTCCTAATTATTTTACCTTAATTGTTCAAAAAGTCCATTTTTTTCCTAAAAGGTATACATCTCCTAGGCATTTTCACTATTTCAGCATGACCATAAAAGTTCACTTTATGACTTTTGTTTCTAAAAGTCTCTGCTTAAGAAAGGGCTATTTAGAAATGATGTATTTAATAAAGCATGAAATAATTAAGAACACAAGAGGAGAAGTAAATGTTTGATATCATGTGAAACAGACTTGGGTAGTATGAACCTTCCACTTATTACCAGGCCAGAGGAAGGAACAGAGTGTCTTTAGCACGGTCAGTTTTCCAAACCTTCTTAAAATAAACAGCGAAAAGAAACTTTATCCTAAATATGACCATTCAACCTAAAGTTTGAAGTAAAACTGATGAATATATGAAAGATGCAATGGAGGGATATTCTAGGGCAGTTCTAAAGATTGTGGAGCATGGTGGGGTAGATGGGCAACTTCAAGTGAATATTAATTGAGATGGTAGAGAGAAGTAAAACAGAAAGAGAGGAATTGCCTAGCATGGAAGTAAGTTAAACACCCCTGACTTACTTGTCCATGTGGCAAGACTTTGACTATCTCAAGAGATTCAGGATTCCTTCCCTAATTGAGGCTGAAAACCATATGATGAACCACTGATTTAATTCAGGTACGTCTTAGTTACTTTTTACTCATTGCTGAGACAAAATACCTGACACCCAAACCTTTCTTTCCCTCCTTTTTACTAAGCCTTTCTTTCCCTCCTTTTTACTAAGGAGGGAAAGAAAGGTTTATTTCTTACAGTTCTTGGAGGATCCAGTCCATACTCGATTGGCTCCAAGGCAGCGTGGCATGGTAGGGCAGCCCTTCATGGTGGCTGCAAACAGCAAGTCACTAGCCAGCAAGACAAAGAGAGAAATATCTTCTTCCCACCATTACATCATATCCTGGATCCACCCCAGGCGAGTGTAGCACTCACACCACCAATCTGAGCACTAGACAATGAACCAATCACAAGCACATAATTCATGACACTTAGAGGCCACTGACATAAACCATGACAAGGTATAAAGACCAATGATAGTGTTTCTTCCAAAGAAAGGGATAACTTGCTCAAGTTTTATAAATAATAAGAGAATCCTTTTTAAACAATGAAGTTAGGTATAAGCAACATTAATCAAATTTCGGTTATGTCAAACAATTGGAGGTATCAGATAGTCCAATACAAATTTTAACTTCTAGAACTTAAGCTGACCAAAATAAAATCAATATTCAATTGTGTTTTAAATTTTAGGCAACCATTTTAACTTGCTAGTGTTTTGTTTACATAAAATAAGACCTAAATGTTTACATTACCTCTTAAAGAATGAAATGCTTCTTTGAAATATTGACTGAGTTATTTTACTTTTGTTCTTTTGCTAAGGAAGGCTCTACAAAAAATATTCACATCTTCAGAATAAATATGACTCAGCATGTTGTATTTGTTGGGACATATATTATCCGTACTAGGACAAGTGACTTTAAAAGATAAATAGAGGAAAAATAGAGCACAGATGTTAACACTCCTTTGGGAAAGCAGGTTTTTAATCTCACCATTTATAGAAATTTGACCACAAGTGCTCCCAAGAAAGAATTTTGCCTCCAAGTTATTTTGTGTCCTACCCAATCAACATTAATCTGTATTATGTTGTGTGGAAAGTTATGCTGTTAGGCCTTCCTTTGAAACAAAAGTTAAGAGTTCAAAAGAGAAAACAATGTAATATTAAAGTAAGTGTATGCCTGCCAAAGGCAGAGAAGTTGTAATATATAATGTAAAATCTGATACACTGTCAGTTTTATCATATTTGGAATACTTGTAATTTCCTTACATAGCTTATTTTAACAAAATGCTGAGCTTTTATCTCTTGGTTTCATATATTGAAGCAATCTGGTTTTATGATCAAGGGAGAAAATCCTATGAAAAACAAATTTGGGATAAGCATAGTTAATTTTCTTATCATAAGTCAAGATTTATTTTGATTTTGATTCAAATATCATTATCTATTTTTCAAATTTCTCACTTCTTGGAACCATGTCTTATTTAAAATCAAGAGCTTTGAATTTTCCCAAGAAGAATCTCTGACCTTTCTAAACTTATACTGCCTTGTATATTGTATTTATACTTCAGCTTTGTATTTAACATCTTTGAATTTCTCTTATCTTTATGATTTAGAGCTCAATTATTTTCATTTTTATCTTTTGTATATGTCACTTATCATTGACATATACATTTCCATATGTCAATTATCATTTTCCATATGTAATGTATTTTACATTGTACTGTAAGATTAATCTTTCTTATGAAAATCCTTTGTTCATTGCTTATATTCCATGTAAAATCTCTAATAATCTTCCTATTTCAATGGAACAAAAATCCAAACTTTTAGTAATGGCTATGGTGTTCTACCATCACATTCCTCTCATTTCAGCTTTATTTTGCACTTTACATAAAACTATGCTTTACAAAACACAAATCACATTCCTAAACATTTAAGTTCCTGCCAGCCTTCTCTTATAGTAAGCTATCTAGAATTTGTTCCAACCAATGAAATTGTTCTCTTTTAAAAAGTTAATTACAAAGATTATCTTTCTAGGAAATACTTCCTAATCTGATATGATTATATCACCTTGCTCTCCAAAATATCTTTGTAATTTATACTTTCTTTATAATAAGTGTCATAGACCATCATAAACAATGTAACTCATAGAAGTAGAGAGTGGAATAGTGATAATCAGGAAAAAAAAAAGGAGAGAAAGATTGGATAACAGATACCTCAAGAGACTTAGGAAAGAAGAATGCATTCTAATGTTTTGTAGCACAGTATGTTAAATTATGTTAAATATAGTTTACCAACATTCATTACATATTTAGAAACTGTGTAAGAGGATTTTTAGTATCCTCAAAACAAAGAACTGACAAATGTTAAAGATAATGGAAATGACAGTTATCTGGTTTTGATCATTACATCTTTTATGCATGTGTCAAATTATTATGCTATACTTCACAAATATGTATAACATATTTGTGCCAATCAAAAATTTAAAAAATAATATGTGAAATTATTTTATGTTCTTTATTAAAAAGAGGCTTTTTTGGGCACAAATGAACATTGTCTTTGTCATTTTGGTAGCTGCTTAATACTTATAATATTAACATAACATTTTAATATTATACAATTAATATTAATATTACTGTATTTTAATAATCCTCAGAGTGACTCAGAAAGTATTTAGTTATAAAGTTTTGATAGTAACAACAAGGTGATTCAAGGAAAAAAATCTCACTTTAAATATTGAGTGGTACTTTTCAGAATGCATGAAATAAAGATGCTATTTATAATATAATTCCTTACATTATAAAACTTCATTCCTTAGGGTCTATCATTCAACATATTTCTTCTAGATCTAAAAGTAATTGCTACTTTTCAGTATTTATAATGAACTATTTGGGCATTTTATAGCTTCCTTGTTTTGATTCAGGAGTACCCCTTGTCTGAAGTGTTAGTTTGGTTTCTTTCTGATTTGTTTGGCTTTTTATTTTGTTCCATCTTGCCTGAATTTCTCAGGATTAAGTGACTGGAACATACACAAGGATAGAATGGGATGCTGAAGTTCATGAGAAACTGATGATGACAACTTTGCAGAGCAGACACTGCACAAGGATATGTGTGCTGTTTACTGGTGGCTTTCAAATACTGTATGCATAGTTTTTGTTGCATAAAATGCTCCATAAATACTCACTGATCAAATGGAGAAGCAAATGAGTGGCTGAATGAATAAAAACCTAAAATCACATAAGTGTCTGAAAAATTTCAAACAATGATTAGTGAGTCTACTTTTTCTAAAGTCTTATCTGTCACTGTCCATTTAGGCAATTTTAGTGTATCATAATAGTTTCAACTTGGAATAAAGGTCATATTGAACCTATTTCCAAAATGGCATTTTACCTCATGAAGATAAAAAGAAAAATGAATTTATTATGAATACAATCTCCTCAGATTAAAATTAATTTTGTGTATCTTAAATAATGTCAAAATGTTATGTAGCATATAGTTAGAATTATAAAGGGATTTATTTTGTAAATTTAAGTATATTTTTATCTAAGTCTCTACAATCTGGTATTTGAATTTTTTCTTTTCCAGAATCTATATTATTATTTCTAAAACAAGGTATACATGCCTAGATCTATTTTCAACATGCAAGTTGGTTTCCTATTTAAATACCACATCTCTTTTTTGAACAGTACATGTCATATCTGTACTCCATTCTGAAATGTGTCCCAATTACCATGTATATTGCTACCTGAAATTTCTCTTTTTGTAATAGCTGACAAAACAGATTTATCCACATGGTGAAAGGCAGCCAATATATAGCTAAATATCATTCCAGAGATTGCTTTAGTCCAGTAGATCAATGCAAGTAAATTCCTTATGTTAGTGACTAGACAATGAATCTTCCCATCTCTTTAGAGGAATGTTATTATTTGCTTGCTAATCACATCAACTTAATTGGTGTAAAATCACAAAGAATTTCTTGCTCAGGGAACATATCCATTCTGTTCAACTACAGATTTGTTCCCTGTGCCTTGAGTTCAAGAGTTGACTTAAGAGAGTCTTCTGTTTGAACATTGCCAATCTTCGGGCAGAAAAGAAAATGATATATCTAACAACATGACTTAAGCCTCAGCTGCTTGAATGTGACACATAACATTTCTGTTCACATTGCACTGGACAAGTCAGTGACACTATTTAGGTGCAAATGCAAGTAGATGTGAGCTTTTCTCCCACAGAGAGGCCTATACAAGGGACATGGCAGTTGGTGACACTGAAGATTTAGGAAAATATTCAGTCAACCGCGATGTCTCCTGGGGAAATAGAGCTAAAGTAAGTTGATGGCAGAGAAGATTCACAAGCAAAATTAGAAAATAGAAGGGTAGAGTCACTTAAGGAGAAAGAAGGGCATGCCTGGAGCACTGAGGCAGTCACATTTGGAGTTAACCAGTTTTTGTTTTGATTTGGTTTTCTTTTTGTTTGTTTTGGTTGAGCAGTGCTGGGGATCAGAAATTAATAAGTTTAATAACAAAAAACAAAGAAAAAATAACTAATGAAGTCTTAAATTATACCAATGTAATCAAAAGACATTTGAACCAGAAACTAGGTGATCTACAAATTTGCAAATGTGTTATAGGAATAATTTTAATATAAGCTAAAAGTAAAAGATTTTTATGTGGAGGAGGCCGATGAATTTTTAAATTATAAATATATTTTATGTAGATTAAAATAATAATAGCCCAGGCCCCTCTCCTTGCCCCATGGACTTAGGAGCCAGTAGGATCACCAGCTGTGCACCCCTGTTCACCTCATAGTCCTTTGGGGCCAGCAGGATCATTGGCTGCACTGCCTACTTACTCCAGACACCTAGGGGCCAGTGGAATCATCAACCACACCTCCTGCTCAGCCAACTAACATAGGGGGCCTTTGAGATCACTGGTTTTCCCTCCTCCTTACCCCACAACCTTGGAGACTGGTGGAATCATCGGTCAACCTTCCCCCTGATCCTAAAGACTGCAGCAGCCCTCAGACAATTAATGACCCCTTCTACCACCTGCAGAACCTTGGTCAGCTGATTGCAGCCTCAAAAAACCATCATCCACACAGAGGATCTCAGCAGGCTTGTGACAGTGTGGTGAGTTTCCCCCTAAAATAGAGGAATTCAGTGGGTAAACAGGAGCAGCACTAAACTCCCAGAGCTATAGAACATTGGCAAGTCTGGCAAGAGTGTGAGTGAGTCCTTCTTCCATACAGAAAACACTAGGTGGGTTGAGGAGAGTGCCAACATGGCCTTCCCCATCCTGGAGGAGATCAAAATGGCCTACAAGACACCCAGTGACACAGTAGGGTCTCTGCTGAGGTATACACTATAGTCAGATAGACCTGGAAGCCTGGAGCAGTCTGAAGCCACAGTAACAATAGGAACTATGGGTTGGCTTACATCAATACTCCTAGGTGAATCATCCTAAGAAGAATATAGGATTTAACCAATAGGTCCTGCAGGAGGAATTCAGATGAATGGCCCCACCCCTTCATTGTGGGATACAGCAATTGAACAAATATCAACCACACAGTAGGAGCCTAAGACACACGTGATAGACAGTTGAGACTAGTGGAATTGAAAAGACCAACATGTAACCCAAGAGGTGAAGATGACAAAATGAAAAAGCAAAATGAAATCTCAAACATCCAGTCCATCAAGAACAAGTATAGGAGACATCAAAAGAGAGGGCATTAGAAGTCAAATTTCATATACCTGAAATTTCTGAAAACATAGAAAGTGAAATAAAGAATAAAATCCATGAGACTATAGAGAAAATCAAATTAGAAAAGATCTCTCAAGTAAATAAAGAAATGACAACCTTAATAAAAGAGTTTCTTAGCATAACTAGAGAAGATATAGATTTAAAAAAAGTGCAGGAGCTGGGGAAAATGATGGAAACCTTGAATGAACAATATAGAAAATAAGTAGAGTGTATTAAAAAAATTCAAAGAAATATCCAAGAAACAAAAATTCTATTGAAAGCTGGTGAAACTATTTGAATGAAGCTGAGGATAGAATTTTGGACATTGAGGACAGGATTGCAGCTAGTGATCATGAAAGGAAAGACCTTTGAAAACAACAAGACAGCATGAGAAGACAATTCAACAGCTTCAAGATGATGCAAGAAGAAAAAATATAAGACTAATAGGCATGAATGAAGATGCAGGAGTCAATGTAAATGATATCAGTAAACTATTCACAGAAGAAATAGCAGAAAATTTCCCAACATGGGAAAAGAATTAGATATACAGATAAGTGAGGCATATAGAATACCAAACAGTCATAACCAAAATAAATCTACACTCAGACGTATAATAATTAGGATCCCAGAAATCCAGCATAAAAATAGAATCCTAAAAGCTGTTAGAGAAAAGATATAACTAATACATCATGGAAAGCATATAAGAATCATGGCAGACTTCTCAGAACAAACCCTCAAGTCAAAATGAGCTTGAAGTGAAGTGTTTCAAGCCCTAAAAGAAAAAACTTTCAACCTACATTGATGTTCCCTGAAAAACTTTCTTTTAAAATTAATGGATAAATATAATGCTTCCATGACAAAGAACAAATGAAGAAATTGATATCCACCAAACCAACCCTAGAAAGAATACTAAAAGACATATTAGATAGAGATAAAAATGACTACAATTTCCAGAACAACAACAGAAAGAAACCACCAGACAGGGCAAGCAATTAAACAAGGGGGGAAAGCAGGAAAACAACAGCAGGAAAATAACATGACAAAGTTGAGCCACTACATATCAGTTCTATTCATCAATGGAAATGGCTTCAGTTCACCAATTAAATAGAAATAGGTTGACAGAATGTATCAAGAAACAGGATCCAGTAAAATTCATACAGGAAACACATCATACTCAAAAAGAAATGTATACACTAAAAGTCAAAGGATGGAGAACAATATTCCATGCAACAGGAACCCAGAAAAAAGCAGGGGTAGCTATTCTGTTTACAGACAATGTAAACTGTAAACCAAAAATGATCAACAGAGATAAAGAAGGTCCCTATATACGTCTTAGGGAAATAATTCAAGAGGAAGTGTTAACAATCATAAATATATATGCACCAAATACAGGAGCATCTAATTATATAAAACAAATACTAATAGACATGAGAAATCAAATACACAATAACACAAGTGTAGTAGAAGGCCATAATACCTCATTGTCACAAAGAGATAGAACAACTGGATAAAAATTCAGCAAAGAAATAACCAAACTGAATAAAATCAGTAAACAAATGGATTTAGTAGATTTTTACACAGTGTTCCACCCAACAACATTAGACTCTCGTTCTCAGCTTCTTATTCTCTAAAATAGACCATATATTAGCCCATAGAACATTAAGTAAATGCAAAGGGACTGAAATTATCCCATGCATATTATGTGCTCATAGTGCATTGAAATTGGAAATTAATGTCAAAACAACTGTAAAACCTTAAACACATGGAAATTAAATAACAACCTCTTGAATAATCAATGGGTTACAGGTAAAATTAAAAAAGAAATTAAACAATACCTAAAATTCAATGAAAATGTAGATACAACATACCAAAACATGTGAGGTTCAGTGAAAATGATCCTAGGAGGGAAATATATAGCAATGAATTGTCATATCAGGAAAATAGAACAAGTACAAATAAGCAACATAATGGTATGCCTCAAGCTTCTAGAAAAAGAAGAGCAAGTCAAGCCCAAAACTCATGGAAGAGAGGAAATTATAAAAATTAGAGCAGAAGTTCAACAATTGAGACTAAGAAAACAATTCAAAAAATTAATGAATCAAAGAGCTGGTTCTTTGAGAGAATAAACAAAAATGATAAACCTTTAACCAACCTTATCAAGAAAAAGAAAAACTCAAATTCATGTAATAAGGAATGAAAAGGCTGACATTACTACAGATCCCATGGAAATTCAGAAGATCATGAACACCTGCTTTGAAAATCTTTACTCACATAAGGTGGAAAACATAAAGCAACTGGACAGATTTCTAGAAATGTATGAATTACCAAAACTGAGTCAAGAAGATATAACAATTTTGAATAACCCAATATCGGCTACTGAAATTGAAAATGTGACAAAATACTTACCAACAAAGAAAAGTCCAGGTCCTGTTTGAATTGTGACTGAGTTCTATAAGAAATTGAGAGAAGATTTGACACCAATACTCCCCAAACTTTTCAAAGAAATTGAAAGGGAAGCAATTTTTCTTAACTCATTCCTGGAGGCAAGCATTACTCTGATTTCAATTATGTTTCTTTTGTTGAAGTTTATTTTATAGTCCAAAATGTGCCATATCTTGATGAAAGTTCATAAACTTTTTAAAAGCATTGAGATTTTGCTGTTTTAGATAAAACGTTATAAAAATGTTAATTAGATCCTGTTGATTGATTGTAGTGTTCTGACATATATTTGTTGATTTCCTCTTTACTTAGTCTATATTTTTCTGAGAAATGTTGAAGTATTCAACTATAACTCTAGGTTCACTTACATTACTCAGGTTTATCAATTTTTGCTTCTAGCAGTTTCAATCTGTTACTTGATGCCTATATGTTTACTATAGTTCTGTCTTGCTGGGAAATTTATCCAACAGACTGAAGAGAAAGCCCACAGAATTGGAACGAATTTTAGCTAGTTGTGAAATAACACTGTTGCAAAAACTGGGAATAAAAACATTTTTCTTTAAGACTGATGCCTGCTTTGTACTGTTTTACAGACTTACTAAGAAAGCAGTTATGTGGAGGCATTTGGTAAACTTAAACGACAAGTTAACTATAAACATAAGCAAGGGTCATATTGGCTCAAATGAGGACACTGAGTACTTAGGAAAGTTGAAAATTGCTGTATTACACAAACATAAAATTAAAAAACCTAAGCAAGGAGCTAGGCATTGGGTTAGAGAAACAATCTTAGGAAAGACACTTACAGGTTAGAAAAAGCACTGTTCCCCATCCTACATGTTAGTGAGAATACTGCCTCTCCTTGATAAACATTTTCACATTTTTAGATTTTTTTTAATGGGGGCATAATATCACTTTAACATGTAAGTAAAAATGTATGAAGAGACCATAGAGCAGTAAATTCTTGCTAAATTTACTCTCCATTGGAGTTAGATGTTAAAGACGTCACCGGTACATTATATTACACATTTAAACACAGTAACCTAACATAGAACTCTGAGCAGGCATGAAACATAAGGTGAAAGGAAAGAAAAATTGAGCAACATCATTTAAAATAAAACTAGTTAATGTCCTGAAGTCTAAAAGATTTGTGAAATAAAGTTTCCTATTAGAAATTAAGGGAAGGGGAAAATATGAATAAAGCAACCAATAATTAAGTTATAAATATAAAATAACAGGGAAGAAGAGAAATTACAAAGCATAAAATATATTATGTTTTCAAACATAAAAAATGCATGCTTCTATAAATTTTAGATTTATTGTGGGAAATATTTTGAATTACAACATATGTATGACTGTTTTAAATATTAAATGATGCTGCAATATATAGAATGAGATGTAAGAAAACAAGATGTCTGTCAAAAATCAAAATTTACTGCTGAGTGTTTTCCTCATACGTAATGCTAAGTGATTTAAGAAGAGAAATTGAAACCTCCCACCTGTTTCCTCCCCATTTTCTGTGCTCTATCATGGGCGTCATTTCTAGCGTGTCACGTGACTCGTCACATTTTAATCTCCACTTCAGTGACAAGTGTCTGAAACCAACAAAATCTTTATACATCTTGTCTTTTGCAAAACTGCATAGGTGCTAAGATTCATTTATCTAACTTACTCAGGAAAGGCACAGTGTTTTGAGAACTTCCCAGGTCGTTGTTCACAATTGTTTTCCACAAGGGCTGTGGAATCACCAACTATAACCAAGAGTTATTTCTCTTCCTTGTCTTCAGTAACACTTAGCTTTTATTATTTTGCAGTAGCCAGTATGAAAAGTGTGATACAAGATCCCATTGTGCTTTTGATTTGCATTTTCCAGACATTGAGAGGTGATATGCTTGTTTTCCTTAAACCTGTGGACTATTTATATGTCTTTTTAGTTTTGTTCTTTGCCTTTTATTTTTTTTTTTTTCTTGAAAAAGGATCTCACTATGTAGTTCAGGCTGGCCTTGAACTCCCTTTTAGCTCAGGCTAGCCTCCGACTCGCAGCACTCACTCTGGCTTCCAAGTGCCAGGATTACAGATGTGTGCCCCCACGCCAGGCTCCTACATGACTTTTTAAAAGAAATGTATATTCACATCCTTTGCAAATTTTAAAATTGAATTGAGTTATTTATTCTCTTTTGCTTTCCAGATTGAATCCTTTGAGTTCCTCATGTTTTAACTAGTAGTCCTTTATCTGAGATTTAGCTTTTAAATATCTACTCCCAACTCATAGCTGTCTCTTCATTATGTTGATTCTCTCCTTTATATGCAGAAGCTCTTTGGGTTTGATGCAATCCTATTTGTCAGCTTTTTCTTTTATTCCCCATTTCTTTATACCTCCTTTGCATTGGAGGTAATATTCAAAAAAACTGCCCAGAGCACCCTCATGGAAGCTTTTCACTTGCTTTACTCTAGAAGTTTTATAGTTCTGTATCCTGTGCTTAAGGTTTTAGCCTACATTCTTTATTCTTTCATCTGTCAAAGGATATTTGTATATAGTCCATATTGTGGTAAGGAACTTTCCTGAAGTTATTTTTGTCTGATATTTGTTTAGAGTGAAGATAATCTGAATGACTCAGGCTTTAAAATATATAAATGAATGCAAATTATATTTATTTTGTGAAAACAATACATACTTTAACATTTTTTTCTCATTTCACCTTATTTTTCTCCTTGGCACTATATTCTTTCCTTTGAGCTAACCTTGTTGAAAGGAATTCTTGCTTCTTATTTTCCTCTTACCTTTCAGTTCCCAGCCATTTGTTCCTCCAGTCATTCCAAAAAATTTATTTTATGGATATGAAAGAAATACTAATGTCCAGTCCACTAGAAATTGTCCTTGCAAATATGAATACACTTCAGCATTTATGTCTTCTTAAAGTAATTGATTCCATTGTTTTTTGACAATATCACTTTTATCCTTTGCTCATTTATTAGCTTACTGTTCAAGGTTAGATAAGTTAATTTTGAACTACTGATAGAGGCAAAACGCTATGAATGTCAGGCAGAAAGAAGGAAAAGTAAAGCTATCAAGAGACTGAGATAGTTGAGATGGAAAGAGCTCTAATATGAATTTAGTTTTTCTATTTTATCCTAATCCCCAGAAGAAAGGAAATCATTCCATAAATGAAAGCCACTAGTCTAAGATAATTTGTTCTTATAACATCAATTTTAAGCACAAGTCTTCCAATAATAATGTCATACATGCCAACTTAAATAATCTACCTTTATGCAATACTTCTGTGATGATTTACTTCTAAGGGAACTCAAGCCAAGTTTTACTATTAAACTGACTCATCCAAGTTTTTTTTTTAAGGTTTAGATAGATTTACTGATCTTTGCAGGTAGTTTTATTTATTTAATTTAAAATTATTTATAATCATTTCACAATTTTTCAAATTTTTGGTTAAGATCATAGGTTAAAATTAAAATTGTAAGATATAATTAAAATTGTAGGATATAATGTATTGAAACAAAATTATCAAAATTGTTAGTGTAATAAGCTACATTCATCTGAGTCACAGGTCAACTGCCAAATGGATGCAGTCAGACCACTGCAGCTGATTTCTTTAGACAAACGCACAAGTGGTCTTCATCTTACATGTCTTTCTCTTCTATGAGAACATTTTAAAATATTGTATCTTTATACTTTAAAGTAAATACCAAAACCATATTTAGATACATTTAAACCTATTAACATCGTACAACACAATCTCAGCTTCCTCATTTCAGAAATACAATCCTTAAAGACAGACTCCAAAAGATAAATGTGAAGTAGAATGTTATTTGAGTGAAAGAACAATTATATTAAGTAATAGCTGTGTGTCTAGGCAATTCTAAGCTAAGATTCTTAAGTAACAGAGTAAATTTTGAAAAAATAATTAATATATAATGAGATAATATATAAAGTGCTTTTAAATATTTTGTGTATTAAACTCTTAACAAATGTTAGCTATAGCTATTAGCATTATTCCAAAAATTATGCATAAAACATGTTAAAAACCAGAAAAAAATTAATCTTCATTTTCATGGAATGTAGAAAGGTAGAAGCTAAAACAAAGACCTATATCCCTGAATAATCTGGAGAACTGTATTTTTCCCAGTTTGGGTCCAGATACCATGTTTCAGTCAGTTTATGGTGCTACAGTTTCCATAGACAGGTTGCTTATAAACAATTTATTTCTCAGGATTGTGGAGGTTGGAGGAGACCAGGATATCTATGTAGTTGTGTTCTGGTAAGAATCCTTTTCCATATTCATACTACTAATTTCTCATTGTAATTTCATATGAGAGCAGACAGAAGCAGGGTTTCTCTGCATCTTTGTAAGGGTACTTATTCTATCGATGGCTCCATCATTATGACCTCACATAATTCTCATTTACCTGCCTCAAACCCTGTCTTTTAGTACTATTACATTTAGGGTCATGTTTTAACATATGAAACGTAGGGAGAAAAATTTAATATTTGCACTGTGGAAAATACACACTGTGTGCAGAAAAATTCAGTATATTTCACAATACAAAGAAACTCATCCACTGGGGAAAATGTACCTATTAACTATAATATAATTTTAAGCTTTACATTTGATTGAAAAACTGAAATCTCTTAAGTATAGAGAAAAAAATTTAGTTGTTTTATTTGTTTTTACTTCTGTCACCTAAAGCACTATACCCTGATAATGGCTAACAAACATTTTTAATAGTGTCCTATGACTGTTTGGAAAATCTATGTAGCATTCCTTCTTAAGAGAAAAGGCTTTTCAAATAGTTCAGTGATTGCAAAACAATGTCCAGGAATTTTGACAATCTAGTTTCAAATTATGTTTTCCAATTTATTTCCAATGTAACAATATTCTTGACTTAGGTCATTGTGGCACACAACCAAACTTAAAGCTCTTCTGATTATATTTATTTAGAGAGAAATAAAGGCATAGAGACAGGGAGACAGAAGACAGAGAGAGGTAGAGAGAGTGGGGGAGAAAGAAGAAAGGAAAGGGAGGTGGAGGAAGGATTGATTCAGTTAAACAATTTTTAGTTGATGTTTAAATTAATTTGTTATTTCATGTATATGTTATTTCAACTGAATCAGTTGTTCCTCTAGAGGTTATGAATAATTTATTTGCTTTTATTATACTTAGCTATGTAAGTCAGGCAGGAATTCGGGGAATTCTGGAGCCCATAGAAAACTGCATAGTTAGAAATAAAATAATGAAGGTAGGATTTCTATCTTTCAAAAAATATTCATTAAAGGGAATAGCCAATGCACATATACTCAAACGTTCGTGGGTTTCTAGATTGGAATTCATACTTACATATTGTTTCTTAGTGCAACAAACAAATTTACAATAAGAGCTTTCATGACAGGCCAGGATATTGGCTTCTAAAACCAAATCTAACTTCACTGTATGTTGATCTAATTCCTCAGAGCTTGGCATGTGGAATTCAATTTTTATTTAAATTCAAGTAAGTGTTTTTTCCCAACAACAACAGAAACAGTAGTTTAATTTAACTACTCAACTCCCGAAGATGATGAAACTGTTTCTATTGGCATATAAAATCTTCATGCAGGTGACTCCTTGTAGAAACCACCTCTAACTTGTATTTGCAGTATTTCTCTATTGCAAAACATGCCCCACATTTCCTGTTGCCTGTCAAAAGGTCCCCATTTGTTTTCATAAAACAAATTCCAAAAGTTAGGAGTCAATGTATGAAATGAATGATTACCAATTTTACACTAGGAATTTTGTCTGTGAGGTTAGCAAAACTATCTTGAGTAGAATAAGACATGAAAATATTATTCAGCAATCTGTGAAAATAGAATTCTCACTTGACCTTGGGGCAGTAATAGCCAAGTTATTTGTGAGAACATTTACATGTGTATTTATCTGCTTTCTCTGGTGAAAACTGCTGGTGGTAACAGATATTTATAAATCCAAGAAGATAACTGAAACCAAATGATTCTACATAATTCCAGATTGCTTCCTGTGCCATTCACATTGATGTTCCTTATAAGGTACATTTTTTGGCATTTTAAGGGTGGTTTATTTAACTACTTTTTAGAAGAGAAACAATTGGATAATTCTGTGATGGAATAGACCCTAAAATATAAAGTATCCATTGTTCTTTCTACCTCCAGGAATGGATTGTAGTTGATTGGAAAGTGAAGATTATGTGATACCATATCCACCAGAATGTCTACAAAAGTGGGCATGGGACAGTTAGAGGGTCCCTCTGGTTCCCACTAATTTGCATGAAATGTCCTTTGGGTCCTGGCTTTAGTTTTCCTACAGGGCAAACAATTTTGATTTCAATTGGTAAAATGGCTTCTACAAATATTCCTAATCCTCAGAGTACGCTTTGATGCTTCGCTTCCACACAACAACATAAATACAAGTTTAAAAGACAATGACAAAAAGTGACAAATATTAGCTGTGTTGTCACATATAATCATCTAGTTTCGTACGCTGATGTTTACTTTCCTCAGGACTGTGCCAACAGATGTTAATGCGGTATAAATGAACATGTCAGTTTTTTTGTAATTCAGCTGACAAGTGTTAAAGAATTTAGTTTAAGAGGGACATGCTATCTGACCATTACCTGTCTTCTCCTTTTATATAAAGTTATTGTTTTGGCTGCCCTGAGTTTAGTGTCTCATCACAGGGAAGCATATGGCACATCATAAGTCCACAAACATTATTTTATTCCCCCTCACTCTGGAATGGTGTGTTGTGCTTTCCTTTGGGTACAGAGTAGCAGACCAATGAACCCCTTCTACTCCATGACATGGGGGAAGGTAGCAGGAGAATCTGTTCAGGGTGACTAGTTCTTTGTTTGGATTTATCAAAAAAATGATTTCTATGCCGCTTTAATGTTTTGTTATTACTTGGCAGGGTTGTAAGATATAAGTAAAGCCATTAAAATATCACTCATATTATATCTTAATTTATAGCATGGATTTATGTTGATTTTAGCAAACTATCTGCATAGTATATACCTACATGACCATGGGTAGGTACCATCAGGAGGTCACTGTTCCAAACTGCGTGTGTGTGTGTGTGTGTGTGTGTGTGTGTGTGTGTGTGTATTACCTGGTATAGGGACTGAATTGCATTTCCGGTACTAATTTTAAGAAAATAAGATTATCTGTGTTCAAATTTGAGTATCACAGTACTATTAAGCCACCTGATTATTAGACGACATACACGCAATTCTAAATTGCTATGCTTCACATTGTGCTGTAAAACAAATGTGAATAGACCGATATTTTTCTTGGATTTTTCCTTTAATTTTTTTTCCAATTGATTTTTTTGTGAACTTTAGCATTTTGGGGATATTGTCTTGAATAACAAGGTGTATATGTGTCTCTACTTTTATTTTGATTTAGGATATTATAAACAAATATTTTGGATATATTTTAATAAAATCATTGTGGAGTTAAGATACATAGTGTAATATGTACCTGGAAAATGTAAAAAGATTTCAATTTGTTACATGATATTTCACTGTTCTCAAAGAAGAGTAAGCTAAATTTGTGTGTCATGAGTAAATCTTGTCTAGAGTGGATTTTTATCATTCACCTATTTTAATTAATTTAGTATAATTATAAAAATAGTGCCAGGTAAATTTTTTTACTTACATTTCTATAAATCTTAGTAAGGCCAAAAATGCACTTGAAAATTTATAGTTTCTGAAGTAATATCTAGCTTTGATTTATCCTTTCTCTCCATAAAATATATGCACACAATTACAGATTTGCTTAATTTATGAAAAGTTGCAAAATAGAATATGGTTTACCTGTGTTAATCTGTGGTTCTAAGCAGGAACAAGTTAAATCAATTAATTGCACACATTTTACTGTTTTTTTCATCTAAATTAATAATGGTGGATATCCCTATCTGTCGTCTTCAAATTCCTGCCTCAAAAGTGCTCATGAATCACCAGAAGTTTTTACAAAGGCTTCCTAAAATATGCTGCAGTTTCCAGGTGCTTCGTTTCCGCTCCTTCCGTATCACTGATTGCTGAGTGCAGAATACAAAAGGGCCATTATGGGTTCTGGAAAAATGGAGGGTGGGTCCCTCCCTTTCTGTGTCTTGCTAATGTAAAGATAATTTTAGGAAGGTAAAATTAGTAAGGCAAATTTTATTCCTATCACAGTTATATTTTCCCTTTGCAGATCTTCTTTTCTAGAGAAGAACCTTGGACAGTTTTTAAAGTTTATTTCTGTTTAATTTATATTCACTGTGTTACTAAATAAAAGTTCCAAAAAGAGCTGAAAGATACACTGTCTCTGCCATGAAAATATTATCTTACTGGATTAGCACCACCATGCCTACCTGTATCTCTTAGGAATAGAATAGATCGTGAAGTTCCTTAAACCACATGCACCAGTTGTTCGGCAAGTAGAAGGAGTCCTGCTCATTAGCTTATAGAAACATCCGAGTATATTCACATTTACCTGAATGGGAAATTACCACAAACCCTATTTATATATTACTAAGCACTATTGATTGTGCAACTTGGTTTCATTTATGGTTCATATATAATTTTAATGTTATACATTTACATTCATCTTTTGTGACTAATTACAGCATGTATCATTTTTTCAAAGGAAATCACAATTTTTTTTCTTTTTTTGGTGCTGATGATCAAACTCATGACCTGGCACTTGCCACACAGGCACTTATGCCACTGTGCTAAATCCCAGCCCTATGTCAAAATAAGGATTTCATCCTTTGTTCTAAATACTTAGAACTATTACACCTGATATTTGAGATTGAGAACATGAAAAGGAATAAGATTTACTCCTTTATTCAGTGACATAATTTTTCAACAACATTTAATAAACATTGATTTTTAAGCTCACAAATTTGTTTTGGCATATTCTTACTTCTTCCAGCACTTAGCAATATTTAATGGCATTTTCATTTATTAATAATTGCTTCTTTCATCATATACTTCACTATTTGGTTTCTTAAAATTGTGAGACAATATTTCCATTTAATAAGCATAACAATTTTGGGAGGTAATAATTAAATGTCTCTATGACAGTTGAGATAACTGGAACATTAAAAGGTAGCATGACAAATAAATGAAAAGTCAAATTTTTATTCTTTGTCCTCTGTTATTTACCAATATTTTATACTACCTCCTTTTGTGAAGTCTTTATTCATTGTTGCTACATATCATAAATTTTTATTCGTGTTTACTTTGTCTTGTGATACAGTATTTAAGAAGAAAACTAGAAGAATCTTCCCCTCCTCCATGAGGCCATCACCCTCTCACACACACAAGACAGAGGTATTCCTATGACTAGCTAAATCAGTTCATTCCTTCAGGTTTACCTAATCATGACCCTATCAAATTATATTAAATGCTCTAAGATGCACTAATTGCAATATTAACCAATCTCTACATTTACTTTTAAGTTTATAATCTTCATTTTTGATACTGTTATGAAAATAGAAACTTTGAGTGGAATTGTGACCTCCAAGAGTTAACAGGCTAGTGAGGGAAAAATGGAGAGATATTGATTTAAGGGTGGAAAGTTTCAATTACATAGAAGCAACAAATTTTGGATAGCTAATGTGTGTAATGTCTATGATCAATGATATTTTTATTGTATATTCGAAAGCTGCTCAATAGATTTTATGTTATCCCTATTAAAAATATGAGTGATAGACATGATAGCTTGATATCATTCTATGATACATATATTGAAATATTACTTTGTACCCCATAAATATATGAAATTATTATTTACTAATTAAAATCAATGACAGAAGCCAGGTGAAGTATTGCACATACCTGTAATCCCAGCTACTCTGAAGTTTTAGGAGTAGGATCACAAGTTCAAAGCTACGTTGAGCAACTTAGCAAGCACCTGTCTCAAAAGAAATAAGATAACACAACATAATACTAGAATTGGTAATGTAGCTTAGTGGTAAAGTATGCTTGGGATCAATCACTCAGCATGGAAAGATACACACGTACACACACGGGCACACACACACACATCATATATGCATACTTACATGAATATACATATAAAAAGTAAGACGGTGAATTAATGCTCATAGAACCACTTTTAATAGCGAAATGTGAACAACTCAAAATTATGACAACTGATGAAAAAATAAAAAGCGGTATATTAAAGTGAATATTAATTGGCCATAAAACACAAAAAATGACATGATGTCAACAAATCTTTAAAACACTGTAAATGAAGGAAACAGTGTAGAAAAGAGTCATAGATCAATAATGTCACTTGTGATTTTCAAGAATAAGTAACTTCATTGGAACAGAAAGTAAGTTACTGATTTGTAGGAGCTGGTAGTTGAAAGAAATGGGGACATTACTGATCATAGGTTTGTGCTTTTTTGGGAGAATGATGAAATATTTTACAATGACCAGTAGGTTACAGAGATGATAACACAACTCTAGGAATGTACTGAAAGCCACTACCTTTCACATTTTAAAAGACTGAATTTTAAAGTATGTGAATGTCACCCCAGTAAGGCTGCAATTAACAAAGAGGCATGTAAGAGTGGCTTTGTAGGTTTATAGTCTTTGACAAATGAAAACATTGTACTATATTGTAAGAATTTTAGCATAGGATATTCTTTGATTAAAGGATGACCTCCTCAAGCCTGAGAATACTCAGTATACACCCAACATAAGTGCCTGTAAAGACACCTAGAACGCAGCAAGGAGAAGATGCTTGGGTCTCACAAGAGAAGTTTCCAGGTGATTGCGAGAAGGGAAGGAACTTGTCAGGCTGATCTTGTGACTGGATGACTACATCCAAGGTGTCATCGTCTCTCCTGGAGTCATAGATCTTTGGTAACAATGCAACTAGGATTTAGTAGTTATGAGAGAAGAATTATTACTGGTGGGAGATTTGTGAAACTAAACTGCTGTGATCCACCTTCTAGCACAAACTGTCGTGGAGCACATTGTCTCATAAAATGCGCCTTATATCTTCAGGGCTAAATTTTACCTGCATTAAATTTAGTACTGTATTATTAGGAAAACATAAGACATTTTAGTGATTATTAAAATGGTGCCCTATAGATTAACTAGAGAGAAAACAGAAACAAACCCATGACCTGATTTGTTCACCATTCAGTACTCAGGAACAGAGACCATGTGAGATAGTCTGGGATTTCTAATTTTTTCTCCTTCTCATCTTACACCCTAGCAGTATTTTTTCCCAATTTTACCCACTCTGACTCATCTTAACCCATTAGAATTTGATACAAATTATTATTTGTTATTGAGAAAAACATTTACTATCCATCCAGATTCTGTTTATTTGGTATCTATTACTAATTTGCTTTTATTTTTATTTCTTTGAGATAGAGTCTTGCTATCTAGTTCAGGCCACTCTTGAATTCACTGTGTAGTCCAGGCTGGCCTGGAAAGTTCAGTGATCCTACTACCTCCGCCTCTGGGTGCTGGGATCACAGGCCTATGTCACCAAACTCAGCATACATTACTACTTTTATTTCTGTAACATGACAATAAAGGATTTTTTACAAGTGAGATGATACTCAAAGCACCTAAGTATAGTACAATAAAAAATGTGATTGAGAGATGTGAAATTAACATTCATAAAGTCATACACAGGAAGAAACCGAACCCCATCATTCAGGCTGTATAGTTAGAGTTCTACTAAGCATACTCTATTAGCTCCTGCAGGCTAGAATATTCCATGTCTGCAGTAACTTACTGCCAATACAAAAAGGCACTGTGTGTGCTTGAAGATGTTAGTTTCAATTAAAAATAAGCTCTGAGGCATAAGCAGTTCCCACATGACTACTGTAGAGTCAGGTTGGTACAATTATGAAAAAGGAAGTCATGCAAAACTTAACCTTACAAAATTGACTGTTATAGGTTGATTGACTCTGAAACATCAAAAATAATAATAGACAAATTTTGTCACAGTAGGTACTTGTTTATGAAAATGTCACTGTATGTACTATATTGCTTTAGCATAATTGTTGCATTTTAGATTTGTTCACTGAATAAGCTAAT
The DNA here is from genome assembly GCA_004027455.1 of Hydrochoerus hydrochaeris. Lineage (NCBI taxonomy): Eukaryota > Metazoa > Chordata > Mammalia > Rodentia > Hydrochaeridae > Hydrochoerus > Hydrochoerus hydrochaeris. Next base: position 98,619 of record PVLA01000487.1, read on the forward strand.
TCAACAGACAAGTTGTCATTAAATTTCACTGGTGGGAGGCAGATAAGATTTGCAGGCTTTTAATAGTTCAAACATTTCATCAACCATTATCTAAAAAACTTTACTGCATGCACAAGTCATTTATAATACAAAAGTAATAGCAGTACAATTATTTTGAAATCTGTTACTTAACCCTTGATTCACAGTAAAATCTAAAGAAAGATGGTGAGATTATTTCCATTGTGCTTTTTCTTATTATAATGTTTTCTCCATAATGTACTTAATTCTAGTATGCCTTTAATAAATACTGACCCTAGATAATTCTATTACTCTATGCTTTTAAGAACTTTGACTAAACCAGAATAAAAAACATTATGATGAAGCATTAGTTTTATTTTATATTCTAATTCCTCAAAACTCATAACAGATAAGAGATTCTGGTCTCATATCAGCAATCTGAGCACCACGGTGATCTAGTTAAAGGACTCCAGCATGAGCGAAAACTAGGCATGAGGGAAAAACATAAGAAGGACATGGCCACCACTAGACAGTTTTCAAAATGTCTATTTTCATCTTTAACCTCTAATTTCCTTTCATCATGCCAATCATTTAGAAAGAATGCTCAATATTGTATAAAACTCTCAGTGGGTAAGTAGCAAGTATATGACATTGTATTTATAATGAATTAAATTCTCACTCTATATGGCATAAACCTAAAGGCTCTTTAATTTTTCATGTATTATTTTTTTAGATACCTGACCAGAAAAATAATTATACCAGGCACTGGTCTTGGAATATGACATGCTTAATACTGCTCACTGCCTCTCTCCTTTTAAATCTCAATTGCTTCTGAGCCAACCTATCTTGGGCAGCATAAGCTGACTAGGAAAGAGCTAGGCTATGGGTGATTTGGGTCCTAGAAAGAGGGCTGGGTTACAGGCTCCTCCTTCCTGGGTTGAAAGTCTCTTATGAGGGCTGCAGTGGAGCAGGAAAAGGACAGTGACACTGTTACTGTTGTGAACTTAACTTCTATCTCTGGATGGATTTGGCAAAAGGGATGGAGACTGATCTAGTCATGTTATATGCAGCTGAGTTAGAAATAGTGTAAGCGCTCAGGAAAGGCTGAGCTCTTGAGGAAGCCCCTGCAGAAGACCACATACCTTGCAACTTTGGAGGAGGCAGACCCCTCGCTGCAGGCCAGATCTCAAGACAAAAAGCAAAACAAATGCAACCACACCCTAAAGCATAAACATCATGGACTGATATTCTAAATCATTATGGATCACCTTGAGGAAGCCAGAAGTCACCATCCGAATGCCCCAAAGGAAGAGTCACTGCTCTTAAAGCATGCGCACCTTCTACCTGACTTCCTTCTCTACTTGTCCTTGATATGGTCAATTTTACCTGAACAGTTAATCTTACTGGTTGGCCACTGTTCTGACCCACCCCATACCTACCTGCCTTGCCATGTTGGACCTATCTCACCTCATGGTTTTGCTCTATAAAAATCCCTAGAAAAGGCAAGATTCTCAGCAACCCAGTCAAGACCCCTTCTTGTCTCTCTCTCAGACAGAAGCCTTCTTTCTCTCGATAAATATATTCTGCTCTTAACCTCTGTTGTTCCTAAAATTCGTTCTTCAATTCAAGAGACCACGAACTTGTAGTGGCCATCTAGTAGGCTAGGAGTTTCATTCCTCTATGCCAGTCACTGAGGAAAAGGAGCATAAATTGGTTGCTACTTCAGAAACCAGATGAATGCAAGAATCCATAGCGGGGGTGGGGGGTGGGGTTATCCTCTATAGATAACTAATTCATCTTCTGCATGACTCTCAAGATCTGGGGTTCTCTTTATCTTTCTTCAGTGCCATAATTCATGTCATATAGCATATTACAGATAAGAGAGTCTAATTTCACATCAACAGGCTGAGCAAAATGGAAGTCTATGTAAAAGACACCAGCAACATGAGGAAGGAAGGAAGGAAGGAAGGAAGGAAGGAAGGAAGGAAGGAAGGAAGGAAGGAAGGAAAGAAAGAAAGAAAGAAAGAAAGAAAGAAAGAAAGAAAGAAAGAAAGAAAGAAAGAAAGAAAGAAAGAAATAGCACCAGGGAGGGTTAGGAGGCAGTTAATATACTGGTGGGTCTGACTGGGATATTTCCTACAGTCAGTGGGAGTTTTCAAGGTTTTATGAGGTGAGCAAAGAGTAAGTACAAAATCAGACTTAGCACATTATGATCTTAGGATTGGGTGACATTATGGGTTGTCGAGGGAGTTTAAACACCCCAAGTTACATTGCAAGGCCTTCAGTTAACAAACATGGATTACACAAAGGAAGGAATATTTTGTTATCAGGCTGATCCAGACACGTCTGCTTGGCTTTGGGAGCCATGCTTTGTGGGCTCTGATTTAAAACTTTTAATACCTCTTCAAGACATCTTGAGAAATGTCAGCATCTTGAGAATGATTTCATTTTTTTGTCACACTTTTGAAAATCAGCTGCTTATGTACTTTAGCCCAAATTCTTCAAAGTTTGCTTCCCTAAACTTCTAATCACAGATTCTCTGATTTTCTTTTGTATCTGTTTTGCCATGTACTCCTCCAGTATCCACTAGCCAAGTAAAGCTTCATTCCTCTCTTCCACTTCTTCCCCCAAAATGCATGTGTAGGGCCTGCTTTCCTGATGCAACCCAAACTGTTCCACTCAGAGATATAAATCTGTTGGTAGAGAGTAAAGTAAAACATTTGAATTAAAAATAATAATACAAGATCCAAGCGCAATATGTGTATATATCCTTACATAAATATGTGTATTTTCATTTGTAGACCTTAAAACTTGGAAAAGAAATTCAATGCAAGAATTAAGGAGGAAGATAATTATAAAAAAGTCTTCCAATAATGACCTGAAAACAAATTGAACTGTTATAAATGAAAGCATAAAATATTTTTTTAATTTTAAAATAAAAAAGGAACAAAAACAATGACACAGAATTTCAAAGCAATATAATAGGAGATTAACAATGGTTGCTATGTTGTATATTATTATCTTCAAAGTAGCTGTTCAGATTACAAAGTGTAGGCCTGAAAAAATGATCAAATACTGAAAGCAAACACCATTCTTCTTGATGAACTAGCAACAATTTGTAGTATCATTATCCATCTTGTTCTTACAGATAGTCTTTCCCTTCCTTCTTTTCTCCTTGCCCTCTTCCCAGTTGTTCTTTCCTTTTGATCAACTTCTTCTCCTTTCACTCTCACAATATTAAAACCCAAAAATTATTAAAATGAAGAGATTTTGGTGACATGTGCATGTAGACTTCACAGCCTAAAGAACAACATGACTTGATAAATGAAAGAAAATGTCATTTGTCTTTGAAGAGATCTACAGATCAACAAAGACTAAAATAATGTTAAATTGTAAAAAAGTACATAGTTGGATATAATAAAAGTACTAACCTTTAAGGATAAACAAAAACTAATGTTTTGACACCTTGCTTTGATAAACAAAAAAACAGAGAAAATGTTCAGGTATTCATTGTAGATCTCTGCTCTCTTGTTATGTCCTAGTATAAAAATATATTGTGCTATTTCTTCAAAAAAAATTTGATTCCAAACACTCTTCTACCTGGCCAAGAGGTCATTGGACTGTCTTTGGCAAATAAACCTTTTTCCCCTCAGTATTTATCACCTGAAACTAGACTGAAGAAGAAAACTGTGATAATCTTAAAATTCTAGATTCTCTGGATATCCACATGCTAGAATCAAACATAATTCTTTCCTCTAGGTTGTCTTATTATTTCATTACTCTACAACTAAATAATAGAGAAGATTTAGAATATTAGGCTTCTAGAAACCAATGATTCTTTTCTGGTCCCCTATTTTCAACAAAAAAACTACTTTTTAAAAAAAATCTAGGTTTTACTTATAGCATTAAATGTTGCTATTCTATTTTTATTTCTCTGTTTGTAGGATTTCATAGATTTTTATGTCTGACTAGAAGTGAAACATCTGTGTGGGACATAAAGTAGTATTTTTACCAGAGAAGTTATTTCCTTAGAGGCAGAAAAGGGAAGGTAATGCTCACAAACTCTTATTAGTTTGGGAAGACAGAAAAGGCAAGAAATATATCCAGTCACAATTCCATTAATTTATCTGAAGTGTATCTAACAGAGAATTTCTCTGGTTTTTGGCACAGTAAATATTTTTTCCTAAAGCATTGTTTCTTTTTTTTTTTTATCGGTACCAGGGATCGAACTGATGACCTCGAGCTTGCAAGGCAGGCGCTTATGCCACTGAGCTAAATCCCCAGCCCCCTAAAACATTGTTTCAATAGGAGTGTAAGACAGGAAAATTGCAAGTGTGACATTTTGTGTTTCTGAGAAAAGTGTGGTCAAACTTGATTTAAATATTTACATATGAGAAAAAGAAAAAGTCTTAAAAATTAGAAATCACCCTCACTTATTTATCAGTCTTTACCTATCATGGAAATTGCTTTTTTGAATGAAATGTTTGAATATGATTTTACTCCTTAAAGTTTGGGGTTTTCATTATCATTTTTTTTCTTTTCTTTACCTGCCCAAATTATTCTGTACTTTAGATGCATATAGTCAACCTAGTTCCTCAGGTAACCGATGTAGAAAAGTTGTATGCACTCCTCAACAAACATGCACATGAGTGAGAAATTATCTGCGTGTTACAACCACTGATCCCTGATGAAAGGGGCTGGAGAAGACTTGAATGTAAATGGAAAGATATCGTGTGTTTATGGATTAGAAAAAAATACAGTTACAATGTCTGTATCACTAAAAGTAATTCACTGGTTCAATACAATCGCTTAAAAAATATTCCAATGGCATTTTTTTACAGAAACATTTATAAATCCTAAGATTCACATAGAACAACAAAAGACTCTGATAATGAAAGCAGCTCTGAGCAAAATGAACAAATCTGGATGTATCAGACTACTTGATTTTAAAATAATCTACAAAATACTGGCATGGGAGAGCATGCCTATAATTCTGACACATGGGAGGCCTAAGCAGGAATACTGCACCAAGTTTGAGGCTGCTTAACCAGTATAGTGAATTCAAGGTCAATCTGAACTACACAGTGAGACTCTTGCCTCAAAACAGAACAAAACAAAGTTGTGAAAAGTTGCATTAATCAAAAAAGCATGATATTGCCATAAAAAATAGACATGCCAACCCATAAGAAAGAATGGAGAGCCCCTAAAATGAACTCACACATATATGGTGAGTTGTGGTTATCTTAAAAAAGGATACCAAGGATACAAAATTGAGAGAAGGGCTATACCCTCAAAAAGGGCGATCGGATAACCTGACATATATCTAAGAATTAAATTAGACACTCATGTCACAACATATACCAAAATGAACTCAAAATGAAGTAGAGTCTTCAATCTAAGACCAGAAACTGTAAAAGTTCTACCAAACAGAAAAAACTCTCCTTGGCAATGACTTGCTTTTAAACCAAAATTTGACAAATGAGATTGCATCAGAGTCAAGTTTTCTGCACAAAAAGAAAATAACACAGTAAAGAGATAACATAAGGTAGTAAAAGACATTTGTAGACCAATAAATGTTTGTTTTTTCTAAATGTATAATTACTATAACTTGACAGCAAAACAAAGCCTTCCAACAATAAAATAACCCAATTTAAAAATTGGTATAGATACTAAATAACACTTTTTATAAGGCAGATTTTCAAGCTTCTAATATATATTTCAGAAAGTGTTTGGTATCATTAATTATTAAGAAAATGTAAATTAAAACCACAAATATATCACCTTACATCTGTCAGTATAGATATTGTTTAAGAACTTTGAAAATAATATAGAGGAAAAAAGTGTGCTGGTACATTGTTAGTGGGAGTGTAGATTTTTACACTTATGAAAAAGTTTCCATAGTTATTCTGAGAGACAGAGCTTCCCGAAAATTTTTAGTAAGAGAATTATTATATGAGCCAACAACTCCGTTTGTGAATATGTTCTTGAAATAATTGAAATCAGGATTGCAAAGAGGTTCTCACACCCCTCAATTTCTTGCAGGATCGTTCTCAGTAGCTAAGATATAGAATCAATCTAAATGTCCATTGAAGGATGAATGAATCATAGATAGATAGATAGATAGATAGATAGATAGATAGATATAATTCTTTAACAAATGGGGAAAAGCCTACTATTTAGTACAGTATTGTTGAACTTGGAGTATATTATACTAAATGAAATGAATCAGACATAAAGACAAGGGATGTATATGGATTCCAAACTCATAAATAAGTAACAAAGAGTAAAATGCTGGGGTCTGGAGCTTCAAGAAGGGGAGAGGGGTGAATGAGGAGGTGATGGTTAGATCTTTTTTACAATGTGTCACTTACACAATGTAAGTAAGACTGAAGATCCAATATCCAGTGTAGGACTGCAGCTAACAGTTCTATACTGTAGCTTTAAAAATTGCTAGAGACAGATCATAGATTGAGTGCTCCCACTATAGACACACATGAAAATAATAATGACAAAGGAGGTGGTAAGAAACTTTGGGAGGTGTTGGATGGATTCATCAGCGCTTCGTGATAGTAATGATTACACAAGTTTATGCTTATCTTAAAACTCATTGATTTACAAACATTAAATATATTCAGATTTTATCAAACTCATAAATATCTCTTAAACATTCAAATAATTTACTTGAACATTGTTTAAAAATAACTACCTTTTATTTTCTCTAACTTATGCTAAATATTCTGCGCTCTATGCTACTTGATAGGTCTTACAATGCTTTCCCTTAGATAAATGTGTGGTAATCTATGCAATAGGAGTACAGCCTTCAGTTAAGGAATGTATTTGGATCAAATTATTCAGTGTCAGAAATCAACTTCTACGTAATCGTCACACTCGGTACATGCCTACGCTACACACCACTGGTGCGTGCACCGTGGATGGGAGCTCTCACTCCTGCAGGCTTCTCAGCCACAGTGCATACAGAATATTCTGCGCTTGACTCAGAATATCTCTACCACTTACTTTGGAGAATGTTGAAGGAATCTTCTCAATGTATACAGGCTGCGGTGATTTCAAATTATATATTTAAATAAGACATTTTTATTTCACTTATTCTTTCATCAATCCATCATTGCCATTGGTGGTTATCAATGGATTTTGCAGATGGATCAAGGATATTGTTTTAGTTCTAAGATTTATTTCAAACTCAAAATATTATTAAAATGCTGAGTTATGATTCATTTTCCAGAATCTATATATATATATACACAATCTTATGAGACAAATATTATCTTGATTTGTAAGAGTCACTTCCTTCCCAGCGCTTGTGCAAATTCAACAAGAGGAGTAACTACAATGCTGTCATCTTGATTCAATATCAAATTACTTCCATACCATTTGTTTTTTTCTCTGCTTTTTCTAAGGAAAATAAATGCCATCCCTGCTTCTTCTGTATGCATTATTTTTAGTGCACCAACTCATAAAAAGCAGCCCTAGGGGTTCAAACTTCAGACATGATTATTTCTTCCTTGTGATGGCTTGTGTGATAGAATGTGTCAATCTAAACAGCAGGCACTTGTCGGCTTTCAAGGCTGCTTTTGCAGGGCGACATAGGTCTCAAGGTTTAAAGACCAGACAGTTTTAGAATAGGACAGTGTTAGGCATTTTTATTTTACTTATTATTTTTATTTTGTTTCCTTTGTTTTGAAACATAAAATTTAGCCACATAAGCACAAAGATACTATGTGATGCTAGTGCATTCAATCTCATTAGTTTAACCTTAGGATTAATTATAACTATCATATTTGTAGAGAAATTATTGGAAGCAAGGCTTCCTCCTAACTCTTTTGTGTTGAGAATGGCATTGTCAGAGTTGAGGTATAGAGTAGTTCCCATTCGTCTAAAAATATGTTCACAAAACGAGAAAAACAATGAGTGAACAGCAAAGGCAGATCTCTCATTAAAATACACTAGCCTGGTTAATACTTCTTGTTTCTTTTTTAAAAATTATCATCTGATTCTTGTGACACATATTTAACTTTCTACTCAATTCTAAACTTCAATGCAAAAATATTTGAGTATACATACTAATAATTATAGTAAAGTTGCAAAAAGTACTGTATGGAGGTTACATATTTAAATTTACAACAGATAGGTCCTTGGACTAACTTATTATTTTGGCTGTGTAGTCATTTATAGATTGTCTTATGCTCTATTAGATAATCACTTTGATCATTTAATTCAGATAACTGCATGATAGTGTGAAACAGTAAATATTGACTATGTTCAAGTCATCTTAAATTTCTTTTTCTTTTTCTTTTTCTTTTTGGTACTAAGGATTGAACCCACAAAGTCATCTTTCTATGCAAAGAAATATTTGTCATTTCTCTTTGGCACCTTCTTTTGCAACTCAGTTAGAATTTGTGACACTGGTGTTCATCGTGGTGTAACTGAAACTACACAATTATGGAGGTTTGGGCATAAAAGTGGATGCTCACTCTAATTATGATTCTGGAAGTCTCCAGCCAGATAAGCATTCTCTCTGTCTTGGTCTCATTCTTCCTTATTGTGAAGAAATCCAAAATAGTCCATTAGGGAAACTAGAGTCCCCAGTCAGTACTGAGAGAGAGAGGAGAGGGCAAAGGTGAAGAAGAGGGGAGAGGAGAAAAGTGAAGAAGGAGAGGTAAGAGGAGGAAGGTGAAGGAGGAGAAGCGATAGGGGAGAGGAGAGAGAGGAGACACAGGAGAGGGGAGAGGAGAGAGGCAAGATTGTAGCTGCCTCAGTTTCCCTCAGCTCCAGACATGTTGTAGTTTTTATCTAAATGTCCCCACAAAGCCTCATGCCCTCATAGATGACTGAACCGTGGTGTGTGATAGTCATCAGTGGATTGTTTCGCTGATGAGTCTAGACGTAGTTCTGATGCTGGGAGGAGGAGGCTCACTAGGGACGGGGCCCGGAGTCTCCCCGGACCTCCCTTCCCACTCACTTCCTCGCAGCCATGCCCTGAGCAGCCTCCTCAGCGCTCTTCCTCCACACCTCTCTTCTGCCTGGAAGCTGGATGATGGTGGTGAAAACCTGAGCCAAACAAACCTCCCCTTCCTTAAATAGTGAGTGCTGGGCATGGTGGGGTTTCAGTGATGAGAAAGTGACTGACGCGAGAGCCATTTACCATCTCGTTTATTTATTTATTGAGAGGATTCAATGGCACTTTACTGTCCGCGATATACCAAATGACAGAAGAGATAGACAGTCTCCATTTTAAATTGTATATGGAATAAGAAATTCTACCTTCCCCTTAACAATATTAGTTCCTTTTTCCAACACCAAAACAGTCCCTTCCCTGAAAAAGCAGAACCATTCTTTGTTTTAAGATAAAAAAATAAAAATGATAATAGAAGCTTCAAAACAAGTTAATGGGAGAGTTACAATGACTAATACATTGCACATTGTTGTCTTCATATTACTTATTCAGAGTATAAGATATAGGCAGGGTATTTAGAGAGACTTAGAGCCATAATATCAGGAAGACTCTAAATTCCAGACCCACAACATCTGTAATAAATACAAAATCATTATAAGTTTTGAGTTGACTTTCTTTTCAGTTTGGAAATAAGATCCTTCCAAAATACTTGCAAAGAAAGCACTGGTATATGATAAAACTATGCAAAAATAGGTTAATTTGTTGTACTAACTGTCCAATGAATCTTCCAGCTGAATAAGTATTAAGCATTTATAATATGCCAAGCCTCATTCGGAGTTGGAAATGGAGTAGCACACGAAGTGGAACTTTTTTACTGTCATGAAATGTATCATGTAGTAGACAGTAATTTTTCCAAAGCTATATAGAAAATAAGTAAAAGAAAATTAATTTTCTTTAACATGTTGATAGCAGCACATCTCAAGATGATGTTAGTCAAATCTTGACTTTAAAAGCATTGAATGTATTATAAAGAATATCCAAATTTATATAATGAGCCCAGAACTGAGCTCCACATACTCTAACTCCTGTAACCACACTGTGCCCTCCAAGGGTTAAATTTTCCTTCTTGCACATATTTTAAAAGTTTACTATAAAGAGATATAGTTTAAATAATGTCAGTTGCAATTCTATTTTTCCCTGAAGGGTAGATACTATTTTACATGAGTAAGTGTTATTTCAGACATGGAAGTATAATACATTTTTCATATGCTGTTTAGTCATGAATAGAAAATAAAATCATCCATGTACTGCATGCCACTGTTTAGGCATTTAAACCAAGAGATAGTGATTCAGTGCAAAGGAGACGGCAAGAGCTCGCATGGAAGACTGACGATTCTCAGTGTGTCTTCCCCCTACTGCCCCGGATCTACAAAGCCTGGGTTCTTGCCTTTCACTCAAATCACAAAGAGCACATTCAGACTATCCTGAGATAAAAATTACATGGGCAACACTTGAGCTGCAGAACTTTTCTCATTCAGAAAATTGTTATCCATTTTACATCTCTCCAACCCATTTACATCTCTCCAACCCATTTACATCTCTCCAACCCAAGATACCCTGCGAAGCCGCAGCTTAGAGGAGCATGAGCTCCAATTCCAGTAGATTAAATGCTGAAGATCAGAGAGTGGAATATTCTGATTAGGTTTATTTGCCTGACTCTTTTTAGATGATTAAATGTAGAAACCTAAAAGAAGAGACTAAAATATGTGTTTACTTTTATATCTTATGGTGTCAAATGATGGATCCTGACTGTAAAGTTAAATGATGTTGTCCAAACTAAAGATTTTCTTGGTGATTTCTGTTTTCAAAAATTACTTGAGTAATTAAACGACATGCAGTGAATGAAATAGATTGGAACTTGTCTTTGAAGTTACAGTCTCATGGGAGATACACATAGATCTGCAATGGAAGGGCAGGTCTAGACCAGGTTGGACAAGTAGCATTGCCCTGTTTTATAAGAGAGAGCACACATATGTCCAGTCCAGCATGAACTGCTCCATAGGCTGTAGAGTTGGTCTAAGTCTAACTCTCATGGAGTACGGAGTTAGAAAAGTATACAGGATAGAACAGTTGCACAGCTGATTCACTTGTAGAAGCTCTTTCATCTCTGGGGACTGGGTGTCTGTTTTTCTTGGCCAAGCTAAGGGCAGTGGACACTTTATGGTGGTCTGAATAGAGTCCCAAACTCCCTTGGAAGCCCTAAGTTCAGTTTCCTTAGGGAGAATCATCAAGCCCATATGTTTTTGGTGGCTATGGAAATGTGCCATCTTTTGGAGGGAGAACCTGCTGGGAGAAGTAGAGAAACCTCAGCACCTTCTGGATGTACTGCAGAGTTCATGCTGCTCCCAAATGCATAGCAGGCTGCTCCCCATCAGTGGCTAAAGAACTAGTCCTTCTCTCACAAATATGTCTCCAACCCCTTCCCAAAGTTCCCCTTTGGCTGCAGGAGACTTTTTTGAGAGCTGTGCCTTAGGCAAACACTCCATACAGCCTTCATTTCTTCCCTATCTGCTTCTAAAGGGCTTGCACTGCTGGGGTTTGGAATGGAAATGTCCACTGAAGTTCATACTTATTTACTAGCTGAAATGGGCTTTTCGTAAGGTAATTGATTCACATTGCCTCTTCATCAGTTGAGTTATCCATTGATTGGTTCATTATTTGATGGCATTATTGGGAGGTGATGGACAATTTGGAAGTGGGACCTAAAGGAAGGAAATGGGTCAGGGTGCATAATTTGGGGGACTATATGTTGGCCAAGGTCTCTCCTTGACCTTGAGAGGGCAAAATTTTTTGCCCTCTCTCTTCTTGTGGGCTGCCATGAAGTGAGCAGCAATACGATAGACCAGCTGCCCACAGACTGAAACCTCTACAATCGTAAGCCAAAATAAAATTTTCCACCTTTAAATTGCTATTCTTGCTGGCAATTTAGCTCAGTGATGTAAGTGCCTGCCTGGCAAGTGCAAGGTTGAGTTCAATCCTCAGTAAAAAAAAAAAAAATCTATTCTTAGTGCGTTTTTTGTTTGTTTTTATTTTGTTTTGTTTTTGAGCAGTAACCAAAAGCTGACTAACACACACATGATGCTCTGTAGGAGCTGCCCATTTAACTCTGTTCCCTGTCCTTGTTCCTACGTGGTCATTTCCTCCAATAACCACTTTGTGTGTTTTATTCCTTCATAATTTTTATTTCTTGAAAGACATATTTCCCTTTGTCAGCATCAGCATAATTTTTAAGAACATAAGAGAAACAAAATCTTTCAGAGAGTATTTATACCTTAAAGCAATTTGACATATTCCTAGTAGACTTTTACAATGTATGGGAAAGGTAAATTTCAGTGTAAATCTGACCAAATGTTTACCAGCTGGGAAATAAGATCATATATACTTATTCATCAGTGTATGCTGGATATTAGATCAGGTTTTAGAGATATGATAGTAAATAAGATTAAAATGATCAAAGCTTACTCAAATAACATGCACCAAAATACGCAACCACCTATTTAAATAATGTTGAAATATCTAAAATAAAAAGGGAGTTAAATACAAGGAGAAATTGATAAATTCATTAGTATGATAAAACGATTTATTATTCCTATTGAATTAAATAAAAATTTTAACTTCCAAATTGATTAATATAATTAACTAAACTGAAACAATAATAAGCTCATGTAAATATTTGAAAGTTTGGATGCAAAGCTGACAGCCATGTTTCTCTAAAGTCCAAAGGCAACATGAATAATTTGATAGTGCGCTAAATAAATGTCAACAAATTTCAAAATCTTAATGATATAGACCCTGTTATCTGATCTCAAAGCAATTTAGATTTAAATAATCAAAATGTTAATTTAAAAGATGAATGTAAATTAGAAAATATAAATAATTCAAAGATTAAAATGATAAATATATACAAGTGAATAAAACTGAAAATGGTGCTACATATCAGAAATATTATCTATCTTAGATCCTTAGAGAAGAATAAATTAAACACACTTGTTTTTATCAGAAAATGATCAACCAGTACATGAGGGGTGAAGTTTTGTTTGTAAGAACCTAGGGAAAAAACCAATAAAACCAAAAAAGAAGAGTCACAAATAATTGAATTGTAAATATCATATCAAACATAAAATATCAAAGATTTTAGCACAAAGGAATGACCAAAACACAAATTCACTCTTTAAAAAATATATACATTGAGCAAAATATATTGAGTGAAAAATAGAAATAAGCAAAAAAGAGACATCATCCAGGTAAAACAGAAATTAAACCTAATGAAATCTATCAAAATGTGATGTTTAAATTTGAAGTTCTGTATAAAACGACTATTGTCTAGAAGTAATGTTACCTAAGCTGTTTGCAAAAAGATAGACATTTTCAACTGTTATTTAGAAATTTATTTACTTGTTGCAAAGTTTTCTATAAGAAAACCAACAGAGTTTTATAATTTGAACTACCAAATTCTCTAACTATAGATAAATCTAATTTTATATAAATGGAAATATTTTCAAGTTATAAACATACTACATCAATTCTTAGGAATTTATACAACGGAAATTAAAATACAATTATATGAAATATTTTACAGCAATCTTCCTATCTGCTTTATTATAAAAACCCATATGTGCTCGCAGTGCAAATGCAATGCTGTACTTCTTCACAATATAAAGATACTGACATATTCTGCAGCATAGATATGTCTCAAAAATATTTTGTGAAATAAAAGGCCAGAAACAAAAGAATATATACTATATGATACCATTTGCGTGAAACTTTTAGGGAGACAAACTTTTATGACAGAGACAAATTAGGTAAATATCAAGGACTAAATACTGATGGAGAAATTGACAAATTAAGAAAATGGAAAATATTTGTCACTGATGGAAGCTTTCTAGTTAACGAACAATATTTAAAATAATTGACACTATATGATACTGTATAAAACTCCAGCAGCTAGTAATTAACATGAGATTTCTTGAACTGCATGAGTTTGGAAGAAGGAGAAATGTATGAAGAACAATAAAACGACAATTCAATACATTTTAAAGTAAAAAGACTTTTTAATGAAGAAAACAAATAAATAAAAGTAGAAAGCTTACAGCTATCTTTCATTCATCTACATTAAAGGAGAAAAGCTTGGATTCATTAAATAATAAAATTACTTAGAAATGACTTTTAAATCACAAATCTCTTTTATAAAGCATTCTTTAGTAATCAGTGATGTAATACTGGCTCTATGGATATAATCAACTGTCAATTCTGTTCAAAAGCTGTAAACCTAAGTTTAAAGTGACAAGGGCCTCTTTAACAAATAGTCTTAAAATATAAAAATTAACTTCCGATAAATTCAGATACAGTTTCATGGTAACCATTAGACATTTATGATTTATTACAGTGAACTCATTTTCATTGCTATTTTAGAAACCAAAGAATTGTCTAAAGAACACTAAAGAACTTTGTTATTCATATGACTTACTCTAATATTTTCTACCTGAATAATTTCAGTTGAAAAAAATATAGAAAGAGATATAAATTAGCTTGTCTTGCTTCACATTTATATGCTTCACATTTATAATGCTATCCTAGGTGTTAGGATAGTTATAAGAAGCTTGCCCAAATTCCATGGGGTCAGAGTTGCAATTCTAGTAGAACAAAAACAGAAATTAAATATTTAGATATTGGCAAAACCTTAGAAAGACACAAAGAAAAAACACCATTACTTCTCAGACTGTAAGTTCGATATTTTCTCTAATTCACTGCAGACCAGTATTTTTATGTTATAAGAATCACCTCTGTTTCTTTTTTTCTGAAGCAGATTCCACTCATCCTGATTTTCAGTTGAAAACCAGAAACTCACAACTGTCCTTGATTCCAGTTTTTCTGATTTTATAACTCCTTCTCTTTATTAAGATGATCTTCTTCAATAGTTTCTAGTATGTATTTATTAATTTTATGTATTTCTTTAATTTTTTACTTTCTTTGTTAATTTTGAACTCTATAACTTGTACAAAGAAACATAGACCTCAATGGATTTGACCTTTCATTAAGTGTGTGTTTTAAGTAAAGATTCTTTTGAACTTGTATGGATGGATAATTATCTAAATCAAAGTTAGTGACTTCTCAACATAGAAAAGTCTCAACTTGGATTTTATATTATATTAGTCATCAAACTAAGTACCTTACTTTCTTAGAAATGGTTAATGTATATTGAGGAGAGTTGTGTTAAGCAGTATAGTTTGTTGCATAAGAACTTATCTGTCAGAATCCTTATATCAAAATGTATTCAGTGGTCATGATGATATCTCGGTTCAGATATAATCAAGGCATATTTGTTTAGGTCTGGGAGTGTAGCTCAGTGGTACAGTGCTTGCCCACCTACACCAGGTCTCGGGCTTGATCCCTAATACTTCAACAAATACATGACAAATATTAACTGCTCTTGACACTGAAGAAAAAATAAAAATATTTTAAAAGATCATATCTTATTAGATGTTGAATTTATCATGTAAAAGTCAAAGCTTTTGGTTCAATGGTGTGTAATCTCTTTATATTGAGGTATTCCATGCAGTGTTTATAAAGGAGAGACAAATCTATGTTTGCCTTTGAAAACTGTATGTCATTTCTGTATCAGTCAGTTTCTGTGTTAGCAAGAACCAGCATATTCCATTGCACTTAACAGAATCCAATAATGGTAGAGATTTAGTGCCAGGGCAGAACTGGGAGAACCTACAGTCAATGGTGAAGTAGTAGTGCTGCAGACCTAACAGCAGTGAGGAGTTATTATCATTGCTGGGTCTGAAGTGACAAGAAAGAGAACCTTTACTGGGCCCCAGGTAAAGATGGGGGCATGGATCAGTTTGTCCAACTGCAGCTGTGCTGGAAATACAGAAGGAGAACAGCTGTCAAACCACAAGACTACAAGAAAGGAGCAGGAGAGAGCAATTGCTCATTTCTTTACCCTTTCTACCCATTGCCTCTCACTGACTAAACACTCAAAAGTGACAGGGCAGAATAGGAGCGCTACACTCTTTAAATCTGCTGCTCAAAGCTCTAGGTCAGGAAAGGAGGAGAAATGATAGCATGGGACAAACACTCAGCCCATTATTCCTGGTCAATGATCATCAAATAGTTACTCTGAGCTTAGGAGATTGAGAGTATTGGCAGAAGGATGGGTATGAAAAATTGCTATGTCCATGCAAGAAGTGTGAATAGTTGAGCTAGATTATAGAGAGTATAAAAACAGAACTCAGAATGCAGAAGTGGAATGGGATGGCACGGAAAACCTAGACTGTCTTCTGAAGTTACTCGGCATTTTAAATTAAGCACATAAGCTTGCTTTGACATACCACGTGTTAATACACAGAAGTGTTGACTGACCTGCTTTCCTATTCACACTGTGTTTGTGCTACCTTTTATATTCTAGCCCAATCCTCTTTTTCCTGTTCCAGGTATTTTTACTTTTTACCTTCTACTATATCAGTCTTTGCAACAATTTTCCAGATTTTGAAACTTTCTTTTTCCTTTTTCAAAACTACTTTAAGTATTGCTTTCAGGTAAATGATTTTCTAACAGTTTTATTTAGGTCCTTAGCTTACAATGATTTTCTAAGCTTCAATTGCACTTCTAGTAATAACCACACAATTTAGTACTGATTGATTTCTAAATGTTCTAAAGTGTTCGTCTTATTTCACTTCTGGATTAAAAAAAAAAGACATAATTTTCCTCTTATATTTTTCTCACCCTTTATTCCATGGCATAAAGTAGAATTCAAACAGCATGCACAGTTAAATATATATTCTTACAAAATTATATACATTAAAATTAATTTTGTTCTTAATTGAATGCAGCCAAGAGTACAACCTGATGCTGAACTAGAGTTTGGAGTCGTATCATTCAGAGTTCTGTCCGGGAACACATTTCAACTCAACCCAAGGGTGCACACAGAAAGCGGAGGGGAGAAACTTCAGGAAGCCATTGCTTCAGATAGGCATAAAGTGACAAGGGAAGAACTCATGTTACTAAAGATCACCGGGTACCACTAGCAGGTGGGGAAAGGAGGCTCCTAGGAGAGGTGGATATGACAGTGCATACCTGTAACCCCAGCTCCTCAAGAGGGTGAGAGTCACCAGTCACAAATTCCGAGTCAGTCTGGGAAACTTAGAAATACCTTGTTTTAAAATAAGACAAAAAAATGGTTTGGGAAGGGAAGGAAAAGGGAGGAAAGAGAAGGGAAAGAGTGGAGAGGAGAGGAGAGGAGAGGAGAGGAGAGGAGAGGAGAGGTGAGAGAAATGGCAAAAAGTAGTCTGGATCTTTGGGATATCTAGGTTGCGAATAGAAAATGCCTTAAAACAAAAGTGTCTGAGGCAAAGACAAGAGAACAGTTGCTATCCTCTCCTCCCTCCTCACTTACATTTCCTGCTGGACATCCCCTTACTAGTCCCAAACAAAAGACAGAAGAAATCAATCCCTGGACACAGAGGTCGCACACATTCAGTCTACGGGGCACAGAACAGAGGGTGGCACAGAAGGGAATAGTCCAATGCAGAATAACCAGTTTTATTTTTTGGAATAAGAAACACACCTATTTGGCCATTCTCTTTCCTGAAAGACATTTAAATAGGGGAAGTGATTACAATCCCTTTCTTAGAAAATCACTTTAAAATATTAAGCTCCTTTGAGTGTTTCTGAGTCTTTGTTTTGCAATGATCTTCACAAAGGAAGTGTTTTCTTCTTTTTCTATAAATGGATTGTCTTAAGTAGTGTGCTAGATCTGAAAAGATGCAGAGAACAGGTAATGCTCATTCTGTAGATTTGTTTGAAAGTGTTAACAATAAGTACTTGGCCATTCACATATCTTTTCAATAAACAAGAGACAGGCTGAGCAAAGCTACATCTTGCAGCATCCTTTATATCCATGAATAACTGGAATAGGAACAAAGAATGCTTCTAAAAGTAGCAAATCATGGCCTCATGAATAGCTTGCTTCCAGGCATGTTTAACTTGCAACCTGTGAGTTGGATACACCTGTACTATAATAAAAATAATTTAAGAAAAAATTTTGTTACCTGTGCACATTAATTATGTTTTATATGCAGCTCCAAATAATTTCCCTTCACTTAATGTAGCCCAGGCAAACCATGCTAAGCCTAAATTTAAACATATGTACAGATACTAGTAAAAAAATGAAGAATTGAAAAAGATAAGTCTAAAGTGTGTGGATACCTACAAAATGTGGATTTCTAGAATGGCAATTACATACCCTTGTATACCACCATTTCCTATCCCAAATGGCCCATCTTCCAATCTTGTTTGTCTCATTCAGTTGGGATTTTTTTTTTTACTTTTCCTGATTCTTTGTTGTTCTAATTTTCTAAGGTTCCAGCAAATATATATTCTAATTATAAATGGTGCAATATTTGAATGAGTAGAGAAGACAGTCCTTGTAAAAACAAAGGACTAGACTAAACATTTCTCAACTGGACTCATTTTGCATATAAAACAGGAAAGATGGTTGTCCAATGAGGTAGAGAGATTGTAAATCATTCATGAACCCCGGTAGCCATGTTAAGCTGATACAAACACCCCAGACAATCACCCCAGCTGAAAAAGGAACATGCCAGACAAAAACAAACAAACAAACAAACCCCAAATACCTCAGATTAAACACTCCACACGTATCTCATCCTCTAACCACTTATTAACCCTTTCTCATCAACTCTTCCAGTCAGCGAGTTTTCTAGATTTACATTCTCAGGTAATAGCCTCATGAAGTGCACCCATCACTTAACATGGGGCAAAAATGGCATGGAAGATAGCAAATGGAAAAAGATACCTGTAAAATAGGTGGAAAGGTTTGAAATAGCCAAGCAGAAATTATTCTCTTGAGTTGACTAAGCTAAGTTTTCTGACCACTTATTTTATAAGGAAAAAATTAGGGGCCAGAGATTTAGCTCAGAGGCTCAAGAGCTTGCCTCATAGGCAAGAGGTCATGAGTTTGATCCCTGGTACCAAGTCAAAAAAAAAAAAAAAAAGGAAAAAGTTAAGTTCTTTTAAATTAGGACATCATTATGGAATATTTCCCTTTTAGGAACATAAAATTAAGTTCTTATAAACTAAGCATTTCATCTTTGTAATGTACTGAGCAAAATGATCATTTCAGATATTGTTTTAGGTCAACAGTTCCCCAAGTACATTTAGCAGAACTTACTCCAAGGAACAAAATCAGTGTTGTCTAAAAAAGCAGACATGAGGGAAATTTGGGGTTGGCTGGATCCTTTAAAATGCTAAAATGTACTTTAGATTCCTAAAAGGAGTAAAATTCAAAATGATTTAGAGAAGAGATTCTTTTCCTTGAACATTTATAAGGACTAATATTCTATGTATAACACTTATGAAAAAGCCTCTACCAATGACCAAGTATTCTAAAACTTTTCCTAAATATCATAGAATGAAATACATAGAATGAAAAAAAAAAAAAACAGGTGACATTTGTTACAAGAATGATGCTTTAAATAAATTCAGTTCTGTCTGGACATTTTAGTGATATTTTCAATTTTATATCAGGATTTCTATTTGCATGATATACTTTCAGTATAAAATGGCACTTATTAATTATCAATGTACTTGATTCTGTCTAAATTTACATTTGTTGATAGTTGCATATTTTTATAAGTTTATATGTGTATTGCATATAATACATATATGTATATGAACAGATACACATTCAAAGCATATTTTCTTCTTTTTGTTAGTGTAAGTATTCATTCTGCTCAATCAGTGTGGAGAAATTTTCTAATCCTGAAATTTTTGTCTCTTAGCAACCACTCAGTGAAAAACTTGGTATCCACTAAAATTTGCATCAATAGATTAAGGTTTTTTGAAATAAAGAACTGACAATGCACAATAAATGATATTGAAATGTCTTTAACAATGTAATAATTAATATATAGGATAAGTAAATATTTGTTATGAGGAGATACTACTTTCCCTGAATTTGATTTATTTCTTATCCAATGCTGCTTCATATTTGATTAAACCAAATCTAGAGTTTGAAAAAAATATTTTGGAATTCTTTTACAGTCTTTAAATTTGTTTACCTTTACAACACTATAAGATTATCAAATTTGAAGTCACAATTCTGAGCACCAATACTTCTTAGACTACCTCAACTTGGTATTAGGTTAACATTGGATTAGAAACACTTTGCTCATTAGCTAGAATAAACTTTTGTTAGAATAGTCAAAAAAGTTACCAAAGTGATAAGGAATACGTCATCTCTTCTTACTCAAGTTGCGTAAAACTGGAGAGAATTAATAAGCATTTCTTTACAAAAAAGATAAAGAATGATTATAAATTCTTTAATATCAGAAAAACAGGAAGAGAGAAGTAAGAGAAAATAAGCTGCAGGCACTGATGATGCACAGTGCCTGCCAAGCCTGCTGGAGGCCTGACTTTGATACTCTGCAAAAAAGGAAAACATTTTAAGACACCTAAAATGTATCTTCTAGCCTTTTTATTAATATCTTTAGAACTCACTGCTAAGTAATGACTAATAAAGATGTTTTTAGTCTGATTAGTGCACTGGTTCACTGAGGTCAGTAAATATGCTCATCTTTGTATTTTTAAAAAGTTTTTATGGAACAGAAATTCATATCCTGCAATTGCCTACTCCAAGAAAGTACTTTATTCCATTGCTTTGACTAGGAATTGAGTACTACCTACTTATCCATGAAATATTACCCTGGAAAGTATTAAGAAAACATAATTGTTTAGAGAAAAGAAAAAAAAAACAATGGCAGAATAGTATAATAAGAAGACTATTTGTCTCAGAAACTATTCTTCCCTTTTTCTTTGAATTTGATATGGGCTTAATAGCACCTAGAATAAAGATTGTAGTTCCAGATTCCCTTGCAGCTAAGTATGGTCCTGTGACTAAATTCTGGGCCTGAGCTATAAGTAGAAATTTTTACCCCAGCATCTAGCATACCTTCCACAAAAGACAGTTTGTGTTTACACTTTGCCTCTTTGCTCCACTCATTTCTTTCACGTTTCTCGCTAAAACACCAATGCTGCCATCTAGAACCACAGTGAATGATAAGGTGAGGCTTGGATATGGATCATTCTGGGTCGTGCAGAAACTAAGTGGAGCCATGTTGACACACAAGTGCTGCCATGGTGACCTCTGGATTTCTGGTTAAGTGAAGATTGACTAAATCACCATTATTTTTTCTTAATTTAAAACTGATAGTCTGTTATCTTGAAGTAGTTCTTTTTTTTCATCTTGGAATCTGTAAATGGTTGATTAATGGAAGGGCCTAAAAGGATATCAGCAATGATTCAGAAATCTGCATTAGATGGCTAGTAACCCTTCTCAGGTCATGAGAAAACACTTTTAGTGTAGCGTTACTTCATGCAACATGGAAACCAAGCATTTCCTGACTCACGGGAAATAGAAAGAAAACTTCGGGAAATGCTACTGCTTTCAACAAAGTATTTGGAGACATGAACTCTGGTCACGGTTGTGCCAGCAGTGAATAAGGAAGAAAAGGGATTTCACATGTTATAGAAAGTACTTCCTGCCTTGGCCAGGTAACAAAATTCATAGAAGATTTCATAAATTGGTGCATTGAAGGTTTGAAAAATCTAGCTACATTTATACCTAAAATCGAACCCTCCTAAGGAGCTTCAAAATGGGAAAGTTGAGGCATACTGACACACTACCCTATAACTGGTCCAAATTTAATGACAGTGTTGAATCACAGCTGCTGCTTTCCTACCTCCCTTACTCTGTTTCCTGCTTCTGTAGCAGAATTCTAGAGGCTGGTTAACTCATAGATAATTAAAATTCATTTGGCTCATGGTTCTGGAAGGTAGAAAGTCCAAAAGAAAGAGCCTTCTTGATGTATCAGCCTATGATGTAAGGTAGTTGAACAGGAGAGCATACAGAAACTAATCTTTTATAACACACCTACTCTTTCCATAACCCACTCCATTTCTCCACTGATGAGACAAAATCCCTCGCATCCTCATGCTGTCATTACCTCAGAAACCCAACTTCCAAATGCAATTGCAGCAACAATTAAATTTCAGCATGAACTTTGGAAGAGCCGTTCAAAATACGTCACTATCCCATGGCATTGTTTGAAGTAATGTGAAGGTAACTAGTACTAACTGAAAGGCTTGAAAATGAATAAAGATAAGAGAGTTCTCACTTGAAAACTAAATTTAAACAAAAATCTACTAAGGGAACGTGGATGGGAAATCAATTGGAAACAAATGACTAAGTTTATAGAGTTCTGGTATTGATTGTCCTGTTACAGAAAGCATTAGATAGGCTGGACTGCAAAAATTCAGTAAGTTGTCTACATACTAGCAGTTGCAGTACTCATAAGTCTGTAGCATCTGAAGGCAGGCTCTAAATCTGTGTAGTCCCCAAGCAGGGCATATTTACTTCATGCCCACTGCTCGCCTGGCCATGGACAATAAAGACTAATGAAGAACCTAGCAGAGGACCCAAAATACTTAAGAGAACAATGAAAGAAGGGATTGCTCACACGGACTGTAATCAGGGGTTGGTGGATGCGATGATGAAACTTACACCTCAGCCACAGCCTGGAGTTTACTATCCCTGACTCGTTGGATTTCACTATTGCTATGGCCTTGTCATTGTTGTATGTTTTTAGTATGGCTTCCTGCTTCTGTTGCACCTTTGTTTATTTGTATTTGATGGAGAATTTCATGCAACAGAGGAAGAGATAGTGGTCTATCATCTGGCTATGAAAGCTGGAGGAGGTTCTAGGGTCTTTACTGTGGAGGATTGTATGTCCTTGTCTTTTTGGTAGTAGATTTTGCAGTAGGGTCTATTTTTCAGTTTCTTCTGAAACTGAAACAGATGAGCTGATACAGTTAACTTGTGGAGGATAAATCAGATAGAGTTTCATAGCCATAAAAATTAGTTTTATTGATTTTTCTAAGTGAAAAAACATAACAATGATACAGAATTTCAAAACAACGTAAGAGATTAAAAATACTTAACATACTATGTATTGTTATTTTCAAAGTAGTTGTTCAGATTACAAGATATAGGCATGAAAAAATGATCAAACAATGAAAGCACAAATCATTCTTTTTGTTGAATACAAATTAGTAGTGTAATTATCTATTTTATGTATATGTACAAACACACACACACATATATATGTGTGTGTGTGTATATATATATATATATATATATATATATATATATAGTATTTCCCTTCTTTCTTTCTTTCTTCTTTTCCACATTCCAGGTCTTTTCTTTTGAACAGTTTGTTCCCTTTTCACTTTCACACCAGTTTTGATGAGGTTTAATTGTTATATCCACAACTATACATATTTATTTTACATAACTTGATGAGTTTGTATGCAAGTACTCATCATACCATCACCAAAATCAAGGTAACAGACATGGCCCAAAGGATTTTTTTTTTTGTCTTTTTGGTTTTGTTTTTGCTGTATGTATGTGTGTTAAGAAACATGGCAAGATGACAATAGCTTGTCATATACACTTAAGTAATTTTGAAATGAGCTATAATTGGTAAGTAACTACAAGCACTGTGGACTCTTTGTCATACTACAGGTCTCTACAATTTGTTCACTTAGTGTAACTGAAATTATGCAGTCATTGGATGAAAGTTTGGGTTCTTCCTAACACTCACCTCTTGACAACAGCCAGTGTATCTCAGGTTCTATGAGTTTGACATATTATGCATTTTATACAAGTGCAGCATTTGTCCATCACTAACTTAATTTTACTTAGCATAATGTCTTCCAGGATTAACCACGTTGTTAGAAATGTTAGGCTTTTCCTCTTTTCTGAGGTCAATCACCTCTTTACCCTCATGCTAACTGCAACGTCCTTCACAAAGGCCAAGTGTCCTTAAACAGATGAGCAGGCAAGGAAAAATAATATCCTTTGCTTTCTTTCACATTGACTGATAGACATGCTAAAAGGACCTGAAACATCCATCTGGGCATACAAAATGGTCTTAGGATACAGAACACAAACTTACTGATACAGGAGACACACATCTGTGACATTATGGCACAGCATAGTAATCCAACTTTGTACAAAACAGATGTAAACATTTAATTTGTTCAAACCAATGTAATATGGTGTTTCTTTTCATTCACAGACAAAGGCAACATAGCTACAGTTTACCACTTTAAAATGCAATGAGTATGCATGAAATGTATTTTAGGTATACTTCTATTGGTAAGTAATAGAAAATGCACATAAGAGTATATTCATTATAAAAAGAATTTGGGTTTTTTTGTTAAACAAGATTATACAAGATTATATTAATCAGAGTTCTACAGATAAACAGAAGAGCTAGAATATACGTAAAAGAAGATGATTTTTAATGGACTCACACAACCACAGACGCTAAGTCCCATGATGGCTGCCTGCAGACTGAAGAATGAGGAAGACTGAGAGTTGCTCAGCCACCCACAAAAGCTACCTCAGTTCCACATTTAAGAGTAACCCTATAAATCTAGTCAATTTAGAAATAAAAGTCTCCCTGGTCCAAATTTTTCTCGAGAGCTGATAACAGAACTCAGAAGTAGGAAGTAGAGAGCTTGTATAGCATACACAAAATTATATATTGTGTCCTCAAGACCACACAAAAGAAATCTTTTAAAACAATTTCAGGTATTTGAAAACCTTGAGTGAGCTTTTGCTTCTCTATCAGATTATTAATGGGAGAGGGCTAGCACCATCTAGCTGTAACACATAGAGAATTCTATTAAATTTGAGCCTTCTGTACATCCTAGATACTGGAACAATCCAAAGTGAATTGAGACCGTAATAGCATTAGCACAGGAAGAGTACAATTGATAAAATGTAGAAAGAAGTATTTGTATGTGTGCGTATGTGCATGTGTGTGTGTGTGTGTGCGTGCGCGTGCACTTGTGCATTTGTGAGCGTAATATTGGCTTGAATTATTGCATCCAAATTTTGTTGTTTTAAATTTCTGAAGTCCTGAGGGAGCATTAGGGAAAAAAAAAACTACCAAGTGAATATTTTGCCTCAAGCCGAGCAATAAGTCATTTTGTTTTAAATGCAATTTTTCTTCTATGAATATTTATTCACGATTATATACCCTCAAATACAAATGCTCTGTAATCTTGAAATTCTCCTGATTACAGTCAATGCATTTTCCTAATCTAGTATTTTCAGAATACCTTCTAAATCTCTGCAAAGTGTTGCAACAGTCTATGCTTTAACAGTGTGTAAAGTCTTGTCCCTTTAGGAAAAAATAGACTCTAGCAGGCCTTCTGTGGAACTGGGAGAACAAAGGTCTAAAAATGTATTCCAGTTAACCCTTTAAATGGTCATCTAATGACAATTTGCCATACATTTCCATTGAATACAGGGTTTTATACACCCCCAAGAGTAAAACGTTTGTTTTTAATATTAGCACAAATAGGTATATCAGAATAAAATAAAAGTATGAAAAAAGCAGTCACTACAATCTGTTCCCTGTGGAATGAATGAAATTTAATGCAGGTGTCCACTGGCTGTTTTTATTCATAACACAGGAATGTATTTACGCTAGTAGTTCACATGAAAAGTCATGGTTCAGAAAAGGAGTGTTTTTCATTAGGATAAATGGCCTACCTTGGGTGAATAGAAAAATCTCATAACAGAAACTTGGCAGAAATTTCTGTTAATAAATTAGCTCATGAGAGAGAGAGACAGAGAGAGAGAGAGAGAGAGAGAGAGAGAGAAACAGACAGAGACAGAGGAAGAGGAAGAGGAAGAGGAAGAGAGAGGGATTGACAGGTTTAACATTGCTTCTCTTTTAGGAAATGAATCATCAAAACATTCCCTGTACCAGGTGCTCTGCGGCTGTCTTGATCTTTGACCTCATCTGTGTTTGCAGGTGTGCCTCCAGTTTTTCAGAGACACACACAATCTTTTGATGCCTCCATGAGGTATAATTTTAGTGGCATGCATTGTAGATGAGCACAGTCACTTCTCTTGCCATTACAGCTAAATTTCCAACAAGAGGCTTCAAAATCTCATCCATAAACACTGGAAGTATATCAGGGGAACTGGAAGAGATGCCAGCATTCGTATGCACTCTTTTGCTATGGATATGGAGCTGTAAGCTCATATTTACATTCATGTGAACTTAAAAGAAGAATTTAAATTTGGTGGAATATATTAATATTATGTCTGATGTCTTACAGTGACTTTTAAAATAGAGAATGTGGGAAAGATTTGAAGAACAACATTGCTTTAAGTTGATACTGCACCAGAATCTCAATTATAGTTGTAAATTCATACGTTGACACACTAAATATATACAGCCTAACATTTTCCCTACTGTGGTTGTTACATAGGAGTGAGGGAACGTGGGAGGAAGAGAGAGTGCACCAATTATCAACCTTGGGAGAAGTATTTGGAAGGAACTTGCTTTGGGTTGGACTGTAGGCAGAAATTAGATTTCTGATAGAGAAGAATTTGAGTTATTCATATATATTATGTATATGAATAACTGATTTGACTTCTGAAAACATTAGTTGTTACTTTTCCAGCTGAACATGGTCAAGTCAGTGTTTACTGTAATTGTACAGTTTATCTATTGTGCATCCACAATACTTTCTAATAAATTTGCATTGAGTAAAAGTAGGCTCACTTTCATTTGTCCTGAATCAGGGGAATGTTTACAAAATGAAATGATTTATTCTGTCTTAGGACTTGGCCTACTCTAGCACAAGAGTTGAGCTTGGCATCTCAGTAGAGCTTTCTGTTTTAATATTCTACTATGCTGGAATGTCATACAAATTTTTACCAGCTTTGTTTATGATCTCTATTGAAAAGGTACCAATATGGCTACTTAAAATTTCTTATAATCCCTTTAAAGAAATAAAATACCCCAAAAACAGAAAAGAATAAAGAAAGAAAACCTCACCATGATTCTATTAGAAGAGCACGAACCTACATTATGGTGACCATGTACACAGAACAGAGCTCTTTTCCGTATGGATTGCATTATTGTACAGTGCACTAATTTATGCTGTGTCAGCACAGAGATTTCCAGTTGCATACATGAGAATTTCAATGCCTAGTCACTTATTTACAGCTTCCCATTATAGCATTTTATCCTAATAGGAACAGATAATCCTGCTTAACAATAATTCTAGTAAAAATCAGGTTACAGAAAATCCATTCTGAAATAAGCAGTGAAATGCAATTTCCATCTTAAATTTGAGCAGAAACATAGCATGAAATAGCTGAGTAAGGACATATGGGGATGCAAGTTATGTCAGTAAATTAGCTTCCAAGTATCATGTACTGAAAACTTTTTGATTTATTTTTAAGGGAACAAAATAAATGACATGAACAGAATTATGACATGCTTCAGATTGGCTTTAACACAAACATATGTGTTGCTAAGACTTATCACATCTTTAAAGTTCATATAGCTTGAATAGTGTTTAAAAATGTACAAAATTATTAGGAAAATATTTCTCATTAGCAATATTATAGGTTCTTAAATTTTAAAAATGAAGCTAGCAATACACTTAAAGAATTTTCATAGGATAATATGCTATAAAAATAGCATGTAGCAGACATTAATCTTTCAATGAGTTCTCTTAACTATACAAATTTATAATGAATTATCAGATATTTCACTCAAAAGACCTATACATTTTATTGTTTTTTCTTTCTTTATTCTCCATTTCTTTACTGTTTTTCTTCTCACACACTTTACATAATTTGATTTCAATATATTTCCTCAAGGTTTAGACAATTTTTAACTGAAAATAATATTTGTTTATTTTTCCATGACATTTCAGCATTTTTATTACTGATGATCATTCCTTTTTGTTTGTTTGTTTTCTTGAAAGACTGTCTTTCTTCTGTTGCCTAGATGCCACAATGTCCTGATTTTCTTCCTTTTCATAACCCTGATCACTCTCAGTCTGTCTTGGGCACATTGTGTTCTCAAAGTAAAAGCTGAGCAGATAAAGATAAACAGGTACAAGCCTTTGCAATATGAGAGAGATCACCAGAACTCAGCCTGAACACAATTCCTAAAAAACAAATGGCACCACCATCTTGAAGACCCAGGGAAAAGGGGAGATCATAGGCTAGTTGAAGTTGCTAAAGAGCTTTATCCAAAGAAAAGGTAAATTTTCTCATCTCTTCCTGGCAGGAGGTATTTTACAACTGGGAGCAATGTGCCCTCTAAAATTTGTCTCCTAGTTTCTTAAGTAGCCCGGGAGATGGAGGTGCTGTCTTCATTGATATTTTAAAGGAAGAGTTCCTATGTCCTTGAAAAGGACAATCTTGAATTGCTAAACTCAGCAAGGAGATTTCTTAAAAGATTTACATCTAAAAGACAGAAAAATTATAAGATTTCTAAAGTGCTCTAAGAAAAAGAAGGTCAAAGCCTACTTAGAATCAGGGAGGAACAGTCTAAATCTTAGACTGAGGGTTCCATTAAGATTAGCAATCTTTGCCACATATTTGAATTTGGGCTTTTGTTTCTCTGTGCCTTCACTCTCTTTTTAAATATCGTTGTCTCTTCCTGTGGTTTTATCATTTGTACTTGAATAACTCCAAGTCTTAAGCTCCAGCCCCACCCTACCTTGTGAACTTTTGATCTGTGTATTCAGTCGTCTCAATCCGATCTTCACCTCAGGGCTCCATGGGCCTCCCGTATGTCTTCACCCCACATCTGCTCCTAGCACTCTCATAGCTTTTGACCCAAGTGAAACAGATTCCCTCTAGCCTGAAATAAAATTAATGACTAACTTGGGTAATGTTCCTTCCCATAGATGTCCCCAAAACCATGTCTCAATTTCTCATTATTAGATCAATCAACTCACTATGACACTGTGTTGCCTGCCTGCCCCCCATTATTTCCACCAGTCACTATGAACATCACCCTCTTCTGACCTCCAGTTTGTTTTCTTCACTGTGCCCAACACATTCCAAAATCACACAGACTTTGCTGCTTGGAAGTCTTCAGCTATCCCCTTTGAAATAAAGTTCAGGATGTTTCAAGAGCCCAGCCTGTCCCTCTGTCCTAGAGCTTCAGTCTACATTTCTAGGCTTTAACACACCGCTGCTGCAGTGTTTGTTATTGTTATTGTTGTCTTCTCCTTTAAAATTAAATATGGAATACATTAAATGAGCCACAAATTAAAATAGTAGTTCCTACTACAAATTCTCATTATATAGACACATACATAACTTTGCAACTTCAACACATTTTTCAACATAACTGAAGATTACAGGCAAGGTAATCCCTATTATAACTTTAGATAGTTACAGTAAAGTAGCTCTAGCAGATTAGAACATATAAACTGCATATTTTCAAAAAGAAAGAATTACTATATATATATATATATATATATATATATATATATATGTTACACTACATGTATACAAATATATATTACCATATATATTGAGTTTGAGGAAATATAGAAATCATGTCACCCATGTCACCTTGCATCTGTTGTCTTGGTTTAATGACAACAGAGGTTAAGGGGATAAAGCCTGAGGATGTCACCAAGCTTACTCCAGTATTAATCAATATTTATGACCCTGCAACATTTCTTTAAGATGCCTTGTGACAAACTTTCCAGGAGAATGAGACTTTGTCAACACTTCAAATATCATATGATTGATGGTTCTAGTAGATTGTTATAAATGTGAAGTGGGACTTTTTTTGGATGAAGTTTTTTCTTATCATTAGGCACAGTTGAAAGACGTAGGAAGTAGTTTCTCAATAATATAGTGATACCTTGATTTGCAAACTCAATTCATCCCCCATTCTGGGGAAGACGATTATGGTCTGTTTGTCACTCTACATGGAATTTGTGAAAGTAAGCAAATTTTGCGGAATGCTTTTGTTTGTAAACTGAATTGTTCTTGAAAAGAAGCATTAGAGAACTGAGATACTACTGTAGTAGTTACCAGAGATCCCACCTGACTACTCTACCATCACTCTCACATCACCCTGGGTCTGACTAGAGAACCTGGAACTTAAAAAGTGGAGACCAGAATTATTTGAACTAAATCTGTCTGGCAAATTCACACTTATACACACAACTTAGAAATTTAAAAAGACAGCATTATTTACGCTTTGTGTTCTGAAAATAATTGTACATATCTAGCTAATTATATCCCTGAGATGCATGCCAAAATCTACTAAATGAAAATCAAAATTTAGATGCACTGTGAACTAAAGCTCTTCAGCAAAGCCTCAACATTCTGTATTTAAACAAACCAATTTTCTCCTGGATAAAGAAAAGGAGATGGGATATATTTTTAAACACAAAATACTGGAATATATTTTAGTTATTTGATAGATGCTTCAAATGATATGTTTCTTTGAAGAAGATGGGAAAAGACATTATTTTATGCTCCCAATAAGAGAAAACTTTTATTTAATTTTTTTAGGGGAAGCACTTTAGAATATTCACTAAATTTTTCAGACTATTAATACCTTAAATGTTGACATCACTGAGAGTAATGCATTCTAAGGAAACATTTATGATTACATAAAATGCTAACACAGCTTCATTGTAATCCTCAGTAATTAGAACTATCCCAAATATCCAATAAAATTGTGTAAATGATTAGTATGTTAAAATTTCTAAATATTGAAAAGTAGAATGTGTACTTGTAGAGACTGTACAATTAATATATAAATTTTTTTATGGCATGCTTTTGTGTAGGCAGGTGAAAGATGAAATTACATATAAAATTGTATAAGCTCTTTCTATATACAACATATCAATATTTTTAAATGTAGATAGAGGAAAATAAAATGAAAACTAAGCTTATGTGTGATTTCACACTATTGCAATACTACTTAGATGATCGTGAGCAATATTTTACTATATTTAAAGAAACTGTTTTCTTAGAGCCAGCTGAAAGCGCAGTGAGAGCAGAAGGCACTATATGGCGTCCACTGCTGACTCTGCATGTACACAGCTCCCTTATCGTCAGCACTGCGTAGGAAATCGGTACTTTGGTCACTCTTGTAGTCAGGGTTTACAAGGAAGACAATTTAATACTGGACACATAATTTATTGAATTACTTTACAATAGTCACCCAAAGAGTCAAACACAAAAATGTGCAGGAAATCTGTCCACACACTAAAATCTCAAAGATGCCAGCTGAGAGCCTGGATCCCATGGCGATGTTCTGCATGAGTCAAGGTGAAGCCCTAGAGCCTGTAACAATGCAGCTCATGAGTCTGACTGGAGGTCTAGAGCCCACAACAATGTCTCATGCAGTTCTGTTTCACAGATCTGCATTGGGGACGCCTAAAGGTCAGTGGTGGAAGCTAAAAATCTGTGCCAGAGGGATGGAATATCTGTGCCAGTAGGCTGGGGGATCTGCCCTGGAGCCAGGAAGTGATGCTCAAAATAAAGGCCAGTGCTCTCCCTGAAAAGAATCACAGCTATCCTCAGCAACACTGAGATCCTGAGCTCCTCTGATGATGAGTTCATATCAGGAAGCCAGCATAGCAAGCTTCCCTTGGAGACTGAAC
Source organism: Hydrochoerus hydrochaeris (assembly GCA_004027455.1). Taxonomy (NCBI): domain Eukaryota; kingdom Metazoa; phylum Chordata; class Mammalia; order Rodentia; family Hydrochaeridae; genus Hydrochoerus; species Hydrochoerus hydrochaeris. The sequence goes on from PVLA01000487.1 coordinate 130,147, forward strand.
AGCACACCACCTTCTCCAGAGCCAGGAAGCAACATTCAAAGGGTGGGCCAGAGGTCCCCAAAGTACACTGCAGCCACTCTCACTGCCAACAAAATCCCAGGCTCCTTCGATGATGAGGACAGCCAAGTTCATATCAGGAAAGAAGCTCAATGAGTTCCTCCAGAAGACTCACTGGCAACAGTAGAAGACAGCCACTTCTTCCTCCCCAACTCGTTACATGTTGGCAACATCCTTAGATGGAATCCACACCCAGCACCGCACTCATTCAGTTCAGCTGGTATGAGAAGTTGAGCACTAGCTGTCAATCCATCACGGTCATAACTGATGAACCTACATTGGCACATTATCTTCAATTCCATAGTTCACATTTAGGTTCCCTCTTGGTGTTGTATATCTGATGAGTTTTAATAGGTATATAATAATATTTGTCTACCGTATCATTCAAAACAGTTTCATTACCCTAAAGTTCCTTTTTTTCCTCCTATTCATCCCTATCTCTTACTTCAAGCAACTATTAGTTTACTATTGTCTCCATGGTTTTGCCTTTTCCAGAGTGTCACTTGGTTAGAATCATAGTATGTACCCTTTGAAGACCTACTTCTTTCACTTAGTAATATATGTGAGATGTTTCTCCATGTCATTTCATTACTGAATAGCTCATTTCTTCTTAGTGCTATGTAATATTCCATTATGTAGATGTACTGTGAATACTCAGCAGACGCAGGTGGGTTTCAGTATTAATCCATTTGGGATCTTAAAATAAAATGTAGATTAAGTTATTACACAGAAAATGGAGTGAGAATTTGTCTTAGTTACTTTCCCATTGTGGGTGTCCCTTAGCTGACATCCACAAGCTAAATGAGTGAAGGATTATTTTATCTCACAGTTTGTAGAGGTTTAAGTCTATAGTCAGCTGGCTCCAAAGCAGAGCAGCACGGCAGGTAAGTATGATAGAAGACAACAGTCCATGGTGTAGCAGGCAGAAAGTGGTGAGCAGCAAGTCTTCTTTTCTCTTTTTATTCTGTCCTGGCTATAAGTCTATTGCTTGATGCCGCCTATACCCAGGATGGGGCTTCCCCTTATCGAAACCTTGAACTATGCTAAACTAATCAGTGAGCTAATCCAGTTATCACAAATATAAACCAGTATCATATATGCATGTTCTAGCCACCTCCCTCAAACCCCACCTACAAGCACATGAGGGTTTGGGGGGACATCTAGATATAAGTCTAACAAACTTATTCCAAGGAACATTATGGGACCGTTGCATGCTTTGTGGTTGTAACTTTTCCTTAAAAAGGAAGAAATTAAGACTGTTTAGTGAAATTGTTCACCCAATTTATTCAAGGAATTTTTCAGGAAAAAAACATATTTTGCATAAAATATGTTCTACTGAGGTATCCCAGGGTCAAAATAAATAACTGCCTTATGTAGTATAATGATTGTGCTAAATGGTTGGTAAATTTTCTTAGCTTTTTGCATGAAATTATTGTGCCTTTTGGAGCACTAAAATTGTAACGATAGATAAAACGCAATTCTACTAGTCACTCAGTCACTCAGAGTCTAGAGAGATAAATCTACTATTCCAGCCAGATAACAAGGGGACTTTGACCCCAATACTACCTTCAGAATCTCTGTATACTCCATACATCTGACTGCATTTTGTTTTTGAAAAATAAAGGTTGTGATTTTGGGGGATTTTCTCTAATGATTTGTATAGCATAATACTGCAGGGAATTAATTTGCCTGTGCTCCCATTGCCACCACCTTATGAAACATGGCCACGACTGTGTAATTCCCAACCAAAGAGATCTCAAAAGTCTCCAAACCTAAATTCTAATGTTCTGGGTGGGGCACCTAAGAATTCTGGTATGGGAAGGGTTTGCAGTGCAGGTTAGAAACAAGGTAGGCTGGGATATAAAGTTACAGAAGCACCAGCAGTGTTCTTAGGAGGTTTATTTTAAGCTCCATTAGCACACATTCTGACAAGTTGAACCCTACAAAATCCATAATGCACATACAGATCTATTCCAATTGCTTCTTAATATTAATATTTCTTCAGTATAAAATTTTAAGTAAAATAAATGAAAGTAAAATGCAAACCCTTTGTTAATCTCTATTCAGACCCTTGACTTGCACCAGACCAGCCAGTCTTAGGTTTGGATAATTAGTCCAGATGGTAAAGCTAAGCAAATAGGATTTACAATGTTTTAATGAAACTATTCATTAGATTTAATTAGTTAGAAATTGTACATACATATATGAATTTATAGATATATCTATGAAGGAACCAATTTTCCCACATAAATTACAAGATATTTAAACAGCCTTAGCAACTACTCTTGGAAGAATTCACTCCAATGCCATGTGAGTTCCAATATCTCTACCAGCAGACAGAGTCACCACATAATAGCTAAAACAAATATTTAAACTGTTACATAGATAAAAGTAAATTTTGTCATGCAATAGGAAGCTTAGGGACATATGTATTTCATTTTATAAGGGCTTCTAAGTCAACATTGCAAATTTCTATGTATGTAATCAAATTTGAGGGTGACAAAGGAATCCACGTGTGGTAAATTAACAAAATGACCTAAAGGGACAATGAGAAAAAAAAGTTGTACTAGCTATTTCTCATCACTGGTTCAAAATGCTTTCTTTTTAAAGGAGTTCATTTTTGCTCACAGTTTTGGTGGATTCAGCCTAAGTTCAGCCAGCTCATATTGCATGGTGGAGAAAGGCTAGCGCTAGGCAGCAGAGAGAGCTGGGAGGTCCTGCAGAAAAGAATACACACTCCTCGGTCAAACCTACAGTGACCTGCCACTTGACTACCTCCTACCATCATAGTCAGCTGCAGACTAACTAATCAATGGAGTAACCCATGGATAAATGTGGCATCCCACAATCCACTTGCCTTCAGAAATCTCCATCTCCAAAGAAGAGAGTATTGAGGGTATTATTAATCTAAATTATGACAAAGGTGAAAAGTAATTTTGGGTAATTTTGACTACTTCCTAAGTTGCACAGAGCTAAGATCTATGAACAAACCCTTTGAATTCTCAGTTCAAGAAACAGTTATAGAACAAATTATTGTAAGAAAATAAAGGGAAGTGCTCAAGAATTTTAAAATTCTCAGAGGAATACTAGAGTAAAAGGATTTATTAGGTTATCACTGAATTTATCTTCTGGTCCTCTCTCCTCTGTTATCAGCAACCTGAGAAACATGAACTATGAAAGAATAGTACTTCATATAACCTATAATGTCAGCACAGAGAAGGCTGAGGCAAGAGAATTGCCATGAGTCTGAGGTCAGCCTGGGCTACACAGTGAGTTCAAGGTCAGCCTGAAGTACATAGGGACACTGTATCAAAAAGCAACAAAAACAACAAGAAAATAAAATGCGACTTACGGTGGACATTCTGGATCTAGACCATAGCAGGAGGGTTTACCCTCGTCCCTTTCTAGATCCCTTAGGCAAAGAAGGCAGCAATGATGCAGACTTGCTGTTTATTAAGGATTTTTTTGGCTTAATTACATTTTTGACACTCCATCTCTCATCCACACACTGCTTTCATTTATAAGAGCTTGTTCATTTTTCAATTTTCAAAAAGTTTTTGTATTCCAAATTTGATAATAATTTTCAGGGTAAGCTACAGTAAGCCATCATTTCTCAGCTTAAAAGTCTTTTTTTTTGTGTGTGTGTGGTACTGAGGATTGAACTCATGACCTCACACTTGCCAGGCAGGTGCTTATGCCACTGAGCTAAATCCCCAGCCCAAAAGTTTTTATTGCTAGTTAAAAACCCCAAAACTTTGCCGAGGAAAATGACAAAAATAGAAAACCATGAGTTAGCAATGGGTGTGTTATCGATAGTTCAATATTTACTGAGGGTATTTAAGCCAAGTGGTGTAAACAATAAAAACTAACAGAGTCCTTTTTCTTAAGAGGCCTAGAATCTTATTGGGAAATCAGTTTAACAGCACATGAAATAATTAGAAACAAGTATGTAATTATTTTGTACTGAATAAATAATAGACACATTGGGAGCAGAGGGAGAGAAGATAACCTGCATAATTTCTTTGTTGTTGGCAATTTTACAAGTCACTCAGAAGAAATCAGGTTGGGAAAAGCAGATAATGCTACAGCAGAGTGCCTGTCAGAGGCTGAGAGGCGGCGGAACGTGGGGCGATGAGTCACCAGTCAAACAGCATTACTGGAAGCAAAATGTGGCTCGATGCAAATGGATTTTGTTGGTCTCATTTTATTCACACCCTTCTGACCTTTCTCCGTGTTCTTCTATGCCTTCTTGTGCATCTCAATCCTTCCTAAATTCTCTCTGTGAGATTATTTTTCCCCACTTCTACAAGACCATTGATCCTGCATGAGAGTTGTGTTGCATTTGTGAATAGCGCCAAGAACAAGGAACCGGGCAAGTGCTGGCATCTGCCATGGCCACTCCTGTCCCTGTCACCCACTGTACAGAGCGAACCCCTAGACTTTGACATTCCTGCCATTTTTATCTTCAGGAGCATTATTGTTTGGGGACAAAAGTGAAAATTCATGGGAAGTATAGTTCATCTGAATCTTTTTTGGTTTGTATAAAAAAGAAGAGTTATTTCAGCTGAATGCTGTTTTAAAATTTAAAACTTTTTAAATTCAAGCTTTAAAATAGCAAAATAATAACTTAAGCAGTGAACATCTATGCTCATATTATATATATTTAAATAACACAACTGAAAACAAAAACATCATGTCTTCTAACTGTGCCTATCCAAGAAAATTTCATATAAAATTTTTATGTAATCATGGACATTTTATTAATTTTCTAAGTAGGATATTTTATACGGAATGGGAAGATGATTATTATAATACTCTAGATGAAATTTTTCAAATTCTTAGCTAGTTGTTTGAAGTAGATTTTTACCTTTCTGAAATACTTTATTAATGTTCATTTATGGTGGCAAAACTATGTAAGATAATGTGTTCTATCATTTATTTAAAGTTTCTTTTTAATGAAAGTTTACCCAACAGATTACTGATAATATATCTATATATATTACTGATAGATTCTGTTTAATCTTTGTATTCTTGGCTGATTATTTGAATTTTGTTTTTTGATACAGCTGTATAGAATTTTTTATTTATTTATAAAAGGAGAAAAACTGAAACAGACACTAAGATTATAGGGTAAACAGAAAAATAGATTATACTCTTGAAATCAGTGTTCTGGTAGCTACTAATTTTAGAGTATTTTCAGATTTGATGTACTTAAAATACAATTACAGTGGAAAAAGAAGTCAAGTAAAGTTTCACTTTGAATGATAGATACAGATTTCAATAAAATAATAACACCTGAAAACATTATCAGATTTTTTTCCAACACCTTCTAAACTTGCTCAAAATTTAAGTAAAATGTTCTACTTAACATAAACAATGCTTCTACAAAACCACTTCCAAGGAGAAATACTATCATATTACATGCAGTTTCTTTAAATAAAAAGAAAGCTACTGTATTTGTCATTTATTCCCAGTTTTACAGTTGTCTGAGCAACATTTTCTTCTACTTGGCCATGTGTTGGTTCCTTAATGGCTCAGAGAGGCCAAAGGTAATTTTGTGAGGTTTGCGATGATAAACCTGTCACTTACCAGTGATTAGCAGCTAATTTTAAGACATTTCTAATGTAGAAAGTATCCTATTAAGTTTAAAAATTCATTAAAGTTTCTACATGCCAGATGGCACAATGTAAGAAATGTTTGAAGTACACAGCAATTAAACCCTTTAAACATACAGTAGCCCACTAAGCAACTTGTTATATTTATATTGCATGTTAGAGCACCTCAAAATGCTGGCTACAGAATATACATCTGTAGACCTGCTGAATTTCTAAAAACATAATAAATCAAGCGTGACACAACCCACATTTGGATCCCTAAGCACTGCAAAAGCATTCGCTTGATCCTCCAATATTATTCAGGCGCAATTGCATTTCAAACTGGAAAAGTTCAGAAAGGTGAAGATATCAGCACTTAGAATTTTATCTTCAGAGACCAACTGTTTTGTTTACCAAGAAACAGAAATCTATTTTTAAAAGTACTCTTGCAAATATCCTGTGAAAAGGAGGCCTAGCTTATAATTAGGACAGCAATCACAAAAAGGCAAATTTTCAAATTTAATATTGCATTTTATAGGCTAGGTTTTTAAACCCAAAGAGCCATTTATTTCAACCTTTAATGGTTATATTCACCAAAATAAATGTGCTGTTCACAGACAAAAATACACAAATTACCTCAATTATCTAATTAAAAATATTGTTCACCCAATATTCAGTTCTAAGATTTACTTGAGTGATCTGAAAATGCATCATTCATTCTGTGCATTATTTAAACACTTAGCCATCATGAACTAAAATAGTTTTTCAAATACAGTCATAATAATAGGTAAAAATGTCCCCCAAATTCAAAGCACATTTAGTCACCTCAAGTCTTCTCTTTGATTTTCAGTAGAGTCAAACTGAATCTGAAGATCAAATTTTCTTTATTTCTGATAAATAATCCACCAAAGAGTTATTTATGTGTAAAGTCTATCGCTCACGCACCCATGTTTTTATTTTGTTTCTACAACGTTATCTATGCAGTAGATTTTTTGGTGCTAGTTTGACAGATGTCTGAAGTTTAGGGAAGTTAATTGTTCAAGACCACAGAGAAAGTTCATTGAAAAACGGAAATTTGAAGACTATTCTTCCAAATTTTCTGAACTTATTTTCTGTAAAAGTGATTTCTAATCTAAAACTACCTGGTCTGTAAATCCAGGTTGACACTAAGGGCAAACTCTTTCTGCTCTAATAATGGGTAAAAATTTGTAGAATAATTTCACTGGTTGATCTAAACTTCATATTCTTCTGGCAAATACAATGATCTCACATTAAAAGAACATTTTATTAAACATTTTAGAAAGAGGAGTAAATATCAAAGATGTGATTATGTTGGAAAATGGACCATTCACAAAGAAGTGACTTAAAATGTGCCATATAAAAAGCATATACTCATGTACACACACCCAGGCATATGTTCCTACAAATCAAATATAGTTATATTTTTTCCAATTATTATGAAAAAAGAATTGATTCAAAATCTATGGCATCTTGGCTTAATATCATGAAAAAAAGAACTAAAATTTAGCAAGAAAATTAAATATCTGGTTTCTTTTTTATGATCATTGTCTTAAAATATAGGCAATTTATGAAACTGAGAAAATGATATACCCAGTGGGTGCTGTATCTCATAATACTGAATCCAATTAGAGTATTACACTAAGAGCAAACTTACATTAGTCTGATGGATTATAGAAATAAAATTTCACTTAGGGACTTATAACTATATTCAGGAAAACTCCAACAGCATGCTACAAGCCACTTGCTTTCCTTTAAGCCATATGCTGGAAAAATGCAGTGATTACTTAAATTTAGAAATTTTACTACAGTAAAAGACAAATTGCTGTTAATATCCATCAAAATTCTTCTTTCTCCAAACATTGTCATCCCCACCATCCCTTCCATTTTGTTTAGCATTCTAGAGGTCCTTTTACCTGAGTGTCTTCAGTTGAATTACTGTGACTTCCTCAATATCCTGAGTGGATCGTAAGCATTTTCTTTCCATGGTTATTGTGAGTTGGAAGAAAAGCCAAAAGTCACACTGTGCCTTGTCTGGAGCATAAGGTGGGTGAGAACACAGAGAAATGATTCTATGATCTTGCTTTTCCATTTGATGGCACCAGGCAGCAGCATTTACTGCAGTTTTGAACACATCTAGTAAAGATGCTCATGAAAGAGGAGTTAAAGAGCTTCAAACAAGTGTCAAGAATGGTGGTAAAAGTGTGTTTGGAGTGAAAGAGTATCTGTAGGTGGGTTAAGGGTAACATGTCTTACTGTATTTGTTTACTGTATTTTGTTTTACTGTACTTGTGTTTACTATATGTTTTGAACACACTTCTTACTCTGAAGACACTACCCAGGCCTCTCTTACTCCATCATATTACATGCTGCAAAAGTTACCCCAAACCACATTAGTATAAGTATTTATAAACCTGGATAATAAAATTTTATTCTGTAACTCAGACTGTCATTTATTTATCTATCTAGCATCTATCTACCCATTTACTGATCATGTGTAACAAAATCATTTGGTAAGATATATTAGGTTCACATGAATTTATAATAAAATTTCAATTTGAAGCAGCATTAAATCATAGAGTGTGGCTGTTTCATAATTGACTTCAAAGCACGATAAATGAAAATTAATTTTAAGCAAAAACAAAAGCAGCTGACATAAAGCCAACAGAAAACTTAAATTCAAACCAACATTAGCATGTAAATATTTTCCAAATAGATGATATTCTTTTCAGTAATTCAAGGTAATAACTAAAAGCATACATTTTGGTAAATATAAAGAAATATAACAACAATAAAAAACCAAACCAAAAGTTGTATTCAAAAATAGTACAATGATGACTAATATGTTATAAAAATAAATACAAAAATGACTGTTCTCTCCTGTCAGAAAATTAAATTGCTTTATTATTGATCTATCATACATTCAATTAGTAACAGAAATGTGCTGCATTGAATTGTAGTGATAACAGCAAAAATTCAAAAAGTGTTTCATAGATATTTCTGAAAATTTTACTTTTTGTTATAATTATAATTAGTTTTACAAAGCCAAAAACTGACATTAACATTATGCAATTCATGTTTAGCCACCTGGAGAATCATAAGTATTTTAAAAATTTTTTGAATCTAACACTTAGTACCAAAAAATAAGTGAAAATGTGCATTTGTTGTTGGTAATTCAATATGGTAAAATTACCTCTTAAATAATTAAACAGCATGCTCATCAAATAAAAATATAAATGACAAATTTATTCTCAAACATATCTAATACTTTTAAGATTTATTAATTTGTCTATGTGTAAATTAAAAGTTTAGTTATTATTTTGTAATTTTTCAAAGACTGTATTTTTCAAAACTGTCCTCAACAGTATTTTTCACTCTATGTGCTTTTTGAAAAACTTGGCATCCACATTGAGAATAAGACTCTATTTCCATCTACACATGGTAGTTCACTGCTATAATCTCAGCACTCTAGAAGGCTGAGGCAGGAGGACTGTACTTTTCAGTCCAGCCTGGGGGAAATATAGCAACTCAGTGAGGCCTCTTGACAGAAAGAGAGAGATGAAGAGAGAAAGAGAGAGAGAGAGCGAGAAAGAGAAAGAGAGAGAGGGAGAGAAGAAGAGAAAAAAAGAGAGAGAGAGAGAGAGAGAGAGAGAGTCTAGGGAAATAGTGCTATGCAAAGGCCCTGGATTCAATCCCCAGTGCAGAAAACAACAAAAAACAAAAATCATTTTCCTCTTTCCTTGTTCACAATGGCTTTGCAGTGATGATTTTCTTTAGAAGATTTGGACCTAGGGCCTCAAAGTTACCTTGCTGGATGGCATTCACATTTGTTGTAAAGACATTTTTCTTTTCTTATCCATCCTGGCGATTTTCTTTTTCAAGAAAGCTGGATGCTAATGACTCAGATGGAGCTTCACAGTGGCTTACCTGCTTTCCCTCCCACCGTGTATGCTGTTGTGCAATTATCCATGAAGAGCATGTCTAGCTCTGAATTGCATCCATCACCATCTCCACGTTTGTACCAGGGAAGTGCGTGTTCAACTGTGTGACAGTCATAGTGCAGTGTGTAGCACATTTATTTTACATGCTAATATTTTGTTCTTGTATTGTATTTCAATTCCATGAAAACACACTAAGTCCAAAGTTAGCAAAATTTCATTGCATAGTGAATAACTTAGTGGACATAAATTAAGTTTCAGTACAAAAAAATACTTGGAGCCAACAATGTAGCTGTCATTCAAATAAACATAGACAATTAAGCCAATATCTTCACCTACTGACCTGTGTTATCTAAAGGTGTGTTCTGGGAATTGGTTTAAATAGGTTCAAACCTGGTTGTGAGACTCATTCTGGTTGAATTACATCTTGGTGTTAGTAGTGCTTCTGGAAATTTCACAAAATGATACCATATTATCCATGAATATCATGGGTCTGATGTAGAAGTAACAAGTACAGTGGTTTCAGTACACATAGTATAGACATAATGAGTATAGTATTTTCCAAAATAATAAGCATAATATTTTATTATTATCATTATTATTATTATTATTACTTTGAAGGTAGTAAAATACAGCAGAACAAGACAGAACAAAGCCAATTGAGACAGTGTAGTAAAATTGGTACAGAACCTCACAGCAGATTACCAGGATAACGGTAATACATATAATAGTATATATTGTTTTCTTAACAATGGTTGTTCTTTGAATCAGGTACAGAAAAAAACTGAATATTGAATAGAGCAATACCAATAATCAGAACAAAGCAAAGCAGTCATAAAGATATTTGCCTTCAAAGAGATGGTAGAAGGATATCCCCCTTATTTGCTATATTTCATACGGTGATCTTCCCAAGAGATACTCAGATCTCTGGCTCCCAATTGTTAATGGGGGCAGGGGAGATGGATGTTTGATTCTTAGCCCGTGCACCAGAAGGCTCACAGCCATTTACCAGAGTTGGGGGGCGGGCTGCTTGTTTTCCCAGCGCCCCAAGTTCCAATATGTTGTGGAGCTCAGGAAACGCTGATGATTCTCGCTCTGGTGCGGCCACGGCTTGCCAGGTTACAGCCACTTATCAGAGCAGTGAGCTGGCTGCTTGTTTCAGCATAATGTTTAATAATTTGAAAATGAGAATGAATTTTTATTTTTTAGTCTACTAAGCTGAAATTCTCATGAAACAAAATAAGCTAAAATGAAAACTTCAGTGCTGTTTAATGTATCTGCAATAGTGTAGAGCTACCATACCATGTTTCTAATTATTTCAGTGAACATGGCTTATATTAATTTTGTTTCTTTAATAAATGCCATGTTTCTGATACCTCTTGATTCTTCATTGTTTTATTCTTTCATCTTTCCTATTAATACCAGATACACCAGTCCAATATTCTGTCAGAGTTTTTTGTTCAGTCATTATACTTTTATTAATGTTAAATGACAGGTATAAAGTGAAGGATTTAAGGGATAGCTTCCTGAACTGGATTCAGACATTTACCTGGCTTTATTCTTGAAGACAGAGATAAGAAATGTCAAAGAACTCTGATATGGAGAAGCGTCTGTCAAAGGTTTTCAATCCTATCATTCTGCATCCTGTGTTCTAAAATATTCTCACTCATTTTAGGAAATATGAATTTCTAGTTGAAGATCATCCATAAGACATTATTTAGTTTTGGTAGGAATAAGAAGAAGAAAAAATGTATCTCTTGAGGATCCAGTTGGTTAGTGTATAAAGAGTGCTGACCCAGGGAGGAAGGCATTTTATGCTCTGGCCTAAACTTTTACATCATTACTGTGGATAAGTGAGTAGTTTATCTTGTACTTGTTTCTTTCTCTGCAAAATGCATCAAAAATGGGTTGCATGGTCGTGCAGTGATTATGACTATGCGTGAGCATTCATGAATGAACTAATACTATCTCTTTCTGTTTGGAGTAGATTTTCAGGCTTGTGTAGCAGTATCTGGTACTGGAAATATTTGTTCAAACTAGAGCATCTTGTGTAGAGAAAATTTCTGTGATAAAGCAGAAGAAACCAGTCCCTATGAAGTAACTGGATTTTTAACTAACATGTTTTTAGCAGTTTTCAGTTTACAGAAATATTAACTGAACACACAGAATTTTCATATGCCTCCTCACTGTCTATTGCTATTTCCTGTATTACTAACATCTTGGTTTAATATGGTACACTGTGAAAATTGCTGACCCAACATTGATACACCATTATTAAAGCTAATAGCTTACACTAGGGTCTATACTTTATGTTGTAAATTCAGTGACTTTTGAGACACACATAATGGCATACACTCACAATCATATGATCAGACTGAATAGTTTTACTGTCCTAAAAATGCCCTGTGATACACTCATTCTTCCCTACACCTTTCTTGCAGCCCCATAGTATACTTATGTTTTGCCTTTTGCAGCAGTCATATAATTGCAATCAGACTCTGGGACTTTTTCAGATGGTGTATTTCCCTTAGCAATATGCTCTTAAGATTCCCTCAATCTCAGGCATTGATAACTCATTTCCTTTTGCTGCTGAATAGTATTACCTTGTATGGAAGCACCAGCGTGTTTACATATTCATCTGCAAAGGACAACTTCTTACCTTCCGAGTTTTGGCAGTGTGAAGAAAGTTACTTACTATAAACATACATTTTCAGATTTTTGTGTTGACATAAGTTTTGAACCTACCTAAGTATCAAGGAGCTTCTAGATCATGGGCTAGGAGTATGTTTAGTTTTATAAGGAGCTGCTACATTGTATTCCAAAATTACTGGGCCATTTACTTCCCTGATGTCTTAGTTACTTTTTAGTCCTTGCTGAGACAAAATACCTGATGCCAAAAATTGGGAAAGGTGAGGTTTATTTCTTACAGTTTTTGGAGGTTTCAGTCCATCTTCAGTTGGCTCCAAGGCAGGGTGGCATGGAAGGGGTGCAGTTCATGGTGGCTGCAAACAGCAAGCTGAACCTGGCAGGAGAGAGACACACCTTCTTCCTGCCATGACATCACATCCTGGCTCCACCCCTAGGCCAGTGTAGCACTCATATCTCCAATCTAAGGGCTAGACAGTGAGCAAATCATAGATGCATAGTGCAAAGGCATGAGGCTTGGAGGCCACTGACATAAACCATGACACCCGCAAACAATAAATGAGATTTGTTTCTACATTTCCTTGCCAGAATATCTTCTTGTCATTTGTTTTTGCTTCTTTTGGTAGATTTTAGGCAGTCTAATAAGTGTACAGTGGTATTTCATTATTTGAAAAATTGAAAAAATTTTAGAAGATTGAAGCACAGAGTAAATCAGAAGACAATTTGTTAGATTTTTATTCAATAGTTTTTTCTTTTGTTTTCCCCTATTGATGCATACTTTATTATTTCTAATAGTAGTTATTATACATACTATAGAAATTAATGAACTCTGTTTCTTTGTATACTGGGATATATAAAGATACTGATCAGGAAGTAAAATGAAGTACCTAAGTTAGAATTGTGTTGATTACTACTATAGTGCTGTGAAATCAGTTATTACATCTGAACTATGTGTGGGAGAATACACATTCTCTTACTAACTTTAATTGTTGACTGCATCAAACATTTAAATTTGGTAATCTTATGGAAGAAAATATAAACTGTCATGGTTTTATTTTTCACTTGCCTTACTATCAGGTTAGCTAAGCATCCTTTCCATCTTTTTTTATTATTATTATTATGGGTTTAACCTGTCATTTAAGTCTTTTGTGAATTGCTTGTTAACATTCTTTATTCTTTACCCAGAATTCCATTTGCTATGAATTTTTACACTTTTGTCTTGGTTAGTTTTGTCTTGTTGCTAAGACAAAATGCCAGAAACCCAAAATTCAAGAAGGAAAGTTTTATTTAGCTTATAGTTTATGGAGATTTCAGTCCATAATCAACAGGCTCCAGGGCCAGGTGGTGTGGCAGGGGCAACAGTTCCAGGCGGCAGAAGACAGCAAAGCAACAAGAGAGAAAGTGGGGAAGAACAAGGGTCTTTTCCTCGTTTATATTCTAAGCAGGCTACCACCACCGCCACTTTAGTCCCCCTCCCAACCCAGGGCAGGTGTAGCAATCAGCATTTTGTGCCCTCCTCTTGCACAGGCTCAGGATATTTACAAAGTAAGGATTCTGACTTCCTGCTGAGTCTCCTAGTTAAATTTCTGCACTTCTCAAATTGACACAATGTATCAACCATGACAGTCCACCCCTTGTCAACTTGGCAAACAGACACATTTCTTTAAACAGGTTTCCAGATACAAAGACATGCTTATTCTTACCATTTCACAATTTGAACGTTATAGCACAGGTTTAAAAATCTTTAAGGACCGGTATTATGGCTATCCACATTATATCACAGTAGAATCATAGTATTTGGCTGTTGGCCCCCCAAAGACCCACACACATCCCTTTATGTAAAAGACATCTAGTCTGTCTCTAAAGTTGCCAAAGTCCTAGTAGTTTCAGCATTGCTCTAAAGTTCAGGTACCAAGTCTCTTCTGAGAAGTAAGGCAAACTCTTAGCTGCAACCCACTGTACAAATGAAAACAAAGTTACACAATCAGCATTCAATGGCACAAGATAAACATTTTCATTCCAAAAGTTACAAACAGGAGGATACAAAGGATTGGGACAAAAGTAAGCCCAAAATCCAGTAGGGCAAGCATTAAATCCTGTAGTTATATCCAGCATCTGAAGAAATCTGTGGCAAATTGTGAGCTCCATAAAGCTTGTGTGACCCCACCCCTATGGCATTGCTGGTATCTCTCATAGCTTCTCTGTTTGGCCCACTTTGCTCTCTTCTTATAGCTTTCCTTAGATGATACACATTCCTGACTTTTCAAAACTTCTAGGGTCCCCACTGTACTTTTGGCTTTATACTCACAGATTCATACACTGCCCTCTCTGGGGAACACTACCTGACCTCCCAAGACTTCTGAAATAAGGGTGGAAACCTCATAACTCTTGAATTCTGTAAGCACTTGAAACCAGCACCATGTGGACGATGCCAAGGTCTCCTTCCAGCTAGAGCAATAGCCAGGCTGTCCTCTCTCTTGGCTGTAACAGTCAGTTGCCTGGATTGATGGGCACTCTGAATTCAATGATGAGGAACAAATTTTCTATGTTGCCACCATTCTAGATCAAAGTGCTCTGTGGCTTTCTTCTCAAAGCAAAGTCTTTCACTTTTGCAATTGTGTGGCTGAAAAGGCATGTGAGGTCATCTTTTCCATTCTCTTCCTTCTCAGAAATTGAGATTTCCTCTGTTCTGTCTTTACAGTCTACAGCTTTATTGGAGCTTCCTTTCTGGCTAAACTTACAACATTATAAATAATCATGCTGGGCTCTTTTCTCTTGATTCTCAATATGGATCTGGTTAAATGCCCCCAACAATAGCCATGCCACATCTCCAACTTTGATTGCCTTGAAATTTCTTCTCTCAGATTAGTTAGTCTGCTGCCCTTAATCTTAGTCTCAGACAAAGTCTTTGGACATGAGCCTAATGCAGATAAACTTTATCAAGCCATAGCACACAACTGCTAGAGTTCAACAATCAATGAAATCCTTCCCAGCAGAAACTTCCCAATTCTGGCCTTTCCAAAAGGGTTTCTATCTTCTGGTCTTCTGAGCTTTGACTAGAGTCTCCCATATGGAACAACCTAAGTTGCTCCAGCTCTATTCCTTCAGGTGACCTTTCCAAATCTCGCTGAATTCTTCCCATGCCCAACAGCTCTTGAAACACAGAACCAACTATATCCACAGCAACAACCTCACGCCTGATACCAAATTCTGTCTTGGATACTTTTGTCTCAGTGCTAAAACAAAATTAAAGGGGGAAAGATTTATTGAGCACACAGTTTGTGAAGGTTTCAGTACATAATCAAGTGGCTCCAAGGCAGCTTTGCATGGCAGAGGGGCAACAGTTCCAGGAAGCAGAAGACGGAAAAGCAATAAGAAGGAAAGACAGGAAAGAACAAGGCTCTTTTCTTCCCTTATACTGTAATCTGGCTACCAACACTACCCCCACTCCCCTGCCACCCCAGGGCAAGTGTCTCAGTCACAGCATCTTGTATCCTCCTTCACAGGCTCCAAGTAAGGATCTTGGCTCCCTGCTGTGTCTCATAGTTAAATTTCTAAACTTCTCAAGTTGACACAATGTATCAACCAAAACAACTTTATTATGCTTATTAAGCTTAAGATTTAAAATGACCCAGCCTTGTATACAGAAGTGACATTGTCTTTCACATACATATTTCATCAGCAAAGAGAAAACTCTACATTCTACATTAGAGGCAAAACAAAACATTGGATGAATTGAAAAGGAAAAACACTTCAAAAATTGTGATTAATAGCTTTAGAAAATGAGAGCATATTACTCGCCTGAAAGAAGAAACTTTAAAGTTATTGAAAACATAAAAGTCTCAAGAAAATATAAGTATTATGGAAGAAGATTTTTAATCATTCATTGTTTAAAATTACAAACCTGAAGAAATTGAAATGAGAGCTATGAGTACAAACATAATGAAATTAGAGGAGCAATGTACAAATTTATAGATCCAAGTCTGATCCCCAGTACAAAATAAATAAATAAATAAATAAATAAATAAATAAATAAAATTTAAAGATCCAAAAAATTGAAAAAAAGATAGCACATAAAAGTAAACAAATCTCTGAGAGAAATAATACAATAAACTGTTAAAACTGAAATATATTTGTTTTACACTGAAAGCTTCTCGAATGTGCCTCCTTCTCCCAATAAACTGATTAATACTAAGAATACCACTTAAAAATTTTAGAACATTAGATATAAAGAAATATTACCATAAGCTGATATAAAAGGCAAGAAATCAAGAATAATAATGAAATATAATGAGGATATACTCTCTAAATTCAATAAGAAAATTAGTTTCAGCTTGTAATTCTGTGCTCGATTTTAATGTAAATACAGAATCTCAAAAAATTATCCTGTGGCTTTTCAAAATACTAAGGAATATATGATACAAAATAAAGCTGAGGTTTGGAAATAAGGGTGACAGTGAAGGTGGAGACTCCTGGATGGCAAATTAGATAGACAAGAAAGGAGGAAACTCACTGTTTAATAATACAAGGTTGACTACTGATGGGACATAAAGTTAGAATCGATATCCACTTGGAAAACAAAGGTGCATTCTCTATGGAGATGTAGGACCATGAGTGTAGAATTAATAAATATTGTGATAAACACCAAATTAAACAGTGAATGTCCCTTGTAATGTTTCACTCAATGTGAAATTCAGAAAGTACAGGACTGACACAAGGATTTTGGTTTTAACTAAAAGCAATGGGGAAAACATGACTTAAAGTTATGCATGTATTATCTTCATAAAAATAAATTTAAAACACCTGAGACACATTTGATCCTCAAAAAGTCACAGAGTACTCTGGAGAGTCAAAAGCTGACCTCATCAACACAGAACAAACACCTAAGCTGTGCTGCTCTTTTGCTGAGCATAAATTATTTTCCAAAACATCATGTCAGAAAAAAATAACCGAAAAAAGTATTTTATAACTGCAATAGATCAAAAAGTGGGGAAAGTTCACTGTGTGATCATACCTGAAAACAGGAAAACGAGAAAACTGCGTCATGCAGAAATCACCAGAGGGGTAACTGCTGCTCCCTCACAGTCGGAGTTCTAGCCACATTCTTCTTCTCTGCCTTCAGTTAAAACTATTGAGATACACAGACCTTTGACCCTTTGACAATTTTTTTCTTGAATCTCTTTTAAAACCTCAAAAAGAGTCATTTCTGCTTTAATTTGCTAAAATGAAAACTTCAAACACTTTGAATTTAGCAGAGATTACTTGTACAAAGAACTTACAAATCAGATGTTGCTCAGAACCCAAAGCTGGTGAGGGAGCTCTATCCCACAATGTGGGCAGGCTGTATTTAAGGATGGAAAACTGAGGTACAGCTTGATTGCCTTATTGCATCATGATCTATTAGATGGCTGCCTGTGACTGACAGAAGCTTGGCTGCCATCATTGCTTGAAGCCCAGCTATTTGTTACAAAAATATGCTAGGTTAAGTTTTCAAGTAGTTCACTAAGTTAGGTGACCGTTCCTTACACAAGGACTCAAAGTATAGGTGCATGTGCATACTAAATGGAGTCAACAAAAATAAGATAGGGGAGCAGAAGCCAAAGTGTCCTATCAATGCAAAGGGAAAAAAAAATTAAGCAGTGGTTTCCAAGACTAGAATTAGGCAAGGAGGGCCAAGGCTGCTTGAGAAATAAAACACAAATTGGATAAGCTTTACGGTTGTGCCAGCTTACTTTCTTGAAAAGATTTTCAAGAAGAACAAAGAAGAGAAGTTGGACAAAACCAAAGAGATCACTTTACAAGATGAAATCTAAAAACAGGTTTGGGAGAGAGCAAACCAAAGCAACTAAAGCTCGCTGAGCAGTTATAAGAAGAGTGGTGTGTAGAAAGAGAACTTCACAAATCTTCAGAGGAGTTCTCCAGAAATACTCAGGTTAGTGTGATTCTGCAGCAATAATTCACAGCCAAAAGATGGATTCAAGAAGATTAGAGGTAACAGCAGTTAGCAATACAGTTAGCAATACAGAAATAGAGCTTATTCCCACCTGGTAGAGAAGTAACAAGCACCAGTGAAAACAGGAGTCACTCTGCCTTCTGTAGAGCAACAGAGAAATGTACATCAGCAGCAGGAAATACTTAGGTTGAGATCATGTATTCTCAATAGAGTACTTTTAAGTGATTGAAATATAGTTCTTGAGAGTTAAGAAAATCCTATATGTCACCATATATATATTTTTTTTAATTTTTAAATTTTTTTATCAGTATCAGTGTGTGTGTATGTGTGTATATATATATATACATATATATATATATACATATATATATACATATATACATATATATATATATAATATCTCTGTTCTGCAGTATAAACTTTCATAGCAGGGGAGCAGTTCAAAAAATAATCTAAAAATGATTACTAGAAGATAATGAAGACAATTTAAGAAACAATGCCTGAGGCTGCCCAGAACCTCCATCGAGGGCCCACCCTGCCACCAGAAACTCAGCACAAGCCCACCTCAGGGTAAGCTGCCCGAAACCTCCACCGAGGGTCCACCCTGTGATGGGGAACATCGAGGAGGCCCGCCCAAGACTGAAAACTGCCCTGAACTGCTACATATGGGCCCTCCCTCCCACCTGGAACATCAGAAGATCTCAGCGGGATCCAGTTAGTGTGAGAAAATTTGGAACGTTGCTCTCAGGTGGTGAACTTTGGACTACACCAGACTGACTGTATTAATGTGGTGAGTATACCCCTAAAATAGAGGTAAACAGGGGATAAATAGGGCCAGTAGCAAAACCCCCTCCAACTAACTGTAAGATTTTGGTGAGTCTGAAAAGAGTGTGTGTGATCCACTCTGACACATAGGAAACAACAGGCAAAGTGAAAATGACAAAATGAAAAAGCAAAATGCAGTCTCAAACATAGTTCACCAGAAGCAAGTATAGGAGACATTGAAATAGAGAACCCCAAAAGTAACACACTGGGAATCTCTGGAAAGATAGCAAGTGAAATAAAAAAACAACTGCATCAGGCTATAGAAGAAATCAAATTAGAAGTAGTCTCCCATGTAAAGATAGAAATAACAACTTTAGTAAAGGAGTTGTTGAATGCAGCTAAAGAAAAACTAGAGAAAAAAGTACATGAGCATGGGAAACTTATTGAAACTTTGAATGAACAATATAGAAAACAAGCAGAATTCATGAAACAAACTCAAAGAGACATCCAAGAAACAAAAATTCTATTGAAAGTGTGCAAAAGCACCTATAGGAAGCTGAGGATAGTATTTCAGACCTTGAGGACAGGATCACAGTTAGTGATCAGGAAAGGATAGAACTTTTAAAAACAACAAAGCAGCATGAAATGACAATCCAAAGAGCTTCATGATGATACCAAGAGCAACAATATAAGAAAAATAGGCATTAGCGAAGATACAGGAGTCCAGGCAAATGACATACGTAAAGTATTTACAGAAATAATAGCAGAAAATTTCCCAAACATGGGGAAAAAATCTGATATACAGATAAGTGAGACATATAGAACACCAAATAGTCACAACCAACATAAATCCACACCCAGACACATAATAATTAAGATCTCAGACATGCAGCAAAAAAACAGAATATTAAAAGCTGTCAGAGAAAAGACACAACTCAGCTATCAAGGAAAGCCCATTAGAATCATGGCAGACTTTTCAGCACAAACCTTCAAGTCAAGAAGAGCTTGGAGTGAGGTATTTCAAGCCCTGAAAGAAAACAATCTTCAACCCAGAATGATGTACCCAGCAAAACTTTCATTCAGATTTAATGGAGAAACAAGATACTTCCATGACAAAGAACAACTGAAGAAATTCATGTCCACCAAACCAACCCTAGAAAGAGTACTGAAAGACATACTAGACAGAGATAAAAATGACCACCATCCCCAAAACAACAACAGAAAGAAATGACCAGGTAGGATAAGAAATTAAATAAGAGCAAAAGCAGAAAGAAACAACGGGAATATAACATGGCAAAGTCAAGCCAGTACATATCAGTGATATCCATAAATATAAATGGCCTCAATTCACCTATAAAAAGAAATAGATTGACAGAATGGATCAAGAAACATGAACCCACAATATGCTGTATACAAGAAATACATCTGACCCAGAAGGAAACTCATAGATTTAAAGTCAAAGGATGGAAACCAGTATTCCATGCAACAGGAACCCAGAAAAAAGCAGGGGTAGCTATTCTATTTGCAGACAATGTGAATTTAAAATCTAAAATGATTAAAAGAGACACAGAAGATCACTATATACTTGTTAGTGGTAAAATTCAAGAGGAAGAACTAACAATTATAAATATATATGCACCAAATACAGGAGCACCCAACTATATAAGACAAATGCTAATGGACATGAAAAACCAAATACACAAGAACACAATTATAACAGGAGATCTTAACAGCACATTGTCACAAAGAGATAGATCAACTAGACAAAAAGTCAGCAAAGAAATAACAGAACTGAATCACATCTGTGAGCAATTGGACTTAGTAGATGTTTACAGAGTGTTCCTCCCATCCACATCAGAATACACATTCTTCTCAGCTGCACATGGGACATTCTCCAAAATGGACCATATATTATCCCACAAAACATTCTTAAGTAAATGCAAAGGTATTGAAATCATACCATGCATAATATCTGACCACAGTGCACTGAAATTAGAAATTAATGGCAAAAGAAATTGTAAAACTTGCATAAATATATGCAAATTAAATAACAGCCTTTTGAACAACCAGTGGGCTACAGATGAAATTAAAGAAGAGATAAAACAATACCTACAATTCAATGAGAATATAAAACAACATACTGTGATCTGTGGGATACAATGAAAGCAGTCTTAAGAGGGAAATATATAGCAATAAATTGTCATATCAAGAAAACAGAATGAGCACAAACAAACAACCTAATGTTCCATCTCAAGTGTCTAGAAAAAGAAAAGCAAGCTAAACCCAAAGCTCATAGAAGAGAGGAAATTGTAAAGATTAGATCAGAAATCAATGCAATTGAAACTTAAAAAAAATACAAAAAATTAATGAATCAGAAAGCTGGTTTTTGAGAGAATATACAAAATTGACAAACCCCTAGCTAACCTTATCAAGAGAAAGAAAGAAAAAAACCCAAATTCATGCAATAAGAACTGAAAAGGGAGAAATTACTACAGATCCCAAGGAAATTCAAAAGAGCATGAGTACCTACCTTAAAAATCCCTACTCACATAGAGTGGAAAACACAGAGGAAATGGACAGATTTTGAACTACCAAAGCTCAACCAAAAAGATATAACAATTTTGAACAACCTAATATCAGTTATTGAAATTGAAAATGTAATTAAAAACTTAACAACAAAGAAAAGCCCAGGTCTTGATGGATTCACAGCTGAATTCTACAAGAAATTTAGAGAAGATCTGGTGCCAGTACTCCTTAAACTCAATGAAATTGAGAAAAAAAGCAATCCTCCCTAAATCATTCCTGGAGGCAAATATTACTCTGATACCAAAACCAGAGAAAGATCCAACCAAAAAAGAGAACAATAGGCCAATCTCACTAATGAACATTGATGCAAAGATTCTCAACAAAATACTGGTAAATAGAATGCAGCAAATCATCAAGAAGATTATACATAATGACCAAGTGGGGTTCATTCCAGGAATGCAGGGATGGTTTAACATACACAAATCAACAAATGTAATACACCACATCAACAGAGCCAAAAGCAAAAACCACATGGTCATCTCAATAGATGCAGAAAAACCTTTTGACAAAGTCCAACACATGTTCATGATAAAAATCCTTCAGAAACTCAGAATACACGGCATCTACCTCAACCTTATAAAGGCCATCTATGACAAACCAACAGCCAACATTATACTAATTGGACAAAGATTGAAAGCTTTCACTTTAAAATCAGGAACAAGACAAGGATGTCCACTATCACCACTCCTTTTCAACATAGTTCTGGAAACACTAGCCAGGGCAATCAGACAAGAGAGAGAAATAAAAGGAGTAAAGACAGGAAAGGATGAAGTTAAATTATCACTATTTGCAAAGGACATGATACTCTATATAGAAGACCCAAAAAACTCCATTAAAAGACTGCTACAGGTAATAAACAAGTTCAGTAGTGTAGCTGGATACAAAGTCAATGCTCAAAAATCAATAGTATTCCTGTACACAAACAAAAACACACCAAGAGAGAAATTATGGAAATATAGCCCTTTAAAATAACATGTGAATAAATGAAATACTTAGGAAATAACCTAACTAAAAATGTAAAAGACCTATATGCTGAAAATTATACTATTCTGAAAAAGGAGATTGAAGAGGATATTAGAAAATGGAAGGACATTCCTTGTTCTTGGTTAGGAAGAACCAACATTGTGAAAATGGCTATACTCCCAAAACTGTTATACAGATTTAATGCAATACCAATCAAAATACCATTGACATACCTCACAGATCTAGAGAACACACTACTAAAATTCATTTGGAAACAGAAGAAACCTAGAGTAGCAAAGGCAATTCTAGGCAACAAAAGCAAGGCAGGAGGCATCTCAATTCCAGACTTGAAACAGTACTATAAAGACACAGTGATAAAATCATCTTGGTACTGGCAAAAAAATAGACCTGAGGATCAGTGGAACAGATTAGAAGATGGAAGCACAATTACAAAGACACTCGGCCACCTGATATTGGACAAAAGGGGCTAAATATGTCCACTGGAAGAAGGATAGTCTCTTTAATAAATGGTGTTGGAAAAATTGGCTCTCTACATGCCAAAGACTGGAACTAGATCCATGCATATCACCATGCACAAAACTAAAGTCTAAATGGATCAAATACCTCAATATTAAAACAGAAACACTAAATCTAATGGAAGACAAGGTAGGTAGAAGTCTTGGAGACATAGGGGTAGGCAGAGAATTCATGAACCAAATGCAAACTGCATGGGAAACACTTCAAAGAATCAACAAATGGGATCTCATATTATTGAAAGGTTTCTGCACTTTAAAAGAAATCACCAACAGAGTGAAAAGAAAACCCACAGAGTGGGAAAAAATTTTAACGAGCAACCCCTCACACAAAGGACTTGTGTCCAGAATATATAAAGAATTGAAAAATATCAAGCTCCCCAAATTCAAAGACCCTCTCCAAAACTGGGCATCTGAGATGAACACACAGTTCTCAGAGAAAGATACACACATGGCAAATAAATACATGAAGAAATGTTCATCATCACTGGTCATTCGAGAAATGCAAATTAAAACAGCATTGAGATTTCACCTTACTCCAGAAAGAATAGCTGCCATCAAGAAATCAACTGATAAATGTTGGTGAGGCTGCAGGGAAAAGGGAACACTGCTCCACTGTTGGTGGGAATGTAGACTGGTGCAACCATTATGGAAATCCGTATGGAGAATTCTCAGAAGACTAGGATTGGAAGCCCCATTCAATCCAGCTATCCCCCTCCTGGGTATTTTCCCCAAAGAACTGAAAAGTTCATATCACAGTGATATATGTTCACCCATGTTCATAGCTGCACAATTTGTGATAGCTAAATCCTGGAAACAACCAAGATGCCCATCAACTGCAGAGTGGATGAAAAAGATGTGGCACTTTTTTACAATGGAATATTACTCAGCTATAAAAAGGATGATCTTGAGGCCTTCATAGGTAAATGGAGACAACTTGAGACTATCCTCATTAGTGAAATAAATAAGAATCATATTTATGAATATAATATTGTGGCTCTAGTGTAAAAAGTAAATAAGAACTACAACAGTAATAAAACCCAAATGTGTAATTGCTATTGTAAAAAAGAGAGGAAAAGAAAGTGCTCTAAGGGATATAACTGCATGTATGTTTGAGTGTGTAAAATAGATGACCATATTGTTGAATCTTTGTTGGATCTTTGAGCAGAACTGTTTGCAATCTGACTGTTTGAATATTTACTATGTACCCTTTAATTTTGTAACTTGAACAACTATATCCAGGATGACAGTATGTAATTTATAAATTACTGATTTCTTAGTGGGGCTTTTTCTCATTCTCCTTTTTCTTTCTTTCTTTTAGAATTCTGTATTGTTGCTATCCTTTTTTCTGTTTTTTTTCTTCTCTTTAAATAAAATTTTAAAAATGTATAATTGCTATTGTAAAAAAAGGAAATAGGAAGCGCTATAAAAGATATAGCTGCATGTATGTTTAGATGTGTGGGATTGATGACCATATTTCTAGGCTCTTGTTGGATTATTGAATAGATCTGTTTGCACTCTCACTGCTTTAGTGTCCACTTTGTGTGCTTTAATTCTGTAACTTGAATAACTATTTTTAAAAGAACAATATATAATGTATCAACTAGTGATTTCTTACTGTTTATCTTCTTTTCTTGAAATTCTATAATATTTCTACCTTTTTCCTGTTTTTTTCCTCTTTAAATTAAAAAAAAGAAACAATGCCTGTTAACCAACATTTGCTAGTCTTGAGAGAAAGTCTGGAAAGGTTTAACAGCTTTTAAGAAATTGTATGCATTTTAGAATACATCTTTAGAATAATTACAAAAATGTAAAGCACACAGCACTAAATATTGTGTGATGTTTGTAATCTTACTAAAGATAACCAGATAGGAAATTTAGAACCTTTAGTTTTTAAAAGGCATTATTACAAGATTGAAAAGATAAGTCTGAGACTGGAAAGGATATTTATAAATCATATATTGAATAAAGAAGCTGTATCCCTTAAAAAATTTTAAGACACAGATTTTATAGTTTATGAAACAGACAGCTAATAAAAAAGGCTAATTTTTGGAACAGACACTTTATAAGGATTAGATAACTAGATAGATGGATAGATGTAATGGTGGAAATTGCATTAAGCACATTAAAAAGTCAAATATCAACACTTAATATTAATGAGTTATGATAGTAAAAGAATATATACATTTTACAATGTCCAGGAATTAAACTATTACCTACATTGGCTTCTGGAAAATATGAAGTAACAGAAAACATTTCATTTCCTGACTGATGACAATGCAAAATATGATTTAAAAACTTGGAACTAAATTTAATATTTGTATAAACATAAATATGTAATTATTGCCAAAAGAAGTGAAAGCATGTGTCTACACAAAGACATACAGGAATCTGTCAGGCATTCTATATGTACAAGGATGTCTTATACTGAATAACTTCTGGCTTTCACACTTTATTGTCATTGTTAGCATACCCTAAATATCCTCCATTCATGTCTCTTGTGTTATTTATTAATTAATTAGAGAAATTCAACAAAACAAATTTTTTAAGCATGGCAATTGTTAGTGTTTAAATCACCTAAAAGACAAAATTTACTTTTTTAGTTCATAAAACTTTCCATGGTTTGAACAAATCGATGGTCACTTATGAGTTAGAAATTATGAATAACAGGTGTGTTCATGTTCCCATGAGATCATTAAAATAAATTTCTTTTTCAATTCTTGCCACAATCACTGTTATCTATAGCTTTATTTCTAGACGTTTTAATGTTGAAGTGTCTAAATCTGAGTATAAATTCTGTAAGCTTTCAGAGCAGTGGACATTTAGAGAAGAAAAACATTAATTTGTTCAGTGGTTTTCAGAAACCTGGCAAGGTCATGTAGACCAGCGTATACCAGCTACTAACCACAGGCTATATAGATTTTCCTCAACTGCAACCAAAAAG
This sequence comes from Hydrochoerus hydrochaeris, assembly GCA_004027455.1. Taxonomy (NCBI): domain Eukaryota; kingdom Metazoa; phylum Chordata; class Mammalia; order Rodentia; family Hydrochaeridae; genus Hydrochoerus; species Hydrochoerus hydrochaeris. Next base: position 156,144 of record PVLA01000487.1, read on the forward strand.
TACTTAAATAATATTTCGAGTCAGAGAAATTAAAGTGAAGATGTAATAATCACAGAGGAAGGCATAATTGCCTTCCAAACCATGCATCATTGTTAGTCTTTAAGTGTGAAAGACTATTTGAATATGCATCTTCCAGAAGTACTTTATGAATCCAAAAAGGCAGCAAATTTTCAAATGACACAATAAAATAAACTTGAATAATGAGCGATTATCATTTCCTGCGTTTATGGTGCAATTTAATCATAGGTGCAAATAATCACCATGAAGAAAAAGTTCTTTTTGATTTTGCAATTCTTCTCATGAAAAGGCTTCCTTATGAGTCTATAGGAAATAAAATCTGTTCCCTAAAAAAGCTTCAAAAGCAATAGCAAATTTTTACAGGTATGCTTTACAGGTAATGGGAAAAATCAAACTGATCATTGTCAAGATGATATAAATACAGATTTTTCTAGCTACTTGTGTGAAAATACAAATGTTTTTTCAAAGTTGAAGCAAGCTGGGTGATTGTCTTCAAGGTGCTGACCTACTTTCTACTTTTTGTATATACCATCTGATATTCTTTTCATTGAAACTGGTATAATTATCATTAATATTATTCTGAAATGATAGATACATTTTGAATAAAGCAGCATAAGTCAATTTGGGATGTTTTCATCATTTTGTATTCTAAAATTCCTTCGAATTAAAAAAGTCAGTTACTTCCCTTTAAAAATTTAATGAATATGGTTTTTAATGAAATTATGCTTTAATTCCACATGTTCCTGAAGTTACTGTTGACTTTCAAAGTAATCCATTGAGTAAAAGCTATTAATTTCTTGTGTATTGATTTTATCTCTCTAGCAGTGAGATTGCATAGATTGAAAGAAAAGCAAATTGGCTTATTTAATTGCTTCATTGCTTGAACAAACTTGTTTAATATAATAAATAATTTTAAAAGTTGTGGTATGAAGCTGGGCATTGTGGCACTTGCCTGTAATCTCAGCACTGTAAAAAGGGCTGGAGCTGTAACTCATTGCAAAATCTTCAGTTAAATCTCCAGTACTACAAAAAGAACAAAATACAGGATCGTCTACTCTTAAAAGGCAAAACATTAGTTATAAGTAGGAAAATAAATTCCAACTTTAACTAAATAATTACTGCTTGTTTCCATGATTGACTTCAAAATGAATTTTATCCCTACAGAATTTGATTGGTTTTCTTTTTGTGTACTTGTTTCTATCTCCTCGAGTCACAGTTTTGCTATGCAACTCAAGCTAAACTCCAACTCTCTTTGTAGCCCTGATTGGCCTTGAATTAACTCATGACAATACTCCAGCCTCAGCCTCCGGAGTGCTGGGTTTATAAGCAGGTGCCACCAGGGCCAGTGATTATTTTTCATAGATTATATTAAAAAAAATTGAAACTTGGTTATAAGCCAAATCATAACAAGGGGTGTTGAAGGAGAAGGGCATAAAAATTAACGCAAAGGCTTTTTTGTTGTTATTAGTAGATAACATGAGATGTAATATTATATAATGAAGTAACAGATTAATTCAGTAACAATGATATATAAGCTGCAACAAATCAAATTTGAAGATTTGTTAATTCCATGGAACAAAGTTCTGTATGCAAATTTATCATGCTAATGTTTAAGGTGTCTTCTTATTAGTGAATGTTCAATGGGCAAAGAACAAAAGAAGATGGATGCAATTACTTACAATATAAATAGAACATAAACTACAACTTCAAAGAATTTTATATGCAAATTATGCACAAAAGAGCATTTAAGGATGTTAAGATCCTTAGAGAAATAAAATTAAAGAAAGAAGTTTGTAACTGAGATGATTAAAATTTACTTCATATAAACAAGAAATAATTTTTAGTGCAAATTTAATATTCTTTTACCTCTGTGAACAGATGCATAACAATTAGAAATAATTCAAATTTAACTGGGTATCCTGTACTTTTCTTTGCTAAATAAGGCTACATTATTTATACCTAAAGAATGGTAATAGCCTTGATTTTTAATAGCAAAACCTGTAAACAACCCAAATTTCTATCGTGCTAATCCTCTAGGGCTACCACAGAAAATACCACAGGAGGGCATCTTAAGCAACAGGAACTTATCACTCACAGTTCTGGAAACTGGGAAAGTAAAAATGAGAAGACTGACTTATTTGGTTCCTGGTGAGGTCTCACTGGCTCACTGATGTCTGCCTTTCTCCCTGGGCAAGCACCTGGTCTCCTTTTGTAATCTTGAGGAAGAGTTCTCTGCTATCTCTTCTTATAAAGACACAAATTAGATCACAGTCTCAGGATTTACAATCCCATGTAAGCTTTCTCCTTTTCCTAATACAGCCACACTGAGGAGGAGGGATCCAGCATATGAATTTACAGAGGTTCATAAATATTCAGTTCATAACATCCATCAACAAATAAATGGGTGCCCAAACTGCTATATCCATATAATACAATACTATTCCGAAAACAATAGAAACATGAATGTCTGCTATAGTATGAACTATTATAAAATAATCATGCTAATGAAAAAGAATCAAAAAAATTCATACCATTTTTGACACTTATATGAAAATCTAAACTTTGCAACCAGTCAACAGTGCGCATAGTGTAGTGGTTGTCTGGAGATGCTGAACAGGAACGATGGAAATGTGGAAGGTAAGAATTATAAAGAAGCGTGGACAATTTTTGAAGTGGTGCATATATTCATTATTTTCATTCTAGATTTTATTTATTGATGCCCAGTTATAATACAACAGTAGAATTGTTTTTAAAAATCCTATGATAGCTACTGTTGCTTACAGCTGGAATATTAGGCAGTGCTCACATGGGGAAGGTCGATCTTTTAACAAAGTCCAGATCTATGAGCCTGCACACAGCCTTTATACTCTGGAGTTGTTAGTGAATTTTCTCAAGGTGAAACTGCCCCTCTTCCAGGCAAAACACCTGCTTTCTTCATGTTTTCTCTGTTAAAACCTTTAATTTTTTTCTAACTGGTCTATTTTCACCAAGAACAATTTACATTTCATGCTGTTGTTCTGAAAAATGTTGAATATAAACAAAATTGATTTGAGGAATGCCTTTAGACTAAATGGAGAAAAGAAATGTGGTCTATCCAACTGTCCACATTTTTTAATTGAGATGAAAATCCAAGTTGAAATCAAATTTCCTCTCACAAAGTGATTCTTTAGCTGCATCAAAGAAATTAGTGAAAATTAAATATTTCATTTGTTATTCCAATGAATCCTGTTCTATTTTTTGCATTTTTTCTTTTCATCTCTCTTATCCTCTGTTTCCTTACCCTGAAGTGCTATTTCTTTGCTCATAAGAATGTAGGCTCTACATGGAAATGATGTTGGTTTTTCTGTGGACTGCTGTGACAGTCGTCTCATTGCTAAAGAGCTGTGGTTTACAATAGAGTGTTGGGGAAGAGTTCAGATTTGTTCTTGGCTTATATCTTCTAAACCTCACTAATGGTTACCAACTAGAATACCCAGAGGGTACAGCATTGGGGCTGAGAAAAGTCAATTGGCACAATCCTGTGGAGAATTAAAAGTTATTGAATCAATAAAATCAAAAAAGTGAAAAATATTGATATAGTAATTGTTTGCATTAAAATTTGAGCCTAAGTTGGTAATTTACACTTATGATCCCAGCATGCTGGGAGAGTCAGAAAGAGCACAAGTTTGAGCCCAGCCTGGGTAATTTAACTACTGAGTGAGAATCCATCTGAAAAACACTTAAAAAAATAAATGATTAAAAAAGGTATGAGTTCTTAGCTCAGTGCAAAAGCCCTGGGTTCTATTCTCATTACAGAAAAAAAAACATATATAAAATATGCATATAATTTATGCATATAGAATACTCATCATTGTTTAAAATATATTTAATATGTACAAACATATCAAACAATAGAGAAAAGCAAACTATTTTTATAAAAGAACATACAGCTATAATTCAAAATTTCTGTGTTTTATCTGATACAAGCAAGTCTTGCTATTATGGTCAAAAGATTTTATCTCATCATTGTTTTTTCTTTCAAAAATTTAATAAGAAAAATATTAACACCTAATATGACACTGATTTTCCAAAGTTGTTATTAAATTTTGTTGAATATGAAAACAAAATTTTCGATAAAAATTTTTTGATGCAGCTATATACAGATGAAGGCTATTACTTTAATTAGATTAATGAACAAGCAACAGGTAGTTTTTATTAAACCACAAAGCACGAGTGTAACTCTTCCTAATGAATTGTGTGTGTGTGTGTGTGGGTGGGTGTGTGTGTGTTCTGGTTTTCAGCTTTTACTGTCCTCGTAAAAAAGTACTTTTTTTGAACTCCGAATTCAAAGTTTTATAAAAATCAACTGGTCTTCTCAAACATCTGGAAGTGTCTCATTTGCTATTTCTATACACTAAAACTTTAGCCTTATACACTCCACTTTCTACGCGAAAATTCTCAAAAGAGCTTGCAGCACCCGCTGAGTCTTCCTGTCTGCACCTGCACAGAAGCCTGTCTTTTGATTTCTCCACCACCTTTTGCTTTCCAAATTTGTCTGTTTCCCGTATTGATTTCGGTGATTTCTTCAGGGCTTGCTCAGGTCATCCTCTTCCGGTGTTTGATCTTAGGAGTCACCTCAAGCACTATAAATGTTTACGGGTTCATTTTGTCTGGATTTCTTTGAATTGCAGGCTATCTTGTGCTTTTCAATTTCTCTCTGTGCTCCAGGTGTTCACTCCTGACCCCTCCACCTCGCCTCCGCCCTCAGCGAGCTCTTCACCCCCTGTATTCTGTCAGCTTTCCATCAGCATTTCTCTTTAGATCTTAATTGATCCACATGTATTATCTCCTGGTCTTTGTGGACAAAGACATCATCCTGAATTTTGAGCATCTTTATGGTTTATATAAAGATTAGTTTTCACAAGTTCTAGGTGGATTATCGCTTAACTTATAGTTCTACACCTATAATTACTTATGGCTGCGTAAAACTAAAAATTTCAAACTTCATCAACAGAGCCAAAAGCAAAAACCACATGGTCATCTAAAAAGATGCAGAAAAAGCTTTTGACAAAGTCCAACACATGTTCATGATAAAAACCCTTCAGAAACTCAGAATACACGGCATCTACCTCAACCTTATAAAGGCCACCTATGACAAACCAACAGCCAACATTATACTAAATGGACAAAGGCTGAAAGCTTTCACTTTAAAATCAGGAACAAGACAAAGATGTCCACTATCACCACTCCTTTTCAACATAGTTCTGGAAACACTAGCCAGGGCAATCAGACAAAAGAGAGAAATAAAAGAAAGAAAGCTAGGAAAGGAAGAAGTTAAATTATCACTATTTGCAGATGACATGATACTCTATATAGAAAACCAAAAAAACTCTATTAAAAGACTGCTAGAGGTAATAAGTTCAGCAGTGTAGCTGGATACAAAGTCAATGCTCAAAAATCAATAGCATTCCTGTACACAAACAAAAACACACCAAGAGAGAAGTTACGGAAATATCGCCCTTTACAATAACATCTAAAAAAATGAAATACTTAGGAATCAACCTAAGAATGTAAAAGACCTATATGCTGAAAATTATACTACACTACAAAAGGAGATTGAAGAGGTTATTACAAAAGGGAAGGATATTGCTCTTGGCTAGGAAGAACCAACATCGTGAAAATGGCCATACTCTCCAAACTGTTATACAGATTTAATGCAATCCCAATCAAAATACCATTGACATACCTCACAGACCTAGAGAAAACACTGCTAAAATTCATTTGAAAGCAGAAGAAACCTAGATTAGTAAAGGCAATTATGGGCAACAAAGGCAAGGCAGGAGGCATCTCAATTCCTGACTTGAATCTATACTACAAAGCCACAGTGGTAAAATCAGCATGGGCCTGGCAAAGAAATAGACCTGAGAATCAGTGGAACAGATTAGAAGATGCAAGCAAACTCAGCCACCTGATATTTGACAAAGGGACTAAATATGTCCACTGGAAGAAGGACAGCCTCTTTAATAAGTGGTGTTGGAAAAACTGGCTCTCCACATGTGGAAGACTGGAACTAGATCCATGCATATCACCATGCACAAAACTAAAGTCTAAATGGATCAAAGACCTCAATATTAAAACAGAAATACTAAATCTATTGGAAGATAAGGTAGGTAGAAGTCTTGGAGACATAGGGGTAGGCAGAGAATTTATAAACAAAACATAAACTGCACAGGAAACACTTCAAAGAATCAACAACTGGGATTTCATATTATTGAAAAGTTTCTGCACTTCAGAGGAAATCACCAACAGAGTGAAAAGAAAACCACAGAGTGGGAAAGAATTTTAGCCAGCAAACCCTCAGACAAAGGACTTATGTCCAGAATATATAAAGAATTGAAAAACATCAAGCTCCCCAAATTCAAAGACCCTCTCCAAAAATGGGAATCTGAGATGAACACACAGTTCTCAGAGGAAGATATACAAATGGCAAATAAATACATGAAGAAATGTTCACCATCACTGGTGAACATTGAGAAATTCAAATTAAAACAACATTGAGATTTCACCTCACTCTGGAAAGAATAGCTGCCATCAAGAAATCAACTAATAACAAATGTTGGCAAGGCTGTGGGGAAAAAGGAACACTGCTCCACTGTTGGTGGGAATGCAGACTGGTGCAACCATGATGGAGATCCATATAGAGAATTCTCAGAAGACTAGGATTGGAACTTCCATTCAATCCAGCTATTCCCCTCCTGGGTATTTTCCCAGAAGTACTGAAAAGTTCATATCACAGCAGTATATTTGCACCCATGTTCATAGCAGCACAATTTTTAATAGCTAAATCTTGGAAACAACCAAGATGCCCATCAACTGCAGAGTGGATGAAAAAAATGTGGTATTTTTACACAATGGAATATTACTCAGCTGTAAAAAAGATGAACTTGAGGCCTTCATAGGTAAATGGAGACAACTTGAGACTATCCTCATTAGTGAAATAAATGAGAATCATATTTATAAATATCACATTGTGTCGCTAGTGTAAAATGTGATAAGAACTATAAGAGTAATAAAACCCAAAATGTGTAATTGCTATTATACAAAAGAGAGGAAAAGAAAGGGCTCTAATGGATATAACTGCATGTATGTTTGAGTGTGTAAAATAGATGACCATATTGCTGAATCTTTGTTGGATCTTTGAGCAGAACTGTTCGCAGTCTCACTGTTTGAATGTCTACTATGTATCAAATAATTTTGCAACTTGAACAACATGCAAGATGACTACATATTATTTATCAACTAGTGATTTCTTACTTTTTTTCTCTTTTTTCTTTTTGCTTTTAGGCTTCTGTATTGTTGCTACTCTTTTTCTTTTTTCCCTCGTTAAGTAAAATTTTTAAAAAATGCATAATTGTTATTGTAAAAAAGAGAGGAAATATGAAGAGCTATAAAAGATATAACTGCATGAATATTTAAATGTATAGGATTGATAACCATACTTCTAGGTTCTTGTTGAATTACTGAACAAATCTGTTTGCAGTCTCACTACTTGAATGTCTACTTTGTATGCTCTAATTTTGTAACTTGAAGAACTATTTCTGAAAGGACAATATGTAATTTATCAACCAGTCACCTCTTACTGTTTATCCTTTTTATGAAATTCTGTAATATTTCTACCTTTTTTCTGTTTTTTTCTCTTTAAATAAAAATTTTTTTAAAAAAATTCGTATTTACAGGTATGTATTTAAAATAACAAATTTACTAAGCATTAAGTTGTAATAAATAGCGCATGAACTAAGCCATAAAAATGAGCTCTTTGCAGCTGGTTTATATAGTAATGAGGTATTATTGAATAATAATACTGGATTTTTAATAGTTGAGAAAGACCAGGGCAATAGAGGGCAATCTGATGGACCATGAAACAGCCCTTTTGAAGATGATATAATGCATACTAAATTATGTATAAAGTACTACTTAAATTTTATAGTTTAAATTATTTGTCATTCTCCTTGTAGAAAGTTAAGATCCCTTGTGATCACCCAACCTGTTCCTGGTCCTTGTCCCAAAAATTTGCATGCATAGTATAATCACCATCACGTTACAGTCAGATTTAATTTTATGCAACCTTAGATGACAATTCAATTTATTTTCTATTGAAATAGAAAACTATTGGTACATAATAAGGAAAAGAATATTTAAAAAGTAGTCTCCACAATTTAATTTTATTAAATTATTAAATTAATGTGTATTAAATTAATTAATGTGTCAGTAAAAATATTTTAAAGATTAAATATATACCTGGAAAAAAATATCAGGGGTGGGAGATGTAGTTCAATCATACAGTGCCAAGCACACACAAGGACCTGAGATTAATCTCTAAAAATCACCAAAAAATACAAAATATGTATGAGTTTTATAAATAGCTTAATAATATACAAATATATTGATAGTAACCAAACAGAAATAAGCTAATGAATCTTAACACAAGAGTTTATATGAATAGTGATTGTTGAATCATCATCCTGAAAGATTTTCGCAATAATTGAACTAATTAGATTTTAAAATTATGCCAATGTTGTAGATTTAAAAACTGAGTTAAACAAAATTTTAATTAACTTTTTTTGAGGTTACATAAGGAAAATGGCAGAAATAGGTCTTGAACCTAGAAAACGTGACTTTACAGCTGACATTTACCATGACATTTAGCACAGTGAACCATCATGGACACAATGGAAGGTTCAGCCCTTTTCATTTATACCAGTTGTCAGGTTCTAGGTAGAGATATAGAAAGATGAGTATGGAAGCAGAAAGACAGACAGGTAGATAGACCAACTGATAGACAGAGAGGTGGACAGCTAGGCAGGCAGATCACAGCAAGGCTTTGAAAACTATCCTAGTATCATCTTATTATAGAAGAGAATTAAAGCAAATCAAGTAAATTTCTTTAGTTTGCACTGATAGGATGTGGGAAAGCTGGTATTTGAACCAGGACATTCTTCTTGCTCTTAACCACTGTACTACTGTGTTTCATGAAGACAAAACATACAAAACATCAAATGTAGTAACAACATCACTCTGTTCATATTTTCATCTCTCTGTTCATTCCCTAGAGTTATATTTTAAATTTAGTAGTTTTCCTTTTATTCTGTCAATTTTCTTCAAAGTATTTAATTTCTGATACAATAATTGCATGCATATATTGGACAATGTGATAATACGATATGTGTATACAAAGTGTATGATCAAATCAAGGTAATTAGTATTTCCTTCATTTTGAAGATTTGCCTTTTTTTTTTTTTTTTTGGTACGCAGAAAGGAAACCAGGACCTCGCGCTTTCCAGGCAGGCGCCGTGCCACTGAGCTACATGCCCAGCACTTGTCACTACTTCCTGATAAGAAAATTCTCATCCCTTTCTTTCAGGTTTTTGTTTTTAATACAGTATGTAATTAATTATTGTTATTTATCATCACCGTACTGTTTCATAGAGTGCTAGGACATATTGCTTTTATGTAACAGTCCTTTAGTACCTGTTATTCAACCTTCCATTGTTTTCTCTCTTCTCTATTATTTCTAGTATCTGTATAACACTAATTGTTTTTTTCTACTTCAATGAAATTAGCCTTGTTTTTACCATCCAAATATGAATGAGGACATGCACTCGTTACCTTTATTTACCTGGCTTATTTCATGTAATTTATTCAAGTTATAGCCATGTTGCTACAAATAGCAGAATTATACTCTTTTTTAAAATAGTAGTACTGGGAATGGTTAGAATTATCTGTTGACTGGTGACATAACCCTGTCCTGAACAGGTATGTTTTTCTCTAAGTTTGATGTAAAGTATTGTGTTTTCTATTTGTTCTGGTTTTTTCAGAGTATCCCTGTATTGGAGGCTCTATGAATTTAATGTGACCATTAATTTCAATAACAGTTTTCAATATAAACCCCTCCCATTGTTACAATAATAGATCGTATGATATCCCAGATTAAGTCACCTACAAATTACCCTACAAAATTTCTATCTGTGTATTGTTACTGATTTGTGTCACAAAACCAAGATGACTTTACATGTCACTAACTAATGCTTTTATTTTAAATTGCCTAATATAAAAAGAAAACATGAAATAAATTGAAAGAGAAAAAACCCAAGTCTTTCCCCAGAGCTCAACATTAGATATGGCTACTCTGTCCTAAACAATAACACAGACTAACTTGAACCTGAAGGCAAAATGGGCAGGTGACTATTAAAATGGTTAGCTTCTGTGTTCTTCAAGATGACAGCAATATAGAGAAAACAGTTTAAAATAACAATTAAAGGTTCAAACTCATAACTACTATGATGGAATCAAATTCCAGTTTTGTGGCTTGTAACTATCTAACCTTAGGTAACTTATTTTCCTTTCTTTGCCTTCATTTTCATATCTATATGAGAATAATTACGGCACTACTATGAATTAAATTACAATATACAAAATGTCATTTGTAATTAAAATATGGAGAGATCTTTTATAATTGTCCCTGACCTATAAAGAGCATGATATAAGCATTTGTTATGAATTATTCATATTTTAAATTCTTATTTGATTATATGATGCACTGTTTGCCCTGTGTTTTTTATTTCAGCTAGTTTGAAAATTTTCCTTTAAAATACAAATTGCTTGGTAGAGTCATTTTATGATGTTTCTGAACTAACAGTAATTTAATAAATTTAAAAGAAATCTACATTGATATGCTTTAGTAAGCCACAACCTTCCTGAATCAAAATAGTATCACTAAATTTTATTCGTTTCATGATAGCTATTGCATACCAAATAACTTGAACTATGAAAATAAAAGCACAAATAAAATGACAAAGTAGTTATCATTCTATTTTAATGCATTCTTTTTCTATCCCGGTTTTATACATACAAGTTGCAAACTTCACAATTTTCTATCACTAGTATATCTAGAACCTTGAATTTGCAGAAAGAATTTTTATTGTGTTTACAAATTGATCAATGTAGCCTGATCATTATGCTAAAATCTTGAAGTTTCGAATTCTGACTTAGTTTGACACAGATGAGGATTGAATACTTCACCAAATTTTACCTTTTTTTTTTGACAAATCGAACCCCCTCATCTTTGCTTGTAGACGTAATGATCAAAGCACTGCACATGTCACCATGTCAGACAGGGTATTTAAGACCAAGCTTTAATTGTACATTTTGTAAATCATTTTGTTCCCCCTAAGGATACTGTCCATGTCAAATCTTTGATTCAAAACACATGGAAAGATCAAGATATTGTGAATATGAACAGAGGGAAGCTTTATCAAGTAATTTTTCTAACCTCTAAAACTTAAAGCACTCAAGAAAAATGTCTTATTATCTCACTGCATTTATTTTTAAAGCATTATCAATATAATAACACACATATATAAAATTAGAAGAATAAGATACAAATTCAAAGATGATACTATTTTCACATCATGTTGCCATGAGAATAAAATGTTCTGGGAGCTAATAAGTCAGTGAAGTTCTTGTACTATAACCAATGGCATTTGAACTTTAAAACTGTCATAGTAGAAGAGATCTCTCAATTGTTTATGTCCTCCAAATAAGGCAGCCAGTGAGAAAGAATTTCAAAATATTAAGGATATGTTATACAAATTAACATATTTTGTGAAAATACATTTAAACACATGCAGAAAAATTGGTCCTCATGCAACTTGGAATGAAATTGAAACCACACAATTCAGCCAAAATTATCCTCACTTATTCATTGTTTAGCCACCATGTTCAAAATTCATCATTTCCAGCAAAGGCAATTCTATCCTCACACTTTAGGATGATGTGAATTTAAACTCATTAATTAATTCATTAGGACCTAATGCTGTTGTGAATATTAAATGAAATAAGGAACATAATATAGTATACATAATAATTAATATTTCTTGTTCATTTTTGTTATCTTCCCATTCCTTCTGCTGGTCAGCAGATGGTATGAATAGGTATGGCCTCAAGTAGATGAGAACATTGTCAGTAAAATAAAAATGAGAAAATAATTGTATGTTATGTAGAATGTGAAAAGAAATTAGAGAAACAAGTAAATGAAACTTGACAACTTAGAGACAGGAGAGTAATTGTGGTATGTAATGTTTTCAGCTTCTATTGTATGAACTTTTGTCACACTATCTTCATTTTTTTCTTACAGGTACAGCTAAACATCACTAAAACCATTTTGAGAATCATATGGTCTTCTATATTTTAGCAAAATATATCATTAGTCACTTCATTCATCTTTATCAATGAACATATTGAAAATTTCTAAGCAAAGTTGGAATTTCAACATAAACTGTATATGTTAATAAAAACAAATAATTGCTATGTTTTTTCATTTTTATTTTTTACTCCTACTTACATACAATCATTAGTTCTTTAGTGACATATTAATACTCAAAATGCTACTGGCAACTTGCTTTCATAATGCAAATTGTCAACTCTTTCAAAGTTATCAATAAATAAGAATCATAAATATTCAGGAATCTAAATTTCTACATTGAGATTGTTAATTTTAGATTTCTTAGATTCACATGGTAGCTCTACAATTTATTCACTATCAGCATATGAGCATTTGTATCATGTTTTACGTTAATATATACATCTATGTAATTGTTACGAAATTATTTTCAGATATATAGGTTTGTCATAAAGACATCAAAAAACCATATTAAGGTACTTTTGAGTGTTGCCAATGCATAGTTTCAGTTGAGGACATTTCAATTATTAATATTATCATTTTAATATTATCATTGATTGTATATCTGTGTTACCCACACTGAGTAATTGTCCATTAGCTGAAACTTAATACCATCAAAATTCTGGACTACCAGAGTAGTCCACTGAGAATAATAAACTAATAATAAATCTTTTTTATTCCTTATGATTTATCTTTCTTTTTAAAATTAAAGTGCCCACTTTTGAGAAAGTGTGTTGTTGCCTATGAATCTTTGTGCATATATCCTCTCGTGGGAGTGTCTATTTCATCAGACCTGTTAGCTTGTCATCATATCCTTCCTAAAAACAAGTAAACTCTTTTCGTGCGCTTCATCCTAAACCAATTTTGTTTCCTATACAACTTCTTTCCCTTCAAGACTTGTCATGTTCTGTTACCCAGTTTCACCAGCCAGTACATTTCATGCCTACCTGGCAAACGTTATTGGCATGAAGAAAATTTATATACACACAGAGAGAAATTTCTTTTTCTCATGAGCATAAAGATAATTTTTATCATTACTGAATAAATCTAAGGACATTCTTGGCAACAGGCACAGTTAACCAGTTTGGATGACAGCACACTCCGTCGCTGCCTGCTGTGGTGTGAATATATATGCCTGGGAACTTTTCCACCACAGTAGTAAAGAGAAAGACTTGGATTTTACTGAGGGTCATTCCACAAAAGAGTTTCAACTCTGTATCTCACAGGCAAATAAAAGTCTTAATAATATTATACAGCACAAGTGCAGAATAGCCTGTCCCATTCACAGAATCCTCTCTTCACATTTTTCAGAATTTATTATGTGATAAAGTAAATATGATAATGGGTGGAACCCAATATGGTATTTATTTAAATCTTGTGCTAGTTAAATATAAGAAGAGGTGGAGTGAAGTTTTTGGTCAATGAATGAATTCTCTGCAATTTTGTTAGATCATTTTAATTAATGTGTAAAATCCTACTTAAATTTATTTAAAATTTTTACCTTTTGGCATAATGATACATGAATTTACAGTATTCAAATTCATAATCATGGAACAAACACAGTGTTCTTATAATGTACTGTTATACAATCTGGCATTACTTCTAATGCAGTGACACAAAGCACACTTCAGCAGGTCAGGTTTGTCTGTTTCAGTGTAAGATTTCACACATGACACAGTGCAAATTGTTACTATTCAGCTCTGTCAGATAATCAGCTAGCGCATTCACAGAGCAGCCAGTGTGGTAAGGAGATTGTCAGAGGGTTGTATTTCAGATGGGCTTTTGGAAAAAAAAAAAAAGTAAAAAAAAAAACTTCCATTGGAACTTTTTATTTATTTATTTTTTAATTTTATTTAAAGAGGGGGGAAGCAAAACAGAAAAAAGGGTAGAAACAATACAGAATTTCAAAAAAAATAAACAGTAAGAAATCACTATTTGATACATTACCTATTGTCTTCTTGGATATAGTTGTTCAAGTTACAAAATTAAAGCATACAAAGTGGACATTCAAACAGTGAAACTGCAAACAGCTCTGTTCACCGATCCAACAAAAACTTAGTAAAATGGTTATCAATCCTACACACTTAAGTATACATGCAGTTATCTATTTTAGAGCACTTTCTTTTCCTCCTCTTGCTTTTTAAAAAAAATTTTATTTAAATAAAAAATTTTGATACAGAAAGAGGGTAGAAACAATACAAAATCTCAAAAACAAAACAAAACAGAAAAAAATAGTAACCAGTAAAAAATCACTAGTTGATAATTACATAATTTCAGATGTTAGATGCAGTTGTTCAAGTTACAAAAGTAAAGTCTATAAAGTGGACATTCAAACAGTGAGACTCCAGTCAGTTTTGCTCATACATCCAACTAAAACTTTAGCAACATGGTTATTAATTCCACACACTCAAACATACATGCAGTTATATCCTTTAGAATACTCTCTTTTCCTTTTTTTTTCTTTACAATAACTATAATCCATTCTCGTAAACTACTTAGAAGTTCTACACATGTATAAGTCTCTACACACATACCTAGCCTTTCTGTATTAGAGGGGGAAACAAATCAAAACAAGGCAGCAATACAAATTCCTAGGGAAACACAAAATGAAAAGAACAGACAAAAACACAACACTAGGTGATCTATGGTAGTCACTATGATGTCTCGTGTTATTTTCAATAAAATTGTCTATATCATCAAATATAATATAAACTTAGCATTGCTTTACACTTTTAATAAAATCTAAACATTGGAGACATTATAGGACTTCAAAGGCAGTTAACAATCAAACCAGAATGGGTATCCTATTGAGTCCTGTCATCTTCAGAGTAGTTGCCCCTACTCTCAGACTAGACACTCTCAAGCATACCAGATTCAAATAAAATCAGTCAAGATAAAACAGTGATATAACCAATCTTCTCTGTCTTATCTCTGCCATGCTATTTTTCTGTTGTTATTTGTTTATTTTTCTCCTTCATTCCACTGTCTGCCCCTTTCTTTGAGGCCTTTCTGCCATTATTCCTGGAACCCTGGAGATTTTCTTCTCTCCCTCTAGAATGTCCTTCAGTATTCTTTGCAGGGTTGGATTGGTGGTCACAAACTCCCCCAGTTCCTCTTTGTCATGGAAATATCTTGTCTCTCCATTAATTTTGAGAGACAGTTTTGCAGGGTACATCATTCTGGGTTGGGGGTTATTTTCTTTCAGGACTTGGAATATTTTACTCCAAGCTCTTCTTGATTTGATGGTTTGCATTGAGAAGTCTGCTGTGATTTTGATGAGTTTTCCTTTATAGGTAATCTGTTTCTTTTCTTTGATTGCTTTTAATATTCTGTTCTTGTGATGGATTTCTGGGATCCTGATTATTATATGTCTGGGTGTAGATCTGTTTGGGTTGTAGCTGGCTGGAGTTCTATATGCCTCATTTATCTGAACTTCACTTCCGTTACCTATGTTTAGGAAGTTTTCCTTAATTATTTCTGTGAATAGACTTTTTATTTCATTTGTATTTATGGCTGCATCTTCATTCACATATTTTATTCTTAGGTTATAAATCCTCTTGTCATCTTCTAGCCTTTGTATCATTGCTTCTTGGTTCCTTATTATTTTTAAGAGATCCTTCTTTTCACAATTCATACTTTGAAAATCTATCTTCAAGTTTTGAAAGTTTGTCTTTAGTTTCTGTTAAAAGGTTTTGCCAGGTTTCAATGGAGTTTTTAATTTCCTGATATTCTTTTTGGATCTGTTTCATGTATTTTAGATTTTGTTTGTATTCTTCATTAAAGGCTTCTCTCCTTTCTCTGGGTTCCTCTATTCTTTCATTTGTGTTTACTTGAGGATTACCCAGGACTTCTTTTATTAATCTTCTTATATCTTGCTTCACCTGAGTTAGAATTTCAGATTTAAATTCAATGATGAGGTCATGGATGTATTTCTTTATTTCCTATGAGGCTGTCTCTGACATTACAGGTTTGCTGCTCTCAACCTCCTCTGCATTTACCTTTGTTGGACTCACTTTCCCTGTTTCTGCAGTTGGGGACCTTTTGCTCTTTCTCTGTCTTGTCATGTTTTCGGCCCCCTTCAGATGGGTGGATGGTGGAGGTCTCTGGGCCTTTCGTATTGCTTACAGTTTTTCTGCAGTGCACTTGCTAGGGAAGTACCGCCTCCCAGTCTGCTGCGGATCTGCACACTGAGAGCTGGCTCCTCCCCCTATGCCAGTCAACCAGTTTATGCTTCACCAAGTTTGTGTGTTCCCTGGGGATGCCACTGGCCCAGAAAAGTCTTTTCCCTGGCTATTGGGTTTCAACCAGGGGCGTGGCCCAGCCCGAGCAGATCGTACCAATCTGCTTTGGACTAGGAGTCATCAGCAGATGCTGCCTAGGGTCCCCATTCAAGCCGGCCCTGCCCAACTCCAAAATGTGGCCCAGCCAGTCCTCCCGGTTTGGGGATTCCAGTTCCCATCACTCACCAAAGTTAGCGCAGCTTGACTGGCTGTTTCCTCTCCCTGTCTCAGTGCCTCCTCCAGCCGAGGATCTGGAGCTCACCAACCCCCGCTCTCCGCAGGGCCCCGATCTCAGCTCGATCCTGAGTCACCTGACTCTAAGACATGTCAGTACAGCAATAGGGGCTCGCCCAGCTCCAGCCCTCTGTCCGTGCTTCTTCTTCTTCTTTCTTTTTTCTTTTTCGTTTTCCTCAGTTTCTTCCTGGGTCATGAGAATTCCTCTCCTTCATGTTGCCAGATTCCAGTGTCTGAGTTGTTTTTGGTTTTTTTCTCCTCAGAGAGGCTCTCTTATCATGCCGCCACTCAGTCGGTCATCTTGCAATCTCCTGGAACATTTTTTTTAAGAACCAAAAGACATCACACTATTTTTATTGTTTTAAGGAGTGATTTTAGATGCCCCTGGCTTTCAAGTAGTCTATGTTTTAATCTCAAATTCTAATTTTTTAATTTCAAATTAATAGCAGTATTAAAATCCACACTTAAATATCTCTCCTGGACAAGGCATTGGGACAAACTACCACTTTAATCAAATTCTAAAGCTACTCAAGCTAAGGTAAAAAGCCCACTTCAAGCCAAATATGTCAGCCTTTGTATCTCAATGAGACTCTTTTTCTTACAAGGATAATATTTTTCCCATTGAAAATAAACACCCTCAACAGATATTCTTTGAGAATACCTGTACATGCAAAAGATTATCAAGAATTTTAAATATAGAAATAACAAGGAACTGAATATGTTTAATTTATATGTATATATATATTATATTATATTATATTATATTATATTATAATTTCTATCTATTAGTATTATTTTTTCTTTCTTTGGAAAAGACTATTATGTCAATAAGCAGAAGATAATTATCAGAGGCATATATTTGAAACCTACCACATGATTTAGCACTCTGCGATTTAATTTTTCTCTTGAAAAATTTCTCATTTTAATTTTTGGAAATTAATATAATTGGTTTTGGTATCAGCTTAATTCCAAGAAGAGTATGTAAAACACTGATAAACATGGCATGATTTGTTAGTTATAGTTTTCTTTTAAAGAGTTTGTGAAGAAAATCATTGGAAAAGAAACTGTTCAGCTTTTGCCAATCATTTTTTTAATAAGTTTTAATGGTGTGATCATTTTTCAGTGACATTTACTGCCCCCTGCTGACTCACAATAGAAAGATTAGCACTTTTCTTTGGAAATTGACAGAAAATATCTTTTCATAATTAAGAAAGATGAGAGATATGGTCATTAAGATTTGAAATTATTTACATCTTCCTCATCTCCTTGATGTGTATGAAACAGATTATTTCCAAATGTAAGCCCTGAAATGCTTCTATTCAATCTTCCTTTTGTATGTTCTCAAGTGATTCTTGAATGCTATCCTTTTGACCCAAAAGACCAGCTTATACTGTAAATCCAGAGCGAGTGAAAACATAATTAGAGAGCAGTACTTGAAGTGTGACGAGCTTACAGTTTTAGGGCAATTGAGCCAGATTTGTTCAGTAAATCGGAAATACATTTTCTGCGCTGGTCATGGTTTTGTAGTATTGCACTTTTGTCAGTCTCTTGGACAATATAACTTCCTGCTAATGAGTAAATTACATATACACAAAAAGCACACATTCACATGAATAATGAGAACACCCATATGTGTGCTTCTTGATATCCTAGGACTTATTTTTATGTTTAAAATTGCACACAAGAATGAATGTAAAGAGTTCTTTTTGATCATTCATATTATTTTCTAATACTCTGAGCAGATTGTGAAAAAAATTAACTTGGCCTTTTCTAATTTACTTGAAGATTAATGAGTATTCTCCCCCTCAGTACTGACTAATATGTAAAATGGAGCTTATCTTAACTATACTAAAGAGTTGGTATTGAAAAGAAAATATTATCCAAATTCAGGCCACAAGATTACATTAAAGGAGACAGAGTGTTCTAACAAATTACTGCTGAGGCTTTCAATAATTAGAGCCTAAGAAGAATCCATACAGAAAATGATAATTCTAATAAGGCTTCAAGGAGCCAGCAACCAATTTTAAGTTGAGAATATAAATTTTCTCCTCATTCTGAATTACTAACCACATGAACTGTGTATGTTCCATTAGTTTAGTGAAAGAATGCACATTATTCAAGCTCTTTTAGATATCTATATTTGTAATACCTTTAATTTTTTCAACTGGAAAGACTAACTATGTGAATGTTGTTAAAAATTAAAAGAAAACAATATGAGACAGAAAAGGATAGTATTAAATTAATAGACTAACTTGAAAGTGTAATAATTGTCATTTTGTAATTTTCATTAGTTATTTTCAAAGAATATGTGTTTTATTAATTGCAAATCTTTATTTAAAATAGCTGAATATTAATAAGTAAGCATTCTAAAATTTTATATATGAAATCAATTTTCTTTAAAGTGTTAATTGATAATTATATTATGTACAGGTAAAAGATGATCAATAATTTTAAATACAAAAGCAACGAGGGTCTGAATATATTTAATTTATATATATTATAATTACTATTTATTAGTATTAGTTTATCTTTCTTGAAAAAGACAATAAGCAGAAAATAACCATCAGAAACATATATCTAAAACCTACCTGTGATTTAGCATTCTGTGATTTAATTTTTCTGATGAAACTGAAAGAAATTGTAGCAGTGACTATTCCAAGCTCTCACCTCATAAACACTCTCTGAATTTTTATGGTTTTTTAATTATCTGGTTAGAACATACTAGGAGAATGGATAATAAAAAGTTCTTCAATACTGTAGTGTTTTATCATCTACCCTTAAAATGAAATTTTTTTTTCCAAGAGGAACTGATTATTGTGCTATTTCCCTAGATACAAAGAAATATATGTATGTTTACTCAGCTGCTTTTTCTTTCCTGAAGAAATTATTAGTTTTAAATCATCAATTTAAAAGCCATCAAATAGATTTCTTAAAATTAATTTTAAATTTTTATTGATTTTTCCAAACATTAAAAGTGAAATACTGAATGCTTGTAAGATAGCAAGTTGCATGTGATTATCAATAGAAAATGCTGAGAATTCAACCCTGGACCAAAGTGTCCTCTTGAAACACAGAATAGGATAACTTAGCATTGTCATCACAATTAATGCTATTTATTTAGTAGAATATTGAAGAAATGCATTTTAAACACTGGTGTAGAAAGTAGGAATATTGCATTCTACCATTTTCATGGTTTCTAAGATAAACATGACATAACCTTGATAAATCACTCTATCTTCTGATAGTTTCTTATATGTAATGATGAGAAGGTTAGATGTTTTTAAAAGTCACTTCTAGTTCGTCTTGTATTTAATGCTAGTACATGTTCCTAAATGATGTTATTTTTCAGAACAACCCTGTAAGAAGTGCTACACCCATTTTATCAGAGAGAAACCTAAAGTTAAGAAGGAGTGACAAGTTTGTTGAAGTCCACACAGGGAAATGGCACAACTAGGTCTCTCTACAAGACAATAAGAAACAATACTGTCAAGGGAAATCACTTACTCTAGGACATTTTCGTGGTAAAAGGTATCTTACTAAGAAAAACAACTAAAAAATTTAAAAATGCTCTTTTCAAATTATGGTGGTCATTTATAAATTAGACAAAAGATGACAGATGAATAGAGAAATAAAAGATAGATGATAGATAGACAGATAAATGGATGTAGTCAGGGAGGGTTTCAGGCAGATTTGCCCAGAAAAACAGAACCAATGAGATGGAAATTGGCTTATATGATAATGGGGTAGGGAACAGGTTCCTTCCACTTGTTGTCTACAAGCAGAAGTATCAGGAAACAATTCTGTTTGTGTCTCATTCCAGTAGCCTGAGAAGAGGAGGAGGAGGAGGAGGGCAGAGTACTGGCAACATGATATAATCCAGAGCCTGAAGATCATAAAACCAGGAGTCCCAGTGTCCAGGTTCAGGAGATAAAGAGTGTAGTCGTTTCATGAAAGACAGAGCTACTGTGCTTTTCGTCTGCCTTCGGTTGAAACCTCAAGACCGGATGGTGGCCATCCACCTTGGTGAGCGGGATCTTATCTACTGAGTCTACCAATCCGAATTCTAGTCTGTCCCAGAAACACTCTGACCCGAAATAATGTTCACCGCTTACCTGGGCATCCTGTAGCCCAGCCAAGCTGACATATAAATTTAGCCATCAGCTAAATAAATGATGGGTGGCAGATTGATAGATAATCAGATAGATGATAGATCAACTTTCACCATTATGTAAATAAATAAAAATATGTATGATACGGTTGGACAAATTGTTTATATTCAGGAAATTAGTTATAGACTTACATTAACATAATAAAATATACTTCCTAATTCACACTATGATAATACAACCGAATGCTACCAATAAATTCAATAGGTTCAAATAAAATGTTCTTGGGTTATTAGACTTACTTTGTAGTTGTAATTGATCAAAAGAGACTGTGCTTGAAATGGATTCATTGTGGTTTTCAGAGACTGAAGTTAGGAGACAACATCTATTTTGCATATATGGGCTTTGCTGTCTCATTTCATATAATTTCTCACTATTTAAATTATTTCTGGCATTTAGTGCATTTTCATTTAACAGTAGAATCTCATTATGCTTAATTGCAACCAACCTGAAATTCCACCTTTTAAAATAGACTTTTCTCTTTTCCCCGACTAATCTTCTCTAAATTTCTACTTCATTTGCAATTCTCTTTTTGGTCACTGAGGATCTCCAAAATGAAGTCCAGTTCATTATATGCCTCATTATCAATACTACCATAGAGCTATTACTGTCCATTGACCTTTGATGTCTTCAATTCAGTCTTTTTCAGAAGAATGGAGGAACTGCTTCAGCCAGGTCATTTGGACCATTTTCAAAGTACAGACTGATTTAATCTGAGACACAATAAATTCCAGGGCCCTTAAGGAAGAATAGTACTAAGTTTGGAAAGTTAGTTGACTGCTCTCCACTCCCTCTTTTCTACTTCATGCTACAAGAATTTAAATGAACTTTCTATAATTTTGGTTTTTTTTCAATTTCTTTAAGTTTTTATTTTATGTTTAAAATAGTAAATATCAAGGTGGTTCTTTGATGCTAGTTCAAAATTTTTCAGCTCTGTATCTTTTTTGTGTTTTTAAATTTTTATAATTTGAAAATGGACAAGAAAGATATTTTAAAGGTATACCGTACACTTAAAAAAAAAAGCATTTGTATGATTCCATCAGTGGAAATTAAAATGCTAAATATGGATAGAAATATTTCTTGTTTTTCCTTATTACCTGTATCTACAAGTTTTTTGATGAAAATACAGAAAAATACTCAGGTTTAAAATAATCAACAGAATCAAATATATTGTTAATATATCTTTTAAAAAAATTTAAAATGAAAATGATCATTACCATTATTATTTGAACTTTCTAGTTTTCATAATTGTATTATTTGTGAAAATCTGTATATTATGTATTAGATTCCTTGTTTACAACTCAATCCTCGTTATATTGATCACAATAACAAATTTATGATTTTCAAAATTAAGAAACATTCTTCTATATTATTTTTCTTCAGTTAAAAAAAAATATAACCCTGTACCTTTCTACAGAATTATTTACTCATTGGCACTTTTTGTAATTGTATACAATAGAAGAAAAAAATAAAAAGGAAACTCTAAAATACTGCATAAAATAAATTTTGAATAATGAATCATTAACACTTTTTGCAATATTTTAGTATTATAACTTATTTTATCCAACTTACATACACTATATTACAGATGAAGAAGGCAGTAACATTACCTTGAGTTTGAACAATATAGCTACTTTTTTCTAACTGTAGGCTCCTACTTTATATCTTCTACAATATTTGATGTAACAAATTTCACTTGTAATTTTTTTCTCTGCTCCTTTGAAATGTAAACATTCCATGCACAGAAATGTTTTCCAGAACTACTTGGAGCTCTCCCCTTGAAATACAATCATTGAAAGAGAGATTAACCGTCTGCCAGTGTTTATGGGGAAGCAGGACTGAGATGTGGTAAACACTGATCACCAAGCACAGTAATAAACTCTTCCTATTGTCTTTCAGTCCTTTTTTATTAACTCATCCAAGAGTTTAAAATCTTTCCTTCCTTTGTTTCATTGAAATTACCACAGTCTTGACCTTTATTTTAGCAGCCTTCCTTGATTCTTAGCAAGTGTCCAGTGTAATTTCTTTTTGACAGATCAATGGTTAATTGATTAACCTGAAACTTTTCCTCTATGCCCATGTCAACAAAATTTACAGTATATCCTAAAACGTTTCTCCATGTAGTCATATTCAGCTCCAAAATGCTTTGTTTATAACTCTCAAGAGTTGCAAATCAAGCTATTTCTGATTAAATCAAGGGCTCTAACATGTATACGGAGCTTCCTTCACAGTTTTTCTCTGTTGTCTCTTATTCATTTGGTAAATCACATAAGGTTTGCCAGGGAAAAATATGTTTGGTATTAAAATCATATACAAAATGATCTCTGTACTCCTACAACCCTGCTTTTTTTAAAAAAAGATTCTGTTTACTTCAGATTTGCTGTTGTAGTGGAACACATTTCTCATGTGTTTTACACTTTATGTTTTTGATTTCACAACAGGGAACAGCTTATTAGTGGGTGGCAGAACTAGGATCCAGACGTGACTGAACCAAAATGTGCATGCCCAAGCTAACTGGAGCTCTTTTTCAGGCTGAAATATATCACATACAATGACTTGGAAGCCACAGACTGTGAGCTAAGTGACAAAGCATTTGTGAAAAATAAGTATGTGCTGCCAGTTTACCTGGGCCTGAATTTTCTGTCACTTACTTATTTGTTGTTATGTAACATACTGCTGTTTTTTTTTACCTTGTGTATATTTTATTATTATTTATATATTCTTATATATAAACAGCAGTATTCCACCACATACAGTGGAGAGATGTTATTTCCAGATCATATTTTTGGAATCAAATACGAAAACAAAGCAGCCTTCCTGAGACGCAGCATCTTATGTTAAACTCAGGCACCAACAAACCATAAAAGATTGCTTAGGAAAAAGGCTAAAGACATTTTGTGTAAATAATGCTACTGATTAACATTTGAAAAATTGCCTTTTTAAAAAAATTGTATTAAAACATCCACTAAATTACATTATCCCACAAATACTAAAAAAAAAAAAAAAGACCATGCTACTATAACACATTTTAAACTAAAATGACAAATGAGCAAAAAATGCTAAGTTATCTCAAGATATTTATAGGACAGAATTGAAACTATTAAAAAGTTTGTGTAGGTACAGAATATAACAACATTTGGAAGTGGCAACAATAAAGGGGAGAGAAAATGAGAGGTCAAGAATAAATCAGACACATCAGCTCAAATGTCACATGCTTTCTCTTACAGGAGAAACCCAAAGTATAAAAAAAATTAAATAACAAAATGCCAAATAGATAAGAGAAAACAGAGAGAAAGATATTTTGTAAATGGAAGGGAACCAGAAGATTAAATGAGGGGAACAGGACAGAGGGCTAATGAACAAGAAAGAGTATGTGTCATGTGTGTGTTCCAACTACCTAACACGAATGTATTCATTGTGTCTTACAAATATTCTAATAAAAATGAAAAGGCAATAAATAATTAAAAGAGTTGAAACCTAAAATCACAAGTAAAAGTCAGGAAAAAGAATAGGAAGCAGGCAATGTGCACAAAAATTCAGAGGCAAACACAAGTCAAGGCACAATTTAATGACCTTCACAAATGGAATTTCCAAGCAGATTAATATGTGTGCATCACTTGGAAATCTGTTAGAAAGGCACACTACTAGGCAGCACTGAAATCTAGTGAATACAGATCTCCTGGATGTGGTATTCTAGTAGCCTTTGGTCCAACAAGCCCTCTTGTGAGTGTCAGCCATGCAAAAGTTTAACAAACTCTACTATAGGCTATAGCTGTCATTGAACTGACATCGCTTGGGTGACAAGATAGGAAGAGCCTGCAGTTTCCTAGATTTCAGTGATAAAATTCCTGTGACCCTGGTACATTTCTTCTCTCTTAATTCTTCATAACTTTCTCTATTAGAATCTTTAGAGAACAAATTTTATTTATACTATGGTGAACATTTCATGATGAAATATTATAGTAATTTTTAATTGCAAAAACAAATGAATGCACAAATGTAACCCTTTTTTCAGAAAGCCAAAATTTAAAAAAAAAGCACACAATAATAGAAGGGAGGACATTTTGTCTGTAAAGCCATTTCAATCACAAAATGGAGGAGACACATGTAGAGATTTTCAGTTTAATAGAATAAAACTAATTGTAATCACTTTGGAATTTACTTGCAATAAAATCATAAAATATTATTAGTTTGATTTATTGGGAAATTTGGTTTTCACATGCTGGATCAAAAGAAAAATATATGTGGTAAAAAGATGAAAACAATGTGCTTTTTACAATTATAGTATGGTAGGAAATGCTGTGCAGAAAGCAGCTTTAGAAAAAAAGGAGAATACAGTTGAATAGAAAACTTGCTTTACGTTTGACAGGTTCATGCTAATGCGTTTACCTCTGAGTGCTTATTTCCAAAGGGTCCTCTTGACAATGCATACCTAAAAGTAAAATTTGCTTAACTGTAGCTGTCTTTATTTATGCTATGTCTTTAACTGGAAATCTCTCTTGGCCTACTTTAATTTGTTTCTAATTCTAATGCTTAGTATTATCTTTAAAATTATCCCCATAGGATTTACTCTTTCTATACATATTCCTATGGGAATAATTTTAAAGATTATGCAATCTTTTACAGAATTAAATTCATACTTAACAAAGCAGCAGAGGAGCATGTGATTGAGGAAGGATAATGGTTTATAAAATATAATTCATCAAACTTTACTCTGCTTCCAGGGACTAAGAGAGAACAAAGAGACACACTGCTTACTTAAAGAATGTAGATAAGAAAATAGGTAGAAAGAAGGAGCAGAACAAGGTAAGAATAGCAGTTGTGAGTCACGGGGATAAGCTAGAACACAGTCCTAGAACAAAAGCAGTTTGGTAAGTGAGAAGGTTAGAAAGCAGGGATGGGAGAGAACGTAAAGCAAACCAGGTAAAAATCAAAAGAACTTGTCTATTGTACTATAGAATTTAGATATAAACTTTAAAAGAAGAAAGTAATGGAAGAAACAATCTGGAGGGTAAAATAAGAAGTAGAATTTGCAGTCTGGCATAAGGATGACCATTTAGGAGATTATTGGCTATTACAGTACAGATATGCAATAAAAAGTTCCTTAAAATGATATGTTTTGATAAGAGGGATTAATAGATTGAGTCAGACTTTTTAGGTTGGTAAAAAAAGAGTGGTACATGGGATGAATGTCACATTTCTATCTGTAGTCAGTGGTGGGTAATCGTCACTAGGTTAGCAAGTACTGGAAGAAAAATAGGTTTTGAAGGTAAATTAGCATTGGATTTTATTGGAGCATACCAGGAATGAGATAATTTGAGGAATTTTAAGTACAAATGTTATATGGTAATGTTGACCACAGTGATTCTGAAGCTATTAACTTAAAAGTTAAAATAATATACATGAATACAAAGATGTAGGTCTAGGAAAAACATGTACATACAAGATTAAAATAAAATTGGAAGACTATGACAGGAAAATACAAATTATAGAGTACTAATTTTAATTGCAGGAAAGACACATTACCAGAAGGACAAGATTTATTTTTTATAATCTTTCAGTTTTTCATTGTGTAAGTTAATAAGTGATCATGCAGCAGTAGGTAAACTGAGTTTGGAATTCATTTTGTAATCTGTCACCTCAAATGTGTACAACTACATCTCTACATATTAAACACAGTCATAAACACATCCACCAAAGAGAACACAATATTTTTTACTCCTATTTTTCAGCAATATCCTGGCTTGTCAGAATTCAGCACTAATTCAATTTTCCTTCTGAAGATGCATTATCTGTGTTCACACTGTGTATATTTTTATAAAATAACAACAGTAAATGGTAAATTTTCCCTCAGTAATTTTCCCCTTGCATCTGATGTTTTGTGTATTACTCAAAATGTTGTCTTATCAATGTGAATTAAAAATATTTTCTTCTCTTGTTCCTCTGTTCTTCATTATATTTTCTTTTCTATTATATTTTCCAGAAATCTAATATAAATTTTGATTTAATGAAATCTTAGATGAATTAATACCACTCTTTTCAGTTTCTATCATTTAAAATCATTTATTACATTATAGTTCTTTCTGTATCTTAAATATCTAGTTTAACCTTTCCTGTTAGTGCTAATAACAAAAATTCTAAAATGATTTAAACACTGTCCATTATGTTTTAATTTAAATTATTCATTTTTACCCTTAAAAATGTCAGTATTTATTTTTTACTGTGTTATTAAGAAATGTTTTTCCTTAAGTAAAGCAGATAATTTTCTAGGCTGAATGCAAAGTTTATTTTGGATACTGCTTTTGTTTACTTGCACAATTTCTGTATTTTAAACATTTGTTGAGAATATCACTTTGCCTAAATGTAGGAAAAACTATTATGTATAGGTGATTGAAAATATAAATGGAGGTATAAAAATATGAGTAAAAAGTAAGGATTCCACATGGGCTAGTTTCATCATTTTCAACAGATTTACTAAATCCCATGCATTTCTAATTTTTATATTCTTGTATAGTGTGATCCAAAAATAATGAAGCAAAACTTGCCAATACAATTAAAAACCTGCTGGTTTGTCTTTAAACAGATGACATGTGTGTTAAATTTTACACTGATTAATTTAGTACGTAAAAATTCAGTTGTTTTTTATTCACCTTTGACTACATTTCACTTCTTACCGCTTTTGCCTGGTAGTCATATTTACATTTTTTTTTTTAGTTGCTAAATGTTTCTACCACATATCTCTTTGGCTTTAAGATATTCATTTCATTTAGTCTAATTCTGTAGAAGCATATAGTAAGTACTTCAGTTCAAGATTAGCTTCTTATAGGCAGAATTAAGACCATGACATTTTGTCATATTTATAGTATTTGGTTTGTGTTCTGTAAACTTTCCTGAATTAGGATATTTCTGAAATTATATTCTGTTTTTAATCAAACTAGAGCATACCTTAAAATTTATATTATAATTTACTGTTATAGATCCATTTAGACAATTATAAATAATGCAAGAATACGTTTTGGCTTTTTCTTCACAGAAGACACACCAGCAAATTAATATTTTGTTTACTTGTATATTTATTCATTTATATATTTATTGGCAGTAATGGGAATTGAACTCCGGTATATTAGGCAAATGATATTCCACCCTCAGCTTTTATTTGTTTTTCAATTCTTTCATTTCCTTTCTACATTCTCATTTTAATGTATAATCTTCTTGTCAAATTTCTTGTACCTTTGTTTGTTAAACAAATAGCAATTATTAGCATCTGAAATCATGTTAATAATAATGTAAACACACTTATTTGCAAGAAAATTGGGAGAAAACTCCAATCTAACACTTCTCTATGACTTTTCCAAGGTTTTGGAGCTTTTTGAGTAAGTTTTTATAAATGCCTGAATGAAATATTTTTTGAACCTTGAAAATCTGAGAATTATTTATATTTACCTGTAGAAGTGTACTTCAATTGGCTCAACATTCTTAAATGACAACCTAGATACTCTTCTAGGACTTCATGTCTTTGTTTTTATTATTATTGCTTTTACTGTTTTTTTTTAGCTTTTGAGAAGGTCTCAGTAAGTTTTTACAATTTTGATAGCAGACTTCATACTTCATTTTTCTTTTTGTTTAAAATCTATGTTTGTCAATATTTATGAAATAATACACTGATGCATGATTTGAAGTTAAAAGTATTTATTTAGCTTAGAAAAGTTTCTGCTGAAGATTTAATTTTTTGCTTCTACGCCATGTCTTTCTGGTTTTAGGAATAAGTAGCTTCCATATACTGGATCTCTGCAATCCTTCCTCTATGCATCTTCTGTCCTCTTATTTTCCATAACTTATTCAACTTTACCATATCATCCACTGCCATCTACTTCATGACATTTGTATTCTGATGCCAACTCAGTCCTACAGGAGATGATTTTTTGTTTTAAAAGATCTTTATTAAAATTTAACATGCAATCATAAAAAGAAAACACTTCATATGCCAATTGAAAGAATTTACACAGTGAACACAAAGATTGTGTTGTAGATATCTTCATTTTATTATGCAAGTGATCATCAGACTACATGGTAAACATTATTTGGTCAGTCTTTGCATGAAAACAATTATTATTAATTCCCATTAATCCTCCTTGAAATGCTGCCCACCCAACACACTTATTCCCATCATTCTTGCCATTCTGAAGCAGTTCTGGAAGTCCTCTTTCATGAATGTGTTTATGAGGTAGGATCAAAACTACAGTGATTGTTGTTGTCAAGCCATCCAACAAGAACACAGGCTTGTAGAATGTTCAGTGTCCCCTCACACAGCTGACTCACCAAGTCTGGTGCTGTAGGAGTGCAGGCTCTTTTTCACTGAAAATGACTATGAAAGGTAAATATTTTAAATCTACTGAAGTTATCAATGCAAGCACAATAGGTCGGCTAAAGACCCTCAGGAGAAAGGACTTCCAGAAAGGCTAAAGAAAGTGGCATGCCTAGCCATCTTGCAATATTTTTGTTAGCTCTCATTAGTTATATAGAATACAGCTTTCACATTAGCATATTAGTCCATGCATACAACACATTTGCTGATTTTTCTCTCTACATTTATACCTTTCTTCCTCTCTCTCCTCTTCTCCTGATACTCTTCTTTTTCCTCTCAAATAGTCATCATTTTATTACATTTAATTTTTACATATAAAAAACCATGATTATTTCTCTGATCTTTGTTTATGCTGCTTTATGTCTGTGGATGGAAATTATTTATGGTTCATATTGCAACCTGGAGACATGTTTGCTGGTTCAATAATTACAAATGAGTTGATGGACTATGTCAGATAATCTTGTATGATCCTACATACTTTTTTCAGTAATCATCACACGTTGTTTTAACGTATCATCCAACCAGATATTAGGCTCTGTGAAGATTGGTAAAAAGAACTCCCAGTTTGTCAGTGCGTTCTATAGTTCCTTGAACATAGGAAAAACTTAATGAGCACTTGTTGAATAAAAAAAGATCAAATAATTAGCACAATAATAAATCAATGAAAAAATTTCTTGTTGAAATTAGGTGTTAGTTAACCGTTTTTATACATGCTCCACTTTGAACTACTATGTTAGGACACAATAAAATGTGGATAACATTACTAGCTATTTACTTTCTTACCATACATGCTGGTCCACTTCAAAATGTATAAATATTATTTCTACATGAGTTTTTTGTTATGATATAAAGAAAAAATCATTTGCCAAACCCTTGCATGTATTTCTCTGTTTTCATCACAGTCTCCTGCCTTTGACTGACCCAGAGCCTCCATAGGAGGGGTTTTGGAAATATAGCATGCAACAGCATTAAAAAAGAGGAATCACCTCCGGTTCACACAGATGCAAGATTCCTATGAAGTAGGTAATAATGACAAATCTTTCCCTCCAACTCCTGTAAAGCATTTCTTCTTATCTACTATATTTTTCTGGACAACTTAAAACATAAAAAGTATATTTCAGTCAAGTATAAAGCAACTAAAAAGATGAATTTTCTCATTCTTTTCAATGATACAGAAGTTAAAAGACTCTGAGAGATACATGTGAAACATTTGGCCCAATTTTTCAAATACAACAATCAATCAGCAACCTAAAAATGATGTGACTACTTCAGGTTTACAATTGGTGTCATTCGGATTGTTTCCTTTCCTACTAATTGCAGAAATGTGCCTTGCACCAACTTGCACCCTGCTGGCATGCAAGTTAAATTCCAATTTAGTTTGTGTTTTTTCTAACTCAGTGAATACATGCAGAGTTTATACACTTAAATTTCCACAGAGGAACATAGCTATACCTTTTATAACCAAAACAAGTGTGTTTTATCTAAATTTTAAATGT
The DNA here is from genome assembly GCA_004027455.1 of Hydrochoerus hydrochaeris. Classification (NCBI taxonomy): domain Eukaryota; kingdom Metazoa; phylum Chordata; class Mammalia; order Rodentia; family Hydrochaeridae; genus Hydrochoerus; species Hydrochoerus hydrochaeris. The sequence continues at coordinate 186,920 of PVLA01000487.1, forward strand.
AAGATTTTTATCTTTGACATCTCTCACTTATTCCAGGTATGCTGCATAAACTTTATATATTACAAATATACTAATAAATAAATTTTAAAATAATAAAAGGAAAATTACCAAATTTTATTTGTAATTGATATGTAAACATTATAAATGTATTTACTTAACAGTTTCTGATGTGCATACCATGTCACATCTCCAAAATTTGATTATTTTAAGTTACATAAGGGTTCCCTAACCCAACATCAGAACACTGGAACATTGTGAAAATCATGCCAAAAATGAATCATATTAATCAGTATGTTATCTTGCTGTTTTAAAAGAAGACTGCAGTTTCTTTCTAGTCCCACAAACGTTACTTCAAATCTGCTGCATTTTAATTTACTTAATTTGTTTTATTTAAAGGAAGATCCACTGTAATATGTTGTGAGATTTTTATTCTCAACAAAACTTAAATCACTACTTATTCACTAATACTATAACTGCAAATGGCATTGTCTAATATGTAAACTTGGCAATTTTCACTTAATTGCTTCTGTGTTTATCGAAGACACAAAAGATGATTAATGCCTGATCTACTGTGAAAAAGTCTTTGGAAATTTTAACATTCTGTTAATACCTTGGGCCATAATCTTAATGGTTTATATAACTTGCAAATGATCCAAATCATCTTTCTACAAACATTTAGAAAAACAGTACTGAAGATGTGCCATAGCCTAAAATTTCATTTATTTTTAAGGCATTGAATAACTTAAGCTAATTATGATTGCTTTGGATAAATGCATGACTATGCTTTCCTTTAGCTCCTATAATGTACATTCCTCAAATTTGCAATAGAAACACATGAATGATCTTATTTTAAAGCATTGTAATATAATATATACCTCAGTAAATTGTGGCATTCCTACTCTCTCTCTCTCTCTCTCTCTCTCTGTTTTTTGGAACTGGGGATCAATCAAATTCATGACCTTACACTTGCCAGGCAGGCTCTTGTGCTGCTGAGTTAAATCCCCAGCCCTCTACTTTCTCTTTAATTTACCTTATAGTGAATTATGGAATGTCATGATGTAATATGGTATCAGTGATAAAATAATGAGACTTAACCCCTAAATAATGACTTTTTGGAAACAAATATGAAGTATAGTATTAAATACTTGGAATTTAAGGGAATAATTCCAATTAAAACAGTGACTGGGTAATGAACTGGGTATATCCAGTGATTCTACTTTTTGCCTGATAGGCCATATCTAGATACTCAGCTGGAAGCAATCATAACATTACTGATGAAAGTCAATGTGTAATAAAAACAAAGGAAAATAGATACATTAGGAATTTCCAAAGCATTATAAATCTGTTAAGATTGTTGTGCATATATCACATTTGTTTCTCTTGGATATTGCATTAACCAACTTATCATGGCTTTGACCAAAGTGCCTGTCATACAGTTTAAGGAAGTGGTTTATTGGGCTTGCAGTTTAAGAGGATTCCTTCATGGTGAGTAGCTCCAAAGCACAAACATAGCAAAGGGGTTGGTGAGGCAAAGCCACTTAGTGTATTGCCACCAGAAGCAGAGTAGCAAAACAGTGCCAAAGAGCAAGGGACCAGGAACAATACATAATACCAAGGGTCATGCCTCCACAACCCACCCAGACACACAGAAGTAACCCTCACCAATCTCCTTAGTGGCTCTCAGACTAATCAAATTGACATAATAAAGCTTCCCTGTCCTACTCCACTCCTTGTAAATGTAACAGTGAAAGACGTCTCCTTAAACTTATCTTAATCTCCAAATAAACACAAGATTATAATTCCACTTACATGATGTAACTATCACATGAACCAATGAAAACGCACTCGTGCCCTCTCAAAGTCTCAGCAATTCAAACATTGCTCAAAGCGTTAAATCTAACGTCACTTCTGAGAATCAAGGCAAACTCTGAGTTATAAATCTCTGAAATTAAAGCATGTCATATTCTGAACATAGAATGGTATAGGATAAACATTCCCATTCTAAAAGGTACAAATAAACCAGCTGTGGTGACATTCTTTTGTATTATTGCAAAATAATAAATATAATATGAAATTTTGCATTTGTCTGTAAATTAATGGATTGTAATAAGACATTGACAAACACGTGATAATGGTATGTGATCTAGACAATGACTTCTCAATTTTATATTATGAAATCATGGCTAAAAGTCAGATGTCTCTGCAGTGAGCCAACAAAAGTAATTCAAAGAAATACAAATTTAGGAATATATTTTCTACTCTACAAGATATGAGTGAATTATAATCCTTGTTAATTCTATTATAAAATAATACTATAAACTTTAGAAATTCCTTATGTCACATCCTTCACAGTTGTATATTGGTTTTTAGTGGGTAAGACTTAGTTTGGATTTGGATACATAATGTAAAACAAAACAATAAATTTAAACTTTTATTCTACCTAGAAATGACTTTATTGCCCTACTTGTTCTGAGGGATAAATAGAGACTCTGAATTAACTGTATCTAATATGACAATAAGTGAATTTCATAACTATTCACCAAAGTTTGCAGTAGGCTCACTGGGTAAATTCATTTAAAATCTCAGTTGTATACCTTTCGGTTGTCATCCTGAAAGATGGTTATCAAGAATCCAAAATTTTGCTTTTAGCAAAGGGATGTCTAGGATATCTGAGATTTAAGTGAGACAATTAATTAGTAGTGTCAATTACTGATGTTTTATTTAATGTTATATATAATATTGGCAAAGCCCAGTGTGTCACAAAACTTGGTTCATGAGAGAAATCTTTAGTGTAACTTAAAATGTTGTTGTTCTATGTATGATTTTATGTAAATAATGGATTTTCTTGCTGAATAAAAACTACCTAGTCATCATTTTTGTTAACCTATGTATAATTAATGTCCATATCACCTTTTTTTTCTGGCATGCTAAAGATTGAATTCAGGGTCTTTGCACTGAGCTACATTCCCAGCTTATTTCTAAATTTTTATTTGACACAGGCTCTCTCTAGGTCACTAAATTACTCAGACTGGACTTTAGGTTATGATCCCCCTGCTTCCCCTTCCCAGAGTACTGGAATTGCATATTTGCCACCACAGTTGGCTCCTATCACCTTTTTATCCAATTCTGACATACATTTCTGAAGCAAAAAATGGAGTCTAAAATGTCAGTTTATTATTGGAGAGGTCTGGCTGAAGAACATGATGTACATATACACAATGAAGTATTTTTTAATAGTGAAAAGCAGACTTTTTGGGGGCTTTCCCATGGGCAGTGTGAATCGGGACCACTTTGTCTACTCATCCCATCTTACATGCTGAAGTTACTGGGAGTCTAGAGGATCGCTTGCTTCACGAGCAGATGGTTCTGAAGTAAAAGAAATGAAAGGAACGGAGCAAATCGGTTTCTCTACTGAGCTTCTCAGAGAATGCAGTACATACAGAGACTGCAGGAAGATGAGCATTACACTCAGGAAGCTTCTTTCTCAAGGAAGAAAATAGCAGGACTGGGAAAGAGACACCTATGTGAATGTACTCTGTTGCATTGTTCAATAAGTTTTGTACTAATAAACTTTTGAGTACAGTGGTACCTCGGTTCACGAACTTAATTCTTTCTACGGTTCCAGAAGGGGTGGCCATGTTCGTGTTGGTGTGGGAAGACAACTGCGCTCATATTCATCACCTGATAAAAAAAAATTGCAAAGAAAAAACAAAAGTTTGCCAAATGCTTCTGTCTAGCAACCACACTTTTTGCAAGCAAAAAGCATTTGTTAACTGAAGTTTAACTGTAACTTTATTTCTTTATTATTACTGGATTTTGTGTGTATACACATATTTAAACCTCTGGTTTAAAAGGGCTACAAATTCTTTCTATAATTTATAGCAAAAGGATAATGTAGGGTTAACAGGAGTGTTTCAAAGTAATAATTTATATAACACAGATTACCAAAAAAATGTACAATTTAGTGAAATGACTAGTCTCTGTTCTTGCATTGATTCACTGGGTTTTAGACTATGCTTGAAGCACCACATTCACACACACAGTTAAAAAAAAAGGAAGCACTAATTCAAAACTGAAATTTTCAAGTCATATCTGCTATATCTTAGTATTTTGCAGAAGAGAGAGGTTAAAGTAAATCCATGTGCTGTTACTGCATGAATGAAGTCAGACCTGAAGAGAAGGTGAGAAGAAAGGTGAGGAGAGAAGTTAGTAAGAGGTTGCTATTAAGAAGCAGACAGAGAATTAGTAATGGTTGGATCGCATAAGAGTGTATGGAGAACAACCAAAAAACAATACAGTATTTTAAAATGATCCACCAAGTGATGTGAAAGAGGAAGGATTTATTCACTGATTTCTGTGTGCATTGTAGAAAGCTTCACCTTATGAATTGTTAAGAGTTCTGCTCTTCCGGGAACTATGTACCTGAGGACTATGCTCACTCCTGCAGTGCCCTACACCTCATTACCTGCAGCAAAGCCCTTAAGTGGGAGCCAAGAGCTCATGACATGAGCATAAGATGAAGCACTGTCAGGTTGTACCTATGTGAAGTTGCAAAGCCCGCCTATGAATGATTGCCCAACAATAACAAGAATACAGTCAACTGAAACAACAGATCACTGCTTGCCTAAATAGGTCCATGATAAATATATATATATAATGATGCTTAGGTGTCTGTCACTCAAAAGTTATATGGAACCCATTAATTTAAGGGGTTCCAAAAATTTCTATAGAACTTTAAAAAGTACAGGCTAATAAATAATTTATCCATCCACGGAAAAACATGCACTGTAAAGGTCCTGGGCACCTCAGTATTTGGAATACAGTTATTTTTCTTTAAGAAATGAGAACACAGTTGGGGAGAAGTTACATGCTCTTTTCTGAAATAGTATGCCTAAGTGGTGGTGCTATTTTTTTATTACATTAAAGTTTTTCAACTTTTTTTCTTTTGTTACCACTGATACAGCAAGGATTTTTATTTTTTGACTTATTCCTCCTTGGAAAATATTGCTATGTTTTTCCTTCTGATATTTATCGCTGTATGGTAATATTCTTCTTCTGATTTAAAAAGACAAACCTACTGACTCAAATAAACTACACTAAAACAAGTAATTACCTGAAAGCCACCACACAGTCCTGTACAGGAAGTAGGTTAAATTTCACTGCCGAACTCTGAAACCAGCAAAGTGTAAAGCCTGTTTCAACACACATCTCAGTTCAGCCCTTTCAAGATTCTTGTTCCATTTCTGATTGAGTAATTCCTTAATTGTCCCTGATTTCTCAGCACTTGGAGGAGGTGAAAATGTATTCAGGAGATAGGTTTTTCAAGTCTTCCTCAGGGATCCTCTTCATGATCTCACAAATGTTTGGGGAAGGAAGTGTGTAGTAGCTGAAAGAATGTCTCTTTTTTCAAAATGAGCATCAAAGGCTTCACAGCTATGATGCCTCTGCTTGATAGGCGACTCTCGTGTTAATGGTGATCTCGTAGGAGTAAATCTGAGAAAAAAAAACCCCACAAACATACACACTTGCAATGATAATGTTTAGTTTTCTATGCAATTTTGGACCATAGATCTGGCTGCTACTCTTTCCTTCATCTGTTTTCTGAGGAAACAAGTAACAGGTTTTTGTCTCTTCTGCTCACTTCCTCCAGCCCTCTGGCACTTTTCTTCCCCTTTCATGGTTAAAAAAAAAAATAGCAACACTTTAAAGCCTAGGTAATAGGAATGGAAGGGAAAAAACAGAAGGAAAAATGTTCTAATAGCAATATACTAGGTAACATTCCAGCTGTGTCTGGGTTTTGTAGTCTCTCTAAAGTTTCTGTGTTTCCATACTCTTGATTAGTTAAAGTCCAGTTTGAATATGGCCATTTTAATCTGCATATGTACTGATCTGAGAAAATGCTCATTTCTTATCTCTGTTTTCAGCTTCCTCATTCTCTTGGACAGGACATTTTTAAAGTATGTGTTCAAGTGTGCTTCTTAAATATAATTTTAACGTGATCCTACCAGATATTGCTAACATCTGTCGAATGTTTAGCAGTTTTAGTGGCCAGTCCTCCAAATATTTACCCATAAACGTAGCTATGGACTGAAACATTTGCAAACCGTTAGCCAAATAAACATTCCTCCTTTAATTTTGGGTGTCAGGTGTTTTGTTTTCAGTAGTGAGAAAAGTAACTAAGACTCAGGCATAGGCAAAGACTTTGTGGAGAAAAGAAAAAAACATGGTTGCCCAAGAAATAATACCAAGAATCAGCAAATGGCATTACATCAAATTATAAAGCTTCTGCACAGCAAAAGAAATTATCACTACAGTGAAGAGACAACCTAGAGAATGGGGAAAAAGTTTCTGCCAGCCAGTCCTCAAAGGACTAATATTTATAAATTATAACGAACTCAAAAACTAATGCTCCAAGTTTAAAGGCCCAATCAAAAAGCAGGCATCTGAAATGAATAGAAACTCCTCAGATGAAGAAGAATAAATGGTCAATAAACTCCTGAAAAGTGTTCAGTATCACTGGATGTTTGAGAAATGCAAATTAAAGTGACACTGAGATTCCCTCTCACTCTTGAAGGAATAGCCATCATAGAAAAGTCTAATAATAATGAATGTTAGTGAGGCTGCAGGAAAAAAAGAATACTTTTGCATTGTTAGAGTGAGTATAAACTATTGGGACCACTTTGGAAATCAATAAGGAGTTTCCTCAAAAACCTAAAAATAAATGTTCCATTTGACCTAGCTATTCCCTTTCTAGGAATATTCCTGAAACAGTTAAACACATCATGTTAACTTGACATATACATAATAGCACAATTCATAACCACTATATCTTAGAAGCAAACTATGCCCATCAACAGATTAATCGGTAAAAAAAAATGTGATATTTGTATACAGCAGAAGAAAGATAAACTTGAGTCATTTGAAGTGAAATGGATGTACTTTGAGACACGAAGGGTAGACAAAGTAAATCAGACAAATAAGCTTAAATATTGCATGATTTCTTTTATATGAGAAACCCAATGTATAAATAAAGTCCATGCTCAAAAACACCAATAGGAAAGAAAAAAAAAGGACAAAAAATTATAATTTAGCATGGTTAAAGTATTTCAAACTGTACCTTGGTTTGGTACAATTTCCTTACATGTTTTGTATGGTTTTTGGCCAGTTAGTCTGGCTGTTAACCTGTATTTATGACAATTAACATTTACAAAAAATGAATCTAATGCTGGTAAACATATTTTTTAAAAGGGATTGGGAAGGAAGGCAAAACAAAGAATTTAAATGTTTTAAGTATATATAGCAATTCCATATAATGACTGTAATAATTGTATAACACAAACATATATCCTTGAAAATTAAAACGTTTTTTAAAAATAATAAAAGCATGAAAATAGAAAAAAGGACCTTAAAAGAAGCCATAGAATTTAATTCAAGGAATATAATTTGTGAAATTCTGAAACACTGCTTTAAAGCAATAAATGCACATGTCCAAGATACTATGTAAACTAGTGAAGGGTTTCAGGGGGTACAGCAGCCCTGGTACTTTTGAATCACACGTGCACAACGAATCTCTTTTCATTCAGTTTAGAAAATGTGATTTAGGAAGTTTCTGTGTGCTCTCCTGCATATAACTAGGCAAGACAGTATAATCCTTTCCATAGATAACAAAATAAAATCATATATTTAAACGATCAAGCTATTGCTCAAAGAGGGAATTGGCTTATATCCAGATGTGTCTGATCGCAGTTTCGTGTTCCTTTTACCATCAGTGATGTGACTTAGTAGAAATCTATCAAGAAAAAAGTGTGAGACACCAAGAGAATGAGAGAAAACAGGCAAAAATAATTTGTTCTACTTCAATGTAATTATTAACTGGCAATTTTGAATACACATTACGTGCACTGCAGTGTTCTATATTTATGTTTTATTCATATAAGAATTATAATGGTTCATGTATAATTTGGATGTGTGCTTAATAAAAATATGAGAATTTTTACACTAAACTAGTAAACGTAACAACAGATAATTAAGTTGAAGATTCGTATTTTATATATTTTAGCATCATAAGTTTCAAATTACCTGGAAATTGTAATTTTTGAAATAAAATAGGGAATCTAATACCTGCTATATGTCAAGAACGTATACATATATTTATATACACATAAATACAGTGTGTATAAACATGCATGTAAAATGTGTATACTAGTTTTCACAAGTTTGTTGAGTGTTCTAGGCCACAGATTGATGAAATATGGTAATGAAGTTTATTTCAGGAAGTCTGAAGTCTGAATCATCTTTTGGTCCAATCCATTTCACTATAGATTCAGTATACTTCCTGGAGCCACCCAACACGTTCCTTTCTTCCTTCTCAGTCCAAATTTATCTAGGGAAATATGGTGACTTATTTGTTTACATATGAGCTATCCTACAGGTGACACGTTTTATACCCAAAGCTACCTACCAAAGTACTTTCCTAAATAAGATGGTCATATATCTTCAGAAAAAAGTGATGTAAATTTTATCTGATGCAAAAGGAGAGGTCATGATCTGTCCCCTTTCCTTGTATACAGAGCGAATGGCTTGATTCAAACTTGAGATTTAATCATTATAACTGTCCTGCTACAAGGTGAAGTTTAGTGATTGTCATGTACACAGAACTCACATGTAGCCCTCTGACATTTCTTCTTTGACATAGAGCCAGGAGGTGGCAGAGCATAATAAATCATATTTTAACATTTTATAGGCTACACTGACTTTACAAAAGAAAATAATGTAGATGGCAAGATTTCAAAAAGATATTTTAAGATAAAATGGAGATAATATTGCAAATGATTGCAATTTTTAGACCTGATGTTAGAATAAATAATACATTATTAACTGCAGTTAAATAATTTTTGAACACAGTAGAAAATTGTAGGGTTCTAAATATAGAACAAGACACTACTAGTTTTAAAACGTGCATTCAGAGTAGGTCTGTTTTCCCTGTCATTCTGAATTATATATGATATTAAAAAGCATTATTTTCACATGTAGAACTATAGCAACTTTTTGTAAATGATTTTTATTCACTTTGAATGACGACTAGTATGTTCATTTGAAACTTTGGATGTACTAAACATAAAATGATTTGTAAAACTTATCCTTAAAGTAATAATTCCAAGATCACGATTAGAGAATATTTTAAGCCTTAATGTGACTGTATAACTCCACATTATGCAGAAAATGAACAATAAGAATTTGAAAATTATGACATTATATATGTATTCTAAGCTTCTGAAATTGTGTTTACTGATGATTTGTACTATGTTCTTCAATAATAATCCCCCAACAATAGATAATTTTTCTCAGCCATTGTCTTATTTGCAAAATGTTAATAATGACCTCGAATAGTGACTGAGTTCCCTTGAGGTATTTATTTTTCCTGTACAAAATTGAATTGCTGGTAAGTTTAGTTAGATGACTGTTAGTATAACCTAAGATTAAAAGTGTTTATGTCAGTTTAATTCTATTGTGTCAATTAAGATTTTTAGTGAAACATAAGTCAGCCCACTCCAGGATCATTTTCCTCTCTGAAAGTGAACCATTGAAAAAGTCATGGTGATGGCCCATGTCTTTTTCCTTCATCCTTTACTAATGGTGTTTTTCTACCTTTCCAGGTCAGAAATAAAATAAATATTAGAAATACCTTCCATCTGACCACATATGTGTGCAAATTTTACATCCAACTTTTTCCATTTTTTCTTAATTTTGGATACTTTAATAAACTGCTAGCTCAATTAGACTTTCCTCTTAACTAAAATAACAATTAATAAAGATATTTTGTGATTTCCAAATCACTAAAAAATGAAAAATAGGGCTGGGGTGTAGCTCAGCAGCATAATATCTGCTTGGCAAGCACAGGATCATGAGTTTGATCCTTGGTATTAAAAAAGAGAGAGAGAGAAAAGAGAGAGAGAGAGAGAGAGGAAGGAAGGAAGGAAGGAAGGAAGGAAGGAAGGAAGGAAGGAAGGAAGGAAAAGAAACAAAAAGAAAAGAAAAGAAGAAAAAAGAAAAGAAAAATATCAGGCTTTTTCAAAGCCTACAGAAAATCAACTAAATTCACCAACTTCTGACTTCACACTTTGTCTATACAATAACATTTCACCCACATTATGTGTCCTTATTCTATTATTATCTCAGCTTCTCAGAAAAAAAAAAAACAGAAAGGGTAGTTGAATAAGCTTATAGGATTTAGAGAGGGCTGAACCAATAATTGAATCATGGTAATTTGACTTTCAAAGCTATTCACCACTACTCTCCACTACCCATGTAATGATCCGGATCTCCATTTTAAATTAGCTGAAAAATCCAAATTTGTTTCAAAGAAGACATAACTAAACCATAGAAATAGTAATATATGTTCACCTGAATATTTAGGAGTCTTCTGAATCTATATATTGATTTTGTCCAAAAAATTTACTGTGGTTCCTTACTTTACTCCTCTAACAAATACATTTTCTGAAGCCAAAATGAGTATTTTAATTATTTTTTTGATTCAGCATATTTCACTCCTACTTTGATCAAAAAATTCCTACCAGTTTATCTCTGTATATATCAATGTTATAGAAATGCATTTGGTTGAATTTTTTCAGAAAGTAGCACATACCAGTTTTTGGATTGTCAGACTATTATTTCCATCTTTTATGTTTTCTAAGAGAAAAATAGGTTTTTAATGTCACAAAATGAGAAATTCTTACTGAACTGTACAGATAATCAATGCATGATTATCCTCTAAAAACATATGGTATAGCTTTCATCAACCAATAAATCTCCAGGGGGAAAAAAGCAAGCTGTAAGAATTCAGAAATTATTTCACTCCTATAAACAATCCCTCTGTATGTAGATCCAAAGGGACATCGTTTTACTGAGTAATCACAAGAGAAAGGAGAAAACAAAGAAGCAGCAAGAAATCTAAAATACAAATGAATGACAAAGTTTACAAAAAAGAAACATATGCTCATTAATACTTTAGACAGCATTTTCTAAAATTATAAGAAATCATGATAAAATTTGCTTTAACTGATGTATTAAAGAAACTCAGAGAAAACATAGCTTCAGGATTAAGATCTATATGATTTAAGTTAAAATTTTAAAAAGTCCCTAGAAAAGCTGACTGCCTCCTTGAAATTTCAGTAAACTGTTGAGTTATTCTGATATATGAGAAGAGACAGAACACATAAAATATTTTTGTCTTTTTCTTGTCAAATCTTGTCATTTTCTTAGGAAACATCCCATTAAAGATTAGTAGGCTGAGGTTTAGTTTTCCCAATTCTAATACAGTAGTGTCTCAGTTCATGAACTTAATTCTTTCCCACAACTCTGGTCACAGAACTCACTCCAGTTGCAATCAGAACCTTGGGAAAGAATTAAGTTTATGCAACAAGATATCACTGTATATAGTGCAGTGATGTATCTGTATCTATGGGGTGCATGCTGTAGTGGGCTCTTTGTATCACTGAAAGCTCTAAAAAGTTACACATCACTGATAAACAGAAAAAATCAATCCTAAATATTCCAGCATCACCTGTTTTCCCTGATACTTTTCTAATTTTGTTTTCAAATAATAGCCAGAGAATCAGATCCTTCAATCATTGGAAAGATAGTTAAAAGAATTGAGTGAGCTTTTGAATCTAAATCAAAGCTAAGCATAGCAACTTGAGCACCACTGTAGACAATGATGTTATGTAACTTACAACCTGGTAGATGTCAAATGTGCCAAGTTCATGTAAAAGGATAGAGGAGATTAAGAGTAGGGAAGTTTTACTAAGAGATAGTTCCTGGAGACAGGAGGGATCCCTAAAGTGAGTTGCCACTGCGGTCCTTGGTAAGGGGTAATTTATATAGCAAAGTCACAATGTGGGTTCAATGTAGGTAAAGCTATAATCAACCAACAGGATTACAAGTACAGCAACTTGGCTAGTGTTGGTCCAATAGGGAAGCAGGTCATGGTGCAAGGGTACCTGGAAAAATCAAAGGATGAGAAGGATGCTCTGGTCACCCATTTGGTTGACTGTCTATGTGGGGACCTGATAGTGCTAATCATAGTGTAATTCCAAGTTACTTTTTATCTAGTAGGAAGGCATGAAGGCCTGACCACTGCATTTTTATCTAGACCTTCTTCAGATGCACCTCCAACCACAATTCTGATATCTTTATTTTTTCTTCTAATTTCCTTGAGAGCCCAGTCCCTGTCAAACTGCATATTAATTTCCACCTTATTCAGTTGACTATAATAAAATTATGTTATTTACAGGAAAGTGGATTGACTTGGAGATTATCGTGTTAAGCAAAATATACCATACCCACACTGAGAAATAGCACCTACTGTCTTTTATGGGTTGAATCTGACAGAGAGAGGGACAAACAGAGACAGGGATGAGAGGCAAAGAGAAAGTGGAAGTAAAATACCAAAGAAGAGGAGTGAATTGAAGAGAAGAGGGCTAGACAAGAGGAACCGGAGGGAGGATGCAGAAGATCAAAGTTTGCTACATGCCCGTACAAATATGCCAAATATAGACGAACTAATCTGTATAATTGTTACACATTAATATAAAATTTAAAAGATCTCCTGAGCAGAAAGGATTCATTGATTTTGATGTAAGCATTTTATAAAAACTGAGAATGAACCGAATAGAAATAGTATAAGTCTGTGAGGTGTTGGCTTTATATATGTGCCTATAAAGTATCTGAATTAAACACCTAAAGTAACACATATGAAGTGTGTTTGCATATAATGCATGTATAATGCAAGTACTGTGTAGAGAAACTCATAACAAGTTAATTAGGAATTGTAAGTAGACCAAAGACAGACAGTCCACAAAATAAGAAACATATCAGAAAATTATAGAAATGATGTAACATATCTCTCTAACCAAAGAGTATAGGCTTTCAAAATATGGTCATGTCTGTAACTATCAGAATAGCGATCCTTGCACACTGCTACTGTAGAGTAGCAGAAAACTTAGTGTTTTTTGCAGGGACTAATCGTGATCCCCTCTACATAAATTTTAATGCCTTTCCAGCACTCCATGTGTACAAAATTATAATAGCAAATAATGACTGAGTCATGGAATGCTTTACCTATATTCGCATAATTGCCTTACAAATTGGTTACAGATACATATACGGTTTTGTGTGCAGAGTGTATATGCGGGAACATTCATTAGTGTGCAATGGACATAATAAAGGACAACGCATTTCTAAATTTTAATTATAATACAGTATCACTAAAAAATCAAGGTTTTGAAAAGGTTAATAACAATGAAAAATATTTGTCATTGCCTAAATTTTAAAAAGCTTATAATATTTGCTTATATTGTTATGTTTATTTGAAATACGCATTTTGGAAATGTATATATAATCAACTACATTTAATCTATGACTATAAATGTAGATTTATAACTAAAAACCTGCAACTATATCCTTGTGTGTATATATATATACATATATGAATGTGTATGTTTATATATATATATATATAAATTATTTCCTTTTATAATTATCTCTAGTCTGTGAACTTGTAGTGCTTTTATGTTTTGAATTTTTGGACATTTAAACTTTTGTTGTAAACATACGTTCTTTTTGGTGATCAAAATAAGGTGATCAGAATTGACAACAAATTAATGTGCAGGGTATGTTATATTTAGAAAGATGAATTTCATATGATGTCAGGACAAAAAGATGAGAATGTGGGAAATAATGTTAACTAACTACCTCCACATAAAAAGCTGTGTTATTTCTTTTATTACTGTTATCATGCCTCACAGTGAATCCTGAAATGAGTTCCCATATTGCTACAAATTGAAGGATAAAGAGAACATTGAAAGAGTGAAGACAAGTAATTGAAAAAATCAAGGGATCTGAAGAACTCTCCTGAGTGCTAAATAGCCAGCTTTAAAAATCTGTATCACCTCTGAGTTTACTAAAAAATCCCTTAGTGTTTAGTGAAAAAAAGTTTCTATTACTCATATCCAGAAGCTTATTAATTGATTGTGTAACTTATATATCACAGAAGCCAATTTTAATTTTAAAGTGAAATTGCCATTTTTGGGTCTTTAAGGTGGAAAAAAGTTAGGAAATTCTTTCATTCCACATCAAAAAGAGTTCTCTATTAAAAGCCACCTCTAAGTATTATAAAACTCATAGATACTCTTTTGATGTAGCTCTTGCCTGCCAGTGGGATATTCTGTCCTTGAACCTATAAGAGATTATTTTGTGACTCTAGCTAATCACACTTGTACAACATTATTTGCACTGAGGAAACTTACTTTGATTATCCAGAGTTCTAGTTTAATTCCTGGCTCTCACTGTTTCCCATTTTGCCCTCTCCAATTGCAGCTCTAATCATAAATGTTTTTCTAATCACATTGGCAAATAATTTTCTTTTGACATTAATGTATCAAATGGTCGCTTCCTTTATGAATAATTTTTAAGAATCATTTTATATTTCTTAGAACATGTTTGCAGTACATAATGATTGTATTTATTGTGGGGAGTTTGTTCATATACATACCCTTTAATTTGATAAAGAAGGATTGATGCATGGACACAGTTTTAGATAAATTTTGTTATTATTAGAAACAAACTAGAAAAACTTGAAGACTTATATTGGCTGGTTATTTAAACTAAACTGAGTTAACACAGAAACAATAATATTGGAGACTAGATTATCATAAAAGGATTTCATTAAATTATAAAATGATAAGAACATTTTATTCTATATAAAGTCTAAGACTAAATCAATGATGTACTCTAAGTACACCATACTAAAATTGAATTAAAATAAAACTAAGTTGTCAACTACTACTACTTGTTTAGACATTGTTTTTCTTATGATACGTTCATTCATTTAATATATGTGTACATATGTATCAAACATCGACAAAATCTATACAAACATACAAAAGTCAACACTTTATTCATTTGTTTTTGTTACATATACATATCATAAAACAGTAACTGCAAAACTATTCTAAAATTACTAATAAAACACTGATCATAGAAGACAAACCTTTGATGATCACTTTTGGTTTAGGAATCCACAGATCATTTTAATTTTTGAATGATCTAATAAATCTATACTTTTTAACTTCTAGGTGGTCAGTGTGTTAAAAGCACTAAAATGAGCTAAAATTGTAATGTCAATGATGTATAAGATTGTTTAACTATATTCTGTGTCTGTATACTGACTTCCTAACAGTGGCAGAGATACAAATGGTGTAGTCAGCGACAATCAGGCAAGACTGAAAATCCACTTTGCAGAAAGGACTAGAATTTATTTACACATCTATTCCTCCATTTGTAGCATACTGTCCACCACCCTTTAAGAAGCAATTCTTAAAGGGAGTCTAAGAAATAAAATATTTTTAATTATACATTTACTGAGTGTATTTATAACTATCACTATAAAAACAAAAACTTGATGATTTAGGTCAAAATATCTTTACTCATGAAAGATTGTAAATATTTATACTCATATTAAACCAATTTTTGACACCTATTATGGTGTTTCTAATACTTATTTGTAGATTTGTTATGCATAGTGTTAATTATACATTTTTAAGAAAAAAGACATTAATTGCTCAAAGTTACTTTTCAAATGACTAACTTCAAATAAAATTTATTTTTATACATTCAATAATATAAATTATCAAAAATCCTATATGCAATGCATATTTTGTGAAAATACTTAAAATGTAGAATTGAGTAAAACCAATATATCACAAGACATGTTGGAAAAAATGATTAAATAAATTCTTAGATACACAAGTTTTATTATGCTTTCACTTGCTTAACACTGAAAGTATCACCATAACTAAGAATATAATTATAATTTTCCATTTGAGCCTATGTTTTCTGTAATGTAACTGAGGCTCCTACTAAAAAAAAAATAAAAGTTAAAGTCTGTTGTATTTTGAAACAAAGTATTGGTGTATTCTATCTGCAAGGTAATAATTGCGGGGAATCTTAAATATGATGCACTGTGAAAGAAAATTGCATGTAGAATATATTTAATGCAATAAAGCTTGCAAAAATGTGTATCATGGCAATATTTGTTTTAGAAGTAACACTGAGTTCTTCCCAGAACCATACTTGTTTTGTTCATGCTGTTTATGAGAGTATTTCCATTTGTAAACTGTGAAACATTTTTGATTCTGCACTTATAAATATTTTGGAAGAAAATCTGTCTGCATCCATTTTGGAGTTTTATCCTGTGCTCATTCAACAATGCTAACAAATGCTTAGTTTTCCCAATTAACTCATAACAAAGAATTAATATATTTTGCACTTAAAAGAAATATCAAGAAATGAATTATGAGTAGCACAGTTCTTCACATAAGTTATGCTTTTTAATAATATAAGCTTTGATTTATGTTGGTGGTATAACAAAAATTTGTATATTATTAAATCAATGGTTGTAGGTTGACATTTTATAAGACAATTTAAGAATTAAGTGGTCTTGTTCATCTGACAATTGGAAGAAATTTTTTTAAATTTTTGCTAGTTCTCACTGGAAAATTTTTTCATAAAAGAGAAGCAACCAGAATTCACCATGTCTGGAGCTGAGTACAAGTCTGCTCCTTATGTGTATTAAAATGCCATCCAAACATTCACACTCGTCAACATCCAAAAATGCAACTAAAAATAGATAAAACATGCAAAACTGAATTTCAAAGAGCTACTACAGATATCTTTGACAAATATTCTAAATTCCAAATCACTAAAGACTCACTCTTCCCCAGTCACAGGGATAACTATAATTCTGTCATTGTAGCTGAACAGTCCCTGGCCCAGGAAGACTGGGAGCTGCTCTGGCTGAGGAGGTCACAGACTGTAACTTTCTGTCATCTGTAGTTGCTTCCAGATAGGGAAGAAGCTTAACACTTTAAGACACATGTATGACTTCTGGCACTACCGATAAAGGGAAAGAAAGTGACAAAGAAAACAACTCTGTCACAGAAAAGAACTAATTATTCATGGAAGTACTGTGATAGTAAGAAACAGGAAACAGAACAGCAAAACTCCTTTCTCCCCCTTATGCACTGCTATGAACTATACTCTCCCCACTGCCTATCTGGAGATGGCCTATGGTAACTTCTCCAGATGTCTGTGCCTTTTACACAAATTGCAGTGACCAACAGGGTAACATGTCACCTTGCGTTACTTCTTATCCTGTGCCTTCTTTCCTTTCCCTCCCTCTTGCTGATCTGCGATTAAATCTCTCAAACAACACATTAGCACTCAACCCTTGCCTCGAAGCTGTATTAACAAAGCATGAAGCGGGGTGGTTACTGTGTGTAATTATGGAAGCTGTTTGTGTTGGAAAAGACACTGCTAAATAAACATAGCAAATAACAGATTACTGTGGGATTTTCTTTAGAAATATCATCATAAGTACACAAGTGCTATTTTAATTTCCAGTTAAACGTACTTATTTCAACAAAATGAAAATTATCTACATTAATTATTGCAAACACCTTCAAAAAGGGGAAATATTACCTGTGTACATAGATGTGTGAATAAACAACACTATCAAGTACAGAGTAGGAAAGTGGCTTAAAGTAGATTTTATTTTTAAGATTTTGTATCATACATTCTATAGGAACCAGACGCTGTTCCATAACATTTTATAAGTTTACAGTAGAGAGAATATTTGCTAACCTTGAGTGTTACCACAAAAAGTCACTTTGACTTCATGTTGTTCATGAGGTTGACATGACGCCATATCGTAAACTCCTTAAACTGTATCTACTCCAAATTTTTTTTTTTAGATTGCTAGGTTTCTCTCATTTTATTAACATGTATTTATTTCACGCCAAAATTGTGAATCAATTGCATAAGAATAGTCCTCTGAATTATTTTATCATGTTGCAGTCTATAAGAACCACTTTATTCCAGAGGGTTAGCGGGGAATGAAACCATTTTCACTTTTCACGTCATAGCGCAAAATAGTGGTTAGAGTAAATTGTCACTGATCCAGGGAGCTAAAAGAAAAAAAGATATTCTGTGAGCTTTACCTCCAGCATTGATCTCTGTATAAGAAAGTCCACATCTGCATAAAATCCTAAAGAGTAAATCTCAGTATTAACAGTTAATTAAATCCTCATGATTAAAATTTTAATCCTGGAAAGTAATTAAATTTTCTCCTGAAATACTTTCTTGATCATTTCTTTCAATATCATCACTGACAACATGTTTAGAGAGTATTCAGGTTTTTTAAAAAAAATATGGACCTTGAAGAAAGGTTATCATCTTATTTTTTGATTATGTAGAACCCAAAAGATGTGTACTGTCTGAACAGTTTGTTTTGCTTTCATCATAACTGATAAATATTTAAATTGTCTCCCAAACAACAAAAAGAGAGATGATGTGATGGTTAATTTTACATGTCACATTGACTGGTTTGTAGGTACTCAAATATTTGTTAGAATTTTATTTTCGGTGCATCTGGAAGGTTGTTTTGGTATGAGAATTAATTTTTGAATGGGGAGACTAAGTAGAGCAATTGCTGACCCATAAGTTCCATTAAAATCAGAAGAGATCAAAAAAGTCATAACATTTTTGAATAACAGGGAATTCTGTTATTTCTTTGAGCTGAAATATCATCTTTTGTGGGATCTTGAATCTGCCAGTTTTTCAGACAGGAATTCATACTATTATCACTTATGACGGTTAATCATTATTTTTCTTCCTGATTTAAGTAAAATATTTCTGGATAGGGGATTGGATTGTGAGGGCATAAACTCCACACCTGGAAAGCTCATATTTTAATTCATAGCCTTTTAGGAGGTGGTGCCTGGCTGGAGGAAGTGAATTATGGGGTGTGACCTTGGAGACTGTAACAAGTTGCTGGTCTCTTCCTCTCAGGTTCTTTCTCTCATCGCTTCCTCTCAGATGCATGAATTGAGCATCTTTCCTCCCTTACACACTTCCTTCATGACGTTCATGCCTTGGAGCCAGATGACTATAGACTAACCTCCCCCCCCAAACCATGAACTTCAAGAAGGGTCCCCCAGTTAAATTATGTGTGTCAGATGTTTTATCCAGCTTTTGGAAAGTTTACAAATGCAGCTCACCTGTTTCTTGGGGTTTTGTACTTGGACTGGAACCACTCCATCAGTCCTCTGGGACATCTAGGTTACCGCTTGGTTACTTTGGGGTTTTTCGTCATCCATATTCACTATAGTCATGTGAGCTGATACATTAATGTTTATCTACCTACCTATCTTTCTGTCTATCTATCTGTCTGTCTATCATCTATCTTTGTACCTGGTGTATCTCTAACATCTCAAAACTGGGATTCTAACCCTAATTTTCTTACATAAAATCCTTTGACACTTCAGTTGTACTCTACTCTAGATTTCTCTTTATTCTTCAAATTTTCCTAAACTCATCAATAGCGATTTTCCCTACATATGCGAGTTGGTTGCAGTACCATCTACGTCCACACCACCCTGAACACTCACAATCTCCTCTGAAGTAACCAAGACTTTATCTTAAAGAATTTGGACTGGAGTCCTAACTCTGCATTCTTGGCCAAAAACGTTATCAGAATTTCATTTAGCTCACTGAAGAAAGATAGGACCATCTACCCTATAAGCATCGTAATTCACTGAAGTACTTATTTCACAATGCAGGCAAATGTATATTTTAAACATAAATCACCATATACAAATAATGTCTTCCAAACTGGAAGTGATAACATAAATGAAATAATGAATGAAGGATAGGGGACATGAAAATCGGTCTAAAAAAATCGTTCTATATTTTCCACAAGTTGTAGAATCAATACACATACAGAGCAGAAAGAAGAGTAATAGGGAGAAGTTATTTAAAATGTGAAAAATACCTGCAGAAATTTACTTATAACGAGATTTGAAAATTGAGGACTTTGTACTTTTCTAAACATTTCACTTGGAACTTCTAACTCAAAATGTATTAAATAGTTTGTTTTCATATTTTGATGTATGAACTTGCTTATTAAACATATGGATCTCAGTGAATCTAATTCATGACTATCTAGATTCTTTCCCAAAGTCTAGAGTTCTCCATTTTTCTAGGAATATATTCTTTATTTTCACAATATATATCTAAAGAAATGAAAAAATTATTCTCTTTAATGAACAAACCCAGTAATGCATCCAAATCTTGAGCAAAATCATATGCAAAGCCAAGTAGTATATTATCTAAAAATAGAAAGTGTGCTTGCTATTAAATATTGCTCAAAGAAATAGCAAAGCCAGCATGATATAACATAAAAGCAGTTTTTTAAAAGGCATAACAGCAATAAAAATGAATTGTAAAGAAAATATAATTCTAAAATAGTAAATATGAAAAAAATAGAAAAATACTACTATTTAATATAGAAAAAGAAAATAGAAAACATTTTAAATGCATTGCTCATTTTGTTCTCTGCAATGTACATTCATCATGTAAGAAATCACAAAATACATGCGATTAGAAAGAAATGTGAGGAGAATTTATAATTATTAGGTACTTTTTCCTGTACCAAATATTTACATATTTTGTTCCACTGAATGATCCTAGCCAGTTTGTAAGATTCCTTTATGGACAAAATCAGATTATACAATTTACTTAGTTACCATCCTTTGAAAATGTGAATAGCTGGACTAAAATTCAGGTATTCCCTCACTGACCATGTTTATATCTGCTCCACAGTGTTTAGTGAAAGCAAAATCAGGTGTTGCTTACAAACACACCTACCAAGTTTTATTTACCAGTTATAGTAAACACAGAATATTTCTCAAGCAATTACTATTATTGGTGAAAAAAATAGAAACAAGCTCTTAAAGACAACAAAAGAAACTTAAAAATGATTGGTAACTTCTAGTAAGGGAATGTAAACAGTGGTATGCATTCAGGAAGCAGTAAATATAATTTAAGGATCTGACACAATCAGTGTGGACACATCAGCTTTAGAGAACTGCAGTAAGTTGAGGCATCCCATGGTAAGTGAGATAAAGCACGTAGGTCCACTCCATGAGTTGCAGCAGTTTGGATTTTGCTGAAGTGCCTATTTGAATTACCCACAGTGATGTGTTGAATGAGTTACTTGGCCTTATAAATTATTTTAATAATGCATTTATTGAATCATTAAGAATCCAAAAGGGGTCACTTAAGAGCTTCATGTTTTACTGAATTTATGAGAGAAATTGCATTCTATAATAGTATTGGGGGTTTTAAAACTTCATAAAATTATCTGCACAGGTCCCTCAAGGAGAATGTCAGTGATCTACTAGTAATGAGATGCCACTTCTTAGTACTGGGACTCTGAACCCTCAATTGACAGCACGGAAATCAGGCCTGATTGCTTGATGAAGATAGTGGACTGATACTATGCTGATGCAAAGAAACAAAGACATTCATTTGTATAAGTAGCAGTATCTAAAAAACAAACAAAACACCAGAAAGAAACTAAACTCATTATTTTAGACTTACAGAATACCAGCAGGTTTGCACTTAATACTGGATGCACTTCTGTGTGTTACTTTTCATTGGTCGAAGAGTTTATACCAGGAAGCTTACTTATATAACCATCATTTGATATAATGAGATAAGTAATCTCATGATTTACTCAGGTATAAGTAATCATGTTAATCCTCATAGCAACCTTATCAGGTAGGTATTAATTATATTTATTCAGTTAGGCATTAAACGGTAAGGAGACTGAGACTCAGATATGTGATTTACTGAAAATTCATTTTCCTATGCAGTCGGCCTGAGGAATAACGGGTCATTATCAGAAAAAGGGAAAGAGAATCTTAAGAGAATGCTAAGCAACTACTTTAAAGATAACAATGTTATCTTTAACAGTGCACTAACCATTGTTATGGTCCTATTACTTTGTTATGCAGTTTTTTAAAAATAGTTCTGTTTTACCTTTTTTCCATAAAAGTTTTTTAAAAAGGAGAATGCTGAAGTGGCAAAAAAATGATTAAAGCTATACATCTAAGAGCGGCATAAAATAAGCATGCAATTACTAAACATCATTGACTACTGCTAGAGATACATATAAAATATGAATTTATATTAAATATCATCAAGATGAGCTATAATTCCCCACTTGGCATATAACTACTGTTATATCTAGTTGACCCTTAAAGCCTCAAGAATGCAGAGGTGGGGCTTTGGGTATGACTGGACCAGGGGGACATAATGCTCTTCAGTGAATTAGTCCACTGATGAGTATATAGCTAAATTTAGTACTGGGAGGTAAAGCCTGATGGCCTGGATCTGTCTTCCTCTCTACTCTTTCTACTTTTTACCACCATGTCATGAGCTGTTTGTCCCCTGGCATGTCCCACTGCCATGCTGCTCTGCCTTGGCGCCAGGCAACTGTGGACTGAAACCTTTACAAATTATAAGCAGAAATAAAGCATCTTCCTTTAAATTTGTTGATACCCTGTATTGCATCCCAGAGAAGAGAAAGCAACTATGACAACTACATTAGTGATATGACTAGATAATATTGTGCAACACAGGTGTTTACAAAGCATACCATCTGACTTTTTGAGAGGGGCAAAAATAAGAATACCAATATTTCCTTTGAAGATATTTTTTATCAGCCTTCTGAGATGGAATGTACTTATATGTTAAGGATTGACAAACTATCATAGTAAGCTGGAAATCTCATGACCTTAGTAAGAAGGAGATATATCTTACATTGCAAAGTTGGTTAAACTTATTTTTTATACCAGCAAATACTTATTTGATTTCCTACCAACACTTGGTTCTATGCTATGTAAGTACTGGGATGAAAATGGTGAAGAATACATTTTTAACTTCCTGCAGTTTCTTAATGTCCATAGTGTTGTTGGACAAGTCATACTTTGTTTTTAGCAAGTTTCCATGCCTAGAAATTGTAAGATTGGCATGGAACTCAATTCTGTTTGAGTAATATTAATAATAATGACTCCATATTGCTATCTAAGCACACAAATTCATACCTTTATTAAACCAAAACTATTTGGGAGTCTGCATCAGGGACCATTCTATGAACTAGGGAAGAAGAATAAATGAGTTGTTTTAATCTATTTTTTTAATTATTGAATAACTCATGTAAAAAGAGCAGAACAATTAATAACTCTGTAGATAAAGATAAGTTTGGAAAATAGGTATCAATGAAAGTACAAATAAATAGCTAGTTCCTTGAAAAGACTGACTAATTCAAAAAATATTCTAGTGAGATTTACTGAGTTGAAAAAGGAAGAAGGTAGAAAATTCAGAATTCATAAAAGGGAAAAATCTTTAAATATAATAGTACAAAAATAGTATAAAGGATAAGAAGAAAACACATAAATGGTAAAAAAGTCAAGTTCGATAAAATGAAAAACTTGCACAAAAAATACTACAGTGGTTTCTTACTAGTTTAATCCTTGTTGAATCAGAACCCTTTCCTTAAATCAAAGACAATCCCAATTCTGTGGTCTAAAGAAACAAGTGCATGGAGCAATAGTACAGAATGATTGAGAAGAACATTTCAAGAACATGATCAGCAAATTGCAGAAAGGAATGAAGATACAGAGATGCCAAACTGTGAAGACTATTTTTAAATATTTTTAATGTTTGGATTTTTCCAGGCATCAACATATTTCCAGAAAAACTGGAGCTGCATGGTAATACTCGTGGTTTTGCTAACTTCTCACAATATTTAGCCCCTAGAATTGGGGATTGGGATCTTTGTGTGAATTATTTCAATTAATCCTCTAAGGAATTCTATCAAATTGATGCAAATATTTTAAGGATTTTAAAAGCAATTGCACAGCAAATGTGCTAAGTTCACATATCTGGATAGCTTCAGAAAAATAGATTTGTGCAGAAGCAACTTTGACTTCACAAGGATGACAATTGAGAGCGGGAACAGACTGATGATGCCTAGAAAAGTTATGAGATTTTTACACTGTTATAGACAAAATATAAAAGTCCCTTGGATAACACAACCATTGCACAGATGCAAATGAATTAGATTTTGAAACTATTTACTTTGTACTAAAAATTAATTTGGATAAAATAATGCAGAGAATAATATCAAAGAAAATATCAAGGCATTAACTTTCTCATGGTGGTACAATTCTCAAGATTAAGAATTCTGGGGAGAAATGAGTTTAAAATCTATATAATATTTGAGGTGCCAATAAATTAAGTTTCTAGATTATTCTTAATTTAAAATGCATTGTGTTTTAATTGAAATGCTCATAAAGATTTTAACAGGAATAAATCTAGATTTCTAGAGAAAATAAAACAGTATATAGAGATATAATACTGTTACTTTAATAAATAATTGATATGAGAATTATCACATTATTAAAGGACAATGCATAGATAAAGAAAAGGCAGCACATATCAAATATTGGAGAAACTTATACATTTATATGTGGTATAGAAAAGATAAAATGATCAATCAAGAGCACAAGAAAATCTACCAGAGATAGTGTCAGGGAAAATAAGCAAAGATACCTTTGAAGATAAAGCCATTATCACTAAATGTTATACAGAATTGCAAAATTAGGAATTTTTTAAAAAGTTATGCATTGGCTTTGACCAAATAAAACAAGAGTGATCTATGATAATCTTATTTACAGCAACTGCTGCTAAAAAATGTAGATGAAGAGATAGAAGTCAATTGCAGTGGTTGAAAGTCAATGAGAAATGCAAATTTGAGCACATCCTAAGGAAATTCATTCAACAGGATTAGATATAAAATAAAATGAAACAAGAGAACAGGAAAAGAGATTTTGCTTTGGGAAATGGTGCCTTCAAGGAAAGACTTTATGATTGCCTGTTGTTTGAAATAAACCAGTAGTATGATTCTCAAAGGCTCAGAGGTCAAAGGAATCCTGAAGAAAACTCAAAAGTTTTCATCTTTGATGGACTGGAAGACATTTTTTATTGTGAAGCAAGATTTATGTGCTTACAGGTACATGCAGAGGCAAAATTACAGGTTGAGTGGGAATATTCTTTTGTTTTTGTGAATTATGAGGGAGGCTTGATTGTTGACTGGACATAAGGGAGCTTTAAGGAATATTGAAAATCTCAGGAGTGGCTCCCGTAGGTACTCACAATATTGACTTAGGCAAGGAGGGTAATATAACAAAATACCAGTCTGTAGCTCCATCAGTGCCAGAGAATGTCTGACAGACAGGTGGGAAACACTGACCCAAATCTTATTCTTAACAGGAGAGGTAAGTTTGGAAATTTATTGTCACCTCATAACCTGCAGTATTGGTCAAAAGAGAATTTAAATTGAATAGAAAAAGTCTAATGAAAGAAATTATGAATCTAGACTAAAACATTTATGAAAAATACTGTTATCAGTTTATAAATTAAATGATTTTTGACAAGATATGTTAAGAAATTTTAACACTACAAAGGAATTTGAAATGGGTGAAACTAATCATGTGAATAATAAAATGCTTCTTGAGTATTACAAAAAATCAATACAGTATTGTCTAAATTAATAATAATAATAATAAACATTGTCATACTTTACACGTAATGTTGTATCTTATAAACAGTTTATGTGTATTTATGAGCTTTCAGCAATCAAACACACCTTTGACAGTCATCATGAAGAAAAATGAAAATGTGAAATGATAATTGAACAATTATTGTACAGCATTGTTTGCATGGTCACCACATTTACATCTACAAGAAGGTAAATATTTAGGTATAATAAAAATATATGTTTAGTTTTCTGGAGTATTTAAAATCTGTTTAATGTTTATTAAGGGATACAAATAGAATATACAATAAAAAGACTAATCTCAAAATTTGTTTTGAAAACATATAAAACTGCTTTTGTGTGTCTTTAAATTCTCTGCCAAAATTCAGAGGAATAAATTAGCTAAATAATATTAAACAGCATAAACAGTTCAACGGTTTCACAGCAACTATTTGCAGCTTTAAAATTCAAGAAAAGCTATAATTTGTGGTTCAGTGTGTCTTATCAACCTAAGTGACTACAAGGAAAAGATGCTATGTGAATTAAAAATATTGAAAGTAAAGTTAATGAAATCAACTTCTTTAACTCTTTGAATATTTATTAGCCTTTAAGAATCATGTCCATGTATTTTCACAGATATATTAACGTTTACAAATATATTTAAACCTAGAAGTAGCTTAACAAATTATGTGCATTTAAATCAGATAGATAGATAGATAGATAGATAGATAGATAGATGATAGATAGATAGATAGATAGATAGATAGATAGATTTTTTTTTCCAAAAATACTACCCAGGAGTGGAGATCACTTTTGTCCAGCCCCTTTTGTGATGCCATATTTAGGTTGCTGTTGCATTTTGGTTCATATCCTTAAAGTCTTGCCAGTGAATGTTCTTCATTATTAAGATTCAAAATGTTCAATAGATATTTGAAAGTGAAACAGGAAGAAACTGATCAAAAGAAAGAACAATTAGGATGAGGGAAAAGGAGAAAAAAAGAAAGGAAAGGAATATACATACGGCAGCTAATTATACTGCTAATCTGTCTTAGTTTATCCAAAAGAACAGTTTATCCAAAAGAACAGTTTATGCTTTCAATATTTGATCATTTTTTCATGCCTGTGTCCTACAATCTGAGCAACTACTTTGAAGATAACAATGTACAATATATTATCCATTGTTAATCTCCAATTATTTTGTTTTGAAATTTTGTGTCATTGTTTTTGTTATTTTTAAATATAAATAAATAATTAAACCCAAAATACCACAGAGATAAAATATACACCAGTGCATTTTACAGTACACAAGTACACCAGTTTCGAGCCTTTCTACTAACATATAAAATTTCTTCATAATATGTTCATCTTTATATTTCTTAGGAAATTACTGAGAACACTGACCCTTTAATTTTTCTTGAAATTTTCTTTAGTAGAATCTATTTCATTTAATATTTAACATGAAGACACATGAAAACATGAAAAATCAATATCTTGAGAAATTTCTGAATTCCAGTGGGTAAAATGAAGAAAAAGTAATTTTGGGAATAAGGAGCAGGAGAGCAAAAAGAAAAAGAAACAGAGATAAAAAGAGTGTAGAGCAAGTAGACCCACAGATCTCTCAGTCACACAGGGTAATTGGATCATAATGAATAGGAATAGGAGAAAATAAAAAGTGGGAAAGGAAAGTCAGATTCCCTAAGAGAGACTGTTAAAGAATTTGCAATAACACAAATAGCGACAACTACTAAGAGTTTATCAAATGTGTACCAACCATTGTGCAAAATACTCTTGAATATAATGCCTCACAGCAAATTAAAGACAAAATTTTGTTTTATTGTGTCAAATAAAGCATCTAAAGATATTTGACATTATTATTTTACATCAAAAATGAATGATGTAACAATTCACCCAAAATTCATACTTTTTATAGTTATATAGTTGAATTTGAACCCAGAGCTCAAATTTGTAAAACAATGTTTTAAGCATTCTGATATGTTGTATCTCGTCAGGTAAACGATCATACTATTATCTAACTCTGCATTTCTTACTGTTTCTTTTCCTTTCCAACCTATTTCTAGTCTCACCTCTTCTTTTTCCTTTCTGAATAATTGCAAACAACTTGATAGGCAAACTTACTTGAAATAATGTAATCAGAGGATTAGAGACAAAGTTAATGTGTAACATATATTTATAAAACACTATATTTTCAATCTATTTCTGCACATCTATCTATCTGTCTACGGAGCTTTCTAAACAACACAACTGCACAATCTTGTAACATATAAGTCTTTGAGTGCTATATACCTGGAAAAAATGTTTTATTATTGCTGTGGTTTTTTTCTTATTCAATGCTACAACCCACATTCGATGCTATTTTCTTTTTAACCTCTTTCATTTAAATAAGATACAGAATCTATTTTCTATATCTGAGTTCAGAGGTTATGGTTATTATTACCCTTAATTACTTCCCTGCGTGGCTTTAAATTGAAATTGCCTCGGTAATTATTTTCCCCAGAAATTTCTATGCTAAAGTTCAGCAACTAAATGTGAATGCTTCTAAATGAAGACATTTGGTTAGGACTGTAAGCTGCTTTATTTATATCTAATCACTAACCAGGTAAAATGATTTTAGCTTTGGGAAGTTTAAACACTTCAAATAGCCCTGTCATCTCTTTTTATTCATTTAGTTCCAGTTCAAGAAAGAAACACTAACAAAGGTATTTAGAAATGTTTGATTCTTTGTAACATATTGTTACCATAGCAATCCTGTTAGCTTAAATAATTGATATAAAGCTTTAAATGAAATACTTAGTTGTATTTGCAGGTAGTTTTCTGAGACATTAACAACTAACTCAAAATTCACTTGCGCTGTAGTTGACATCAGGTAATCACCTAGCACATTTCTATTGAAATGAGGCACAGAAGCATAATGGCCTGAAGTTCCTAACTCACAAGGAACATGAACACTTTTCAGGTCATCACAATCCAGGCAGGATAAGAAAAACTGCTGTACGTACTGCTTTCACATGGCCAAAGTATGCAATAATTACTTTTCACACATACTCTTAATTGAAAAACCTACCCTGATTTTTGCATACACATCTAATTATTCTTCTTGGCTCATTTGGTAGACTACATTTTCTGTGTCTGTTGTTAAACATCAAAAGATTGTGAAAATAAACATTTAAGTAACTATTGCTAGATCCCCAATCTCCCAAAAGACTGTACGGCAGAGGTTAAAAAAAATGAGAATATTGGATGATATTAGGGGCTCAGGGAGGGTCAAAACTCTTTAATAAAGCTCGTGACACTAAGGGCTAAGACAAAGACTTCTCTGGATAAGTCACTTTTATAGGTTCAAGGACAAAAGGCAGAGAAACTGAGGAAAGCATGGGAAATGAGCAGGACCTCAGAAGTCTCTTCAAAGACTCCTCCAAGTAGTAAATTATGCCAATTTAGGAGAACTGTTCTATCTCCAGGATAAGATTTTTGGTAGGATCAAGATTGCAGGAGTGAAATTCCTCCAACTGCAGTTTCTATCTTGTTAACTGAGGTTGGAGCCAAGTGTCCCCAGCTGTGGCCTTATCTTGCCCTTTGAGGTGTCTCTGACCTCATAGATCAATACAGGCCTCGGCCAGGATTGGTGATTCATAGAGGTTCACTTACTATGAATCAGCTTCCATTGGGCAAAGGGCTGAGGCCTAGGACAGACTCACAGATAAACATAGAAAGCCAATTAGCAAAATTTAAATCCTGCTCAGAGCTGCTTTGTAGTGGTCTCCAACATCTCCTTCCTTTTGTTTGTAATAATAGCTGGATCAGGGACATAAGTCCATTACTCCATTCTTGAGTCAGGTGTCATAAATATAGATACTGTCAGCAGAGTCATTAAGGCAATCAAAAGATTTTCAGGGGTTGGTGGAATTTTCTTTCTGGTGACAATGTCTCTAACCTCATGAATTGTTACTTGGATGTCATTCCACTGGATCACTTGTCTTTTCTCTTGGTTTCTCAGGGGAGCTGGAAACGGATTTTCTGGCTGACTGGCCCTGGTCTCTCTGGGCCCAGGTTGGTGGAGCCATCACCTAAGGCTGTCCTCAGCATTGATTGTGTCTTCCATCATGGCTGCATATTTCTCATGGATCTTTTACCTGTTAAGACACAAGCACAACCTCGCTTCCATGTTATTAACTGTATTGATCTTTTAAAGTTTAAATTAAGCATGGAAAAGCCAAAACTTGATCTGTGGGAAAAATAAGAATGTTAAACAAGCAATCTTTTAAATCAGTTATGATGAGAGGCCAGTATCTAGAAGCGGCCATTAGATTCGGCAGTCCTGACTGTAGCGCCCCTGTAGGAAGTAAGCAAGCATTACAGCTCTTAAATCCTGTAGCAACCTCTATTTGTGTGACTTCTTTAGAATAACAAAGACAGGAGTATTACAAGGGCTAACTGAGCTTTCTAAATGTCCTAGCTGCAATGGCTCTTCAACTAATTTGTGTAATTGAGTTAGCTTCTCCTTTTTAAGAGGCCATTGATCTACCTAAACAGGCTCCTTAGTTTTCCACTGTAAAGGCATAGGTGTTTTGGGGGGAGAAGCATCAATGGCTCTTGTCAAAAAACCTGCTGCTATCCAATACCTTGCCTGTAGTTTTTAGGTATAATCTTAACAGGCTCTTTGATTCCCTGTAAATCTTTTCCTAGTCCTTTGTCTTTCTGATATCCCACTTTAATCATCATTTTCTTAATTTTAGGATCTGCATCTATTTATTCAGTTCCCAAATTGGAACTTTTTTGTTCAGCTGTAAAATCAGAATCACTAGTCAGCACTAATTTCCACTTTTGTAACAAATCTCTTCCCCACAAGTTAACTGGAATAGGTACTACATAAGGTAAAAAGAAACCTATTTGTTGGTCTGATCCCTCATAAGGCAAAGGTGAGGCACTCTTTGAAACTGTGCTGAGGGGTCCCCAGTCTGATAAGGGAGGTGGGGGCCCTTTGTGTTGGCCACGTGGCAGGCCATTGTTCTGAGGCAATTACAGACACATCTACACCAGTGTCTATTAGACCTTCAAAGTATTTCCCATTAATTTTTATAAAACACATAGGCCTGTTTTTAGTCACTTCCGGTGTAAAATAAATTTCTCTTTTTGTAGTCTTGCTCTGAGGGTCTTCTTCCCTCTTGAGCTGTCTATACTTAACAAAAGGAGGCTTCTCTATAGGTAACAAAATCAACTGTGCCACATAGTCTCCCTATTCAAAAACCCAGATGTCCATAGCACATGTAAGAACTTGTTTTTATTTCTACAATCACCATCAATTATACTAGATACAATAGTTATTCCTTTTAACTTTAGATCAGCCTTTCCCAGTACAAGACCAACTGTTCCTTCAGGTGGGGCACCCCAATTTCCTGTGGGAATTGGGGTGGGCTTGTCAACTCCAATAGAGAGTCCTTCAAGCTGCAGGAAGATCTATCCCTGTGCTTTGGCCAGTTCCTGTGGTGAGTTAGTTAACATCTCTCCGGAGCCACCTTTGATGTGCTCTTAAATCTGCTGGCCAGTTTGCACTGGGTAAATCTGACTGAGATTTTGACTCACAGGCTGTGCCCCCTCTATTGTTTTGCCGGCCTGAGGAGAGGCCCTCATCTTGTTTTTTGGCAACGGTGCACCATCCTTATGGAATTTAGAATGACAATATTTGGCCCAGTGCCTCCCTTTTTGGAATCTTGGACAGAGTCCAGGCATAGAACCTGAGCCCTCCTCACCAGAGGTGTTTTTCTCTTGAGGTCCTGCAGCTGCAGCATCTGTGCCATGAGATCTACCAAGAACTCTGCAACTTTTTCTAGTATGTCCCATTTTTCCACAGTTAAAACATTTTATATTACTCCTTTTTGCATTTGCAAATCCAGCCATATACTCATTGTCATTAGCATCTCTTTCAATTCCAACTGGGGAGCAAGCAGGGAGGGTATCATTCTCTCCCCTTTCGGCTGCCTCTTCCCACACTACCTGTAGGTTTTTGGATATAGCTGTATGAGATATTTTTTGTAAAGGCTCTGGCTCCTGCTGAGTTAATCCCTCTAAGGATTTTGTTTTGGTGGCAGGCTCCTCAGCAGGGAGCTCTATTTCCTTTGTGTCTAAATCAGAGAGTGAGCTCTTTAATGGACTTAAAACTGAAGGTACCAGATTCCAAGTCGAGAACATCTCAGAGGAACTGATTTGTCCTGCCCTGCCTGGTGTGCCTTTTTAAGGTTTTTTTCCAACTCTTTCCCAAATATCAATTTCTATAGTGCCTGTTTGAGGAAACCATGGATTGTACTTGGTTACCTCTTTTAACATTTATTTTAAGTCTTTCTTTGGCACACGAGCCCCTGAGCATTTAAGCAGGCTTTGGAGCAGTTGTAAATACCTTTGCTCCTTGGCTAAAACCTTTTGCCCCAAATTTTACTCCCAGATAAAATGGCTTTTCATAGCAGGAAGACTCACCTTTTTTCTTCCCTCTCTTCTCTCCAGGGGTCCCATTGAAGTTTTCTTCCTGTGAAGGCCTCCTCCATATCCAAACCTTTCCTTTCTAGGTGGACTGACACGTTCAGGTTAAAATTCCTAGTGCAAGGATTTTGGGTCCCTGTTCGGGAACCAGTTATCGAGTCTTGCCCTAGACCCCCAATCTCCCAGAAGAGTGTGCAGTGGAGGTTAAATAAAATGAAAAAATTGTATGATATTAGGGGCTCCAGGAGGGTCAAAACCCTTTAATAAAGCTCATGACACTAAGGGCTAAGACAAAGACTTCTCTGGATAAGTCACTTTTATAGGTTCAAAGACAAAAGGCAGAGAAACTGAGGAAAGCATGGGAAATGAGCAGGACCTCAGAAGTCTCTTCAAAGACTTCTCCAAGTAATAAATTATGCCAATTTAGGAGAACTGTTCTATCTCCAGGATAAGATTTATGGCAGGATCGAGATTGCAGGAGTGAAATTCCTCCAGCTGCAGTTTCTATCTTTTTAATTGGGGTTGGAGCCAAGTGTCCCCAGCTGTGGCCTTATCTTGCCCTTTGAGGTGTCTCTGACCTCATAGATCAATACAGGCCTCAGCCAGGATTGGTGATTCATAGAGGTTCACTTACTATGAATCAGCTCCCATTGGGCAAAGGGCTAAGGCCTAGGACAGACTCACAGATAAACATAGAAAACCAATTAGTAAAATTTAAATCCTGCTCAGAGCTGCTTTGTAGTGGTCTCCAATAAGTAACACCAATTCCATTCACCAAATGGTATCAGGAAGAATCAAGTTTACTTTTGAAAAATCAGTCATTTACTTTCAAAGTTCACTTTCCTCCTTTTATTTATTCAAGAATTTTTACTTGCTAAATGCTAAGTAATTTGAAGTTTGTAAGCTATGTAATTTTTAAAATCTTTATTTCATTCATTGGTTTTCATAGAAATATGCATATAGTTCTGAGAGAATAGTAAAGACTTTTGCTTAAAAATGACTGAGTTTTCATTTTTAAAATAGTAATATTTTTACTAACAGTTGAGTGTACTCAATGAAACTGATAGTAGAATTTTTATATGAAAGTAGTAGGACATAGTGGATTATTAGTCAATTGTAGAAACACTGCTTCAATATTTAAGTTTTCATGTAAAAGGAGGAAGATTTGAAATATGTTTCAACAGAGATAACTGAATCAACAATATAGAGCCAATGGCAACATGAGGATTCTTATCTTGACCTTATGGTTAAAAAGTATAAACCTACAAAACTCTTATGTTTATGTAGAAAGAGAAGGCTGTGCTTTTTAAATTATAGCAGAAGTAGCATTACATAAAATAATTATCTCTAATATTATGAAAACTCTCTGCTACAAAATGGGTGCAATTTGTTAATTGATTTTTACTACCTTAGGACAAACTCTGGATCATGAACACTCTAGAGTGTCTGATTCTGTGTCCATTGAAGTATCCTAGAATTTATTTCTTGTGACTATGTTTTCAGAATACTCACCATATATTAGGAATTTCAGTAGTCCAGTATATGTAAATAACAGAGCAATTAAATTTCTTATATGTATTTCCTAGAAATATGACCATTATTACCATTTGTTGAGATCCTTTAATAATGATTTATGAGCAACATATAAGACAATTGAGAAATTTTTTATTTTTATACAACATAATATTATGTCTTTCATCAGACTGTTTTTCTTAGTGGAAAAAACATTTTAATTTTCAAAGACTGATGACTTCCAAAGTCCAAAATTTCTAAAGATACCAAATATCCTATTAAAACTAGAATAAAATGGTATTTCTATATGCTGAATAATATATATTCCTAAGATTAGGAAATTTTAGTAAGCATAACAGGAAACAATAATTAACTACTGTTATATTTAATAAAATGTACTACTCAAATCTATTGAACAGTATTATAAATCAAAGTAAATTATAAACATATCAGCATATTAGATATCTTAATTGCTTAGGAAGTGATTTTAATTTTAATATTTAAATTTTTAAAATATATGTACAAATTTAACAATTTATTTAGAAAGAATAATTAGACATATTGAATGTAAGTAGGTAAACTTGCAAATTACAATGAATAGCAAATATTAGTTTGAGTAAGTTAACTCACATACAGAAGTTTGAAAGTGATATATCTCTGCGGAACACAAGGGAACCCAATTACTTATAACTCACTCATTAATTATAATCACAAGTAAGTATATATGTATGAAAATATATAGTGGGAATATGGTTTTTTATAAGCGGTGGACAAGATCATAGTTTTTATTTCAAATTCACTTGCAATATAAATTATTATTGAATGGTTTGAAAATTACTTTTTATCATCCTATGTATTAGATCACATTTTATAACAATCTTCTTCTTCCTTTCCATTTCAGTAATAACATACCATTTTCATACATTGGAACCCTACTCTTTGGAGATGCTTTAATATTTGCATGGTGAGCTAGGATGAGACTACTTCTAAGATCAGTAAACTGAAAATAAGGGATCCACAATTCAGAACATTATCTACAGCGACTGAAGTGACTCATTGTAATACTTTTTCTTTAAAATTCCTGTCTAGCAATTTAAATCATTTAACAATGCTTATAAAGTCAAATGTTATTTTTCAGAGGGATTCAAGAGTCACAATAAATGACCACCGTATTATGTTTTTACATGGTCCTTATTAGAGAGATTCTGGGTTATAAGAAAATTGAGGTTACTTATTCAATCAAATTAAGAACTGAGTTCAACTGCATATCAGACAGATCACCTCACCTTTCAGACAGAAAGAATGCTGAACTATTGATTTCCTGACTAAGACTCTGTATACCAGAGTGTAGAAGTGATCATCATTTTGTGTATATTTCATTGTGCTATATTTAATAGTATAATTTAAATAATTAAATTAGGTTGAAAATGAATATTAATTCTTCTATAGCATTAGTTTTTTTAGACTAGCTAAAAGCTAGTCAAAAGAGAAAAAAAAGCAAGCAATATTGCCATCCAATGGTGAAAGTGTAATATTTAAAACACATAAAATATAAAATAGGCAGTATCTGCCTGTTTCAAAATTAATAGAAATATCTTTTGACTATCTATATTTTCTGGCAAAATACTTGCATGTTAGGAATGTGGTGAGTACAAACATAAAGTAAGAAAAATTCATGGAGGATGAATTTTTCACCTATTTAAAGCATAAAACGAGATGCTTTATGCCTACTATTTATTAAAACAGTAAAAGCATGGAGGCTTCAAAATATTAGAATTCTCACTTTAACTTTTTATTTTATATTACACTTGGCAAATGTTTTTCTTCCACAATCAGTTAAGGATCTCCTTCAGTCTTATCTTCTCCTAAAAAAACTCAGAAGTAATTTTTGTCTCTTCAAAGACCAAAAAGACTTAACACCTATCATGTTCTTTATCATTATTTTATTTACCTTAGAATCACTTATCTATTTATCTGAATTGAGAAAATAGTGTATTTTATTTGTACTGTTTATAATTATTAGCCTTTATTAGAAAAATAACAAAGTTGAATATAGCTCAAAAACCTTAAATTCTGAACGCCTGTGGAGTGAGTCTATATATTCCTACATAAATAACCTTACTTGTGAAACAAGCTTATCCCACTTATGAAACTCAAAGTATTAGTTTAAAACTCCTAAGATGTAGACATCACTGCTATGTTGAAAAACAAATTATATCAAATTATTATAACTGATAAGCCTTCATGTTAGTAGATCACATGTTAGTAAGTCACATATTGTAACACCTGGTTTAGGTAAGATATTTACTAAAGAATGCTGGCAAAATTAAAATGCTACCCAGAATGATCACTGCTATTCAGGCTGCTATAGTTGATTTTTATTCAACAGACATCCTGGTGTATAAATTTAGATAAGAAATATATTTGATATTTTAGAATTTAATCAGAAAATGTAAGAATTAAATTATATGTGCATTATATTTCCATGCAATTTTATTTTAGCTATTCAAGAAAGAGTCAAAAAGCATCTATTCAGTAGCTTTCCAGTCAGTTAGGTATTGGGCGTACAGGAGTAAATGATATATATTTGGTCTCCTGCCCTGTGAAAATAGAATGGAGAGTGGTGGATATTGAATATGTAATTCCTGTTGCAATAAATTCTCTGAACATGAAAGTTAGAGGGCAATAACCAGAAGGCCTGTGCTATCATTTGAAATTTTGGGAATGCCATTTGGAAGAAGCTGTGGCATGAGGATGGAAAATAGTTAGCCAGGTGATAAAGCTAGGGGATAGATAGGAGAGTTTCAAGGAAAAGAAACAACTTAAGAGCAGTTTGGAAGACAGTTTGAAGGCCGTAAGGTCTCTCTGGGTGAAGAGGGAAAAGACAAGGTGAAACTGGGTGGCTGGGCTGAAATTGCAAAGAGTATCGACGTGTTCAGATTTATACCTGGCCTTCCATGTGCATGGGTTCTGCATGAAAGTTTCCATATCCACCAATGGAGGTAAAATATTAAAAGAGAATTGTGCCAGACAGATGCAGACTCTTGATGTCAATGATAGAGTATAATAATGATTATATACCATTTGCATTGCATTTGGTGTATTACAATTAATCCAAAATGATTTAAAGTATATGATGACTTTTACTTAAGAAACCTGAGAGTATGCAGATTTTGATGTCTATGCGAACCGTTACCACATGAATATTAAAGAACAAGGTATGTTAGAGGCTGAAAGTATTAGGTAACACAATGAAATCAGAAAAATAAACGTATCTATTTGAAGAGAGGAAATATTTTTCAGCCACAGATAAACCAGAATATCCATGTACAGTATTCATAAAGAATCTGCAAAGAGCCTTCTAGAATTAATGTACAAGTTTATGTTGGAAGATCAAGGTCACTTTACAATACTCAGATTATACTTTGGCAGATGCAAAAATTTGTATAGAAAGTCCACGGAGCCAGAAAGCAAAAACTGTTTTAAAAGGACATGATGAATGATGCACATCACCTGAATGCACGTTACAAAGCTACAGTGATCTTCGTGAAATAAGACTTTGTGTTTTGCTCGACAGACACCCCCATGCCTATTTGGCTGATAGGCTTCCAGTGTGTTGACTTTGTTCTTGCTCCAGAAATGAAACCTCCTAGTTGCATGTATATTTCAGTACACCTCTCAAGCATGGCTCCCAGAGGCCAACTCTGAGTTAAGATTTTTATATGTAAATTATTTATCAAGCAATACATGGAAAACTTAATAGAGTGGAGAACTAGCTAAGGTAACTGAAAATTTTATTGTCAACTCTTGAATTTAGGCTGCACAATATTATCTCTACTGAGTCAACTATTTGCCTTTCTATATCCCCATTTCCAGTTAAGGTCAGTGACTCCAATGAGAATTTTTCTGAATTTCTATCAGCCTCTTTTTCTTTTTGGGCTGATTTGAAGTTGTGAAGAACCACCTTACTTCAAATGCCTATGACTGACTATAAGTGGAAATATTTGCAATCAAGTCAATAGAGCAGATTATGGAGTCAAGTGGTAGAAATAAAAGAGAGTTTTATGACATTATTTTTACACTGAATATGGCTTCACCTAAAGACAGATTGTCCCCCAGTGCTTTAGTTTCTCTAAGTTATGTGAACCAATATATTTTGCTTAAACAATTTGAATTGAGTTTGTAGCCATTTCACAAAATAGTAAAAGCTGATTTAGAAAGACTGGGAGATTCTTTAAAATGTTTCCAAGAAACATTTTGAAAAATACCAAAGAATTGATTTGCTCTGACTTCTGGCTCCTTTCTGAGAATAAAGAAATAAAGCACGTAGCCTTATCATGAAGGAGTTTATATATATATATTTATTTTCTATTTTACTAAGATGAAGGCAGAAAAATTCATGGAAAAATATCTTGTACATATTCATTTATCAACCTGTTAAAGTTACTAGATGTCAATATGTTGCCAATATAATTTATCATATGAAATTGGAATATTTTTCATTCAAATTATGCAGTCCAATTCTCAATCCTCACCTCCAAAAAGATAACCACTGTGGCAAAGTTGCTTTTTATATTTACTTTTCATGGCTTTAAAATTACTACATAGCAAGAAAATAACATACATGATATATGATTTTTAATATATTTCAATCAATATTATATTTAAGTTACGCATTTTACTTTTAAATGCTATAGAATTCTGTCATTCAACTACTTTCCAACTTATGAGTATTTAACA
Organism: Hydrochoerus hydrochaeris; assembly: GCA_004027455.1. Classification (NCBI taxonomy): domain Eukaryota; kingdom Metazoa; phylum Chordata; class Mammalia; order Rodentia; family Hydrochaeridae; genus Hydrochoerus; species Hydrochoerus hydrochaeris. Next base: position 225,165 of record PVLA01000487.1, read on the forward strand.
AATGTATCTTTTCAAACTTTTTTTTCAAATTTCTGTTTTAACTAATTATGTCATTTGTAATCTGCATAAGAACTAAATTTTAAAAACTCCAGTCTCAGAGTGTGTCTTCTAATTAAGAGATTTAATCTTATTTTAAAAGTTAGTTGCAATTGTGGATATATTAGCAGTTATTATGATATTTTATTTTGGTTTTTTACACATTGCTTCCTTTTTCACCTCCTTAATCTTCTATCTGTATCACTAATTTTTCTCTTTATTTTCCTTTTCCTAAGAAAATACTTCCATTACTGGACTTACTATTCTAGTAAATTATATCTAAGTTTTAACATTTACATCTCTTTTGTCATAAAAACAAGTGTTCCAGAACACAAATTTTAATGAGCATATCAGAATACTGATTCTCACAGGTCTGCAGTCATTTTAATATTTCTGGTGGCCAGATATTGTAGTGAAGGGGCTCACATTCAGAGAAGCCTGCCTGAGAAAGCCATTTGTCTTCTTTATATTAGGTTTTATATGAGGAACTGAGCAACTTGAGAGAAAAACTAATAGAAAAAAACATTGCTAAGATGCTGTGTCTGTGTGTGTTACATGTGTGAACTGAGGACGTACTCCCATATATGGAGTTAAATGTCAAAGAGGACATTTTAAATGTTACAAAAGAATAATCATGCCTGCAATAAGGGACACATCAGAATTACTCTGCAGGAACAACTGCAGAGTTTTGCAAGTTTAACATACCTGTGTGGGAGCAATAGGGGCAAGGATTAATGTCTCAGGCCTTCAAAACACATCTTGCTTTAATGCAATTCATTTAGCCCTTTATATCTATGCTTTTTCAGAAAGAAAAATGCCCACATTTGGTCCAAAATCATCAACTCACTTGAAAAGATCGTCGGTAGGTGTTTGGTCAAATGCAAATGCAAAGTATAAAGTGGTTCTGCTGATGGAGTAGCCTGAGGAGCCCCTGTTCGTGCATGCAGGCATCTCTGAATTTGTTTTGTCACTGAGTATTTGTAGTTAGAACAGCTATAAACAAATATTAAGCAGAGATCTGTGTGTTGTACCATATTGTATAAATATTTTAAATCTACTTGACGTTATTTAAAGTGGGCTTTTATGAATAATATTAGAATTTCCAAACCAACTCTTTCTGCAACCCATGCCTACTCCGTAGGAGGAACATTGAGCCTCAGACATAATGTGCTTTTTAGACTTTGAAAGAGAAACAAGAGAATAGGCAGTGTACTCTGAAATCATGTTTTGTCCATTTATTTGTTACTTAGACATTTTATCAAATACGAAGAAAGCAACAGCAGATTTGACTTTGTCCATGAGAGAGCCATAATTCCGGAGAGACAAACATCAAAAACTACTAGTGCCTGAAGAGTTAAAAAAGAAGCCCATTAAGAACATGGGCAAAAAGAAAAGATCGAAGAGATTTCCATTGAATAAGTTAAGGCTTACATTTCAGTGAGCTCCTGGACATTGACTAATTAGAAGAGAAGGAGGAAGTAGAACATGGGAGAAGTTTACATAAGGACCACACTGTAACCGCATTCTCTTGGATTGTGTTTAGAGTAAGTAGGGGGACAGAGTAGCTATCCTTCCTATAAATTCATGGCATAGCTTGGTAAAACAAAGAATCAATAAATGAGACTTCATCAAATTAAAAATCTGCATAATAAATGAAATAACAGAGTGAAGAGACAATTCATGGGATGGGGAAAATCTTTGCTATCTTTAGATACCAGATTAATATCCAAAATATATAAAGAAGTCCAAAATATTAACATCCCAAACAAAGAACCAAATAAAAAAGTAAACTAATGAAGTGGATACTTCTTGGAAGAAGAAGTACAAATGTTCAAAAAGTTTATGAAAAATATTCAATATCTCTAGCCATCAGAGACATGCAAGTCAAAACTACTATGAGATTCCACTTTTCCCCAATCAGAATGTTTTTCATTAAGAATATAAAACAAAGTTGTCAGTGATCTGAGTAAAAAGGAATCCTTCTACATTGTTGGTGGGAATTAAACTGATACAACTGCCATTGAAACCGGTCTGGAAGTTCCTAAGAGAAACTAATGTACAAAACATCATTTAATTCAGCTGTGTCACTCTGACGCATATTTTCCAAAGGACGAAAGACTGTAAAGTGATACATGTGTACCATGTTCATAGCAGTACAATTCCCAATAGCTCAGCTTAGAAACAGCCTAGATGCCAGACAACAGTTGAACAGAAAATTTGTATATATACACAATGGAATATTATTTAACCAAAGAGAAGAATGAATCATATAATTCGCAAGAAAATGGATGGAAATAGAAGTCATAATATTAAATGAGATCAGCCACATTCATTTAAATATCTCATAGTTTCTGTTATACAAAAAAACATTGAGTAATTAGAAGAAGAGGTGTGTAGAGCATGGTTGAAATTTTATAATGACCACTGTGTACCTGCCTTCTACTGGATCGTGTTGAAAGCAAGTAGGAGGACAGAGTACTTACCTCTGCTCTAAATACTAAAATAAAAGACAAAAAAAAAAAAAAAACAGGAGAGCAGGAGTTAGACTTTTGGGCAACAGAAGGGGACTGATGAAAATGGAGCAGTAATGAGTAGTGTGATAGCAAATTGTTCAGTAAATGCATGTGACAACTTCCCAAACCAAATCACAACATTTTCTAGCACTAAACACAAAAGCAAAAATAAAACCAAATCAAAACAAAGCACCCCTTTTGAGCCATGTAACTACTTCATTTGAAATTTTGCAGAGATTTCTTTTAAAAGCATAATCAGTGGAATAATTTGTTGAGTTGAGAAATATGTATTGCATGCCTACTATATGTCAGTGATGGTTGTAGGTGCCTAGGATTTGTCAGTTAAGAAATGAAAAGACACAGAGCCCTACATTCTTAGAGGGGACACGCTAGTTGGAAACATCAGGCAGTATAGAATACATGAAAACTAGGAAATTATAAAATAAAAATATGATTGAGAAATGCACACTCTTTGTAAGAAGGTGGAACATGATGGAAAAATGCAGACTCCAGTCAAGGTGAAAGAATGAGTTGGTATCACGGCAGGCCTCACATATTTAAGCAAAGATTTGCGGGGCACAGGAAATGAGCCACAGGGCTCTCTAACGAGAGGATTCTGTGTGATTGTCATTAACAGAAAGTACATGCAGCGATGTGTTGAGCATGTTTAGCAAACAAAGCCATGTGTCCTTGAAGTCAAATGAGCTGCAGGGATGAATAATAGTTTTGAAGGTGAAAGAGATAATACTGTGTAAGGCTCTGCAGCCTGTGAATGTACTTTAGCTATTGTTTAAATAAAATGTGGACAGTTGGAAAGTTTTTAATGAATCCTTTAGGTAGATATATTGTCTTGCAATAAAATTCTTTGGCATCCTCATCCCATAATGTTTCAATCAAATATTTAAAATTTTCAAACAGAATACTGTCTGAGAAACTTCAACAGTTTTGTTCTCTGGATCAAGTTTCCTCATCAGAATTAGTTTGTCAGAGTTCAGTCCTCTGAGTGATTGGCTCTGCTTCTACCCTTGCTTTAAACTCTTCCCACTCCTGTCTAAGGAATACTTCCATTTGAAGAGAATTATCTGTTTTTGAGCTCAGGATTTAGGAGAGGATTCTAATTGACTTGTCTTTTTGATGACCGAAGTTAATTTATTTTAAATAGAATATATTGAAAACATGCTTTAAATGAATGAGAAGCCCATTTTCTTTCAGTGTACCAATTAGGATCCTATTGACATTAGGCGCTAGGATACATCCCTGAGAATCTTACCTGTAACACAGCAAGATCACTGGCCCTAAGATATCTTCTATATTTTCTTCATCTTCTACCATATTCTCAACTACTTTCTTTAGCTCATTATATAAAAACATAGAAACAAACCCTAAAATAGAAATGTGTAAAATCTCACTGAGTCTCTTTCAGTTATGCTTTTCTGGAATTTTTCTCAATTTGCATAGTTGTTTAGGAGAAAAAACTCTAATTCAATGATGGCTGGTGTATGTCTACTTCTGAATCAAAGCACAAGCTAATTGTCACCCAAATATCTGGACATTCTCAAGATTTTGGACCATGTTATTCTCAAATTTGGTGAAAATAGTTTCTCTTAACCTACATATTTGACCTATCGTTGCAGATTAAAAACTGGTGGTCAACCAATCCAGCCTTACAGAGAATATTGAAGGACATTCTAGAGAGAGAGAGAAAAAATAATACCAGGATTTCAGGAACAGTGGCAGAGAGGCTTCAATGAATGCGGCAGGCAGTAGAATGAAAGAAAAAAGTAGACAGCCAATGGCAGAAAAATAGCATAGCAGAAATGAGGCAGAGAAGGTTGGCTATAATCTCTAACATAGATGGCCTTGATACACTAAAAAAAAAAAAAAGAAAAGAAAAGAAATACAGGCAGAGTAGATCAGGAGGTAGGGTCCATTGAAATGCTTTGTATAGGAAATATAATCAAGCTGAAAGAGGGTTTTATGAGCCAAAAATCAAAAAATCAAATATGAGAAAACAATGCTCTATATGACAGCGACCGCACCTGCAGATGGGTTGGAAAGACAGGATAGCTATGTGCAGTAGAGAACTACTCAGCTATAGCGAAGGAAAACCTTGAGGCTTTTGTAGGCAAAGGCATACAACTTGGATCAAGTCCAGGAGGGAGAAGGTTTGGAACCACTTAGGTAAATAGCAGGTTGCCCCTCACTCAATCTAAAAACTGAGGGAGTTGGTGAGACCCAAAATGCGCAGCACCCTGTGGGAGTGAAAGGGAAGGAACAGTCTAAAAAAAGAAGGCAGAGGATATTAATAGTGTACCAGGATTTAAAACCCACATTACTCACACACACTACTTAGATGGATTATATTCTGTTCCAGTTTGTCTACTTTCCAGTTTGTCTATTTGTACCAGATTTGAGGGCACAGACAGCTATCCTGAAAATAGAAAGATATAGTATGGTAATCATCCTTTATTTCCTATTCACTTAATCTGAAGCTCTGTATAACTTACACTGTTTTACCATGACTGATCTTAATTGAATCTGGTTTGTTAGAGTGCTGTTTTGTATTCACAGATCTTATTCAAAGCTATTATGATTGATAGTATTAAGTCTGAGAGTATAGGCAACTACACTGAGGATGATAAGATTCACTAGGATACCCACTCTGGTTTGATTATTATCTGCTTTTGAAGTCTTACACTGTCTACAATGTTCTGTTTTTATTAATATTGTTAGGTACTGATATTTTCAATTATACTGCTATATTCAATTATGCCTGATGATATGGACAATTTGAAGATAACAAGAGACAACATAGTAACACTGTAGATCACCTTGTATTGTGGTTTTATATGACTTTTTTGTTTCATGTTTTTATAGGAATTTGGTTTGTTTTGTCTTGCTATGTTTTGTTTTTCCCTCCAATACAGAAAGGATAGAAACACATGTAGAGACTCATTCATGCATAGAACCTATAAACAGTTTATAAGAACTGATTATATAATGCATGATGAAAAGAACAACTACTTTGAAGAAAAAGACACTACAGTACCCAATGCTGATTCCTTAGTGTCATGATGTGAAATCCATCAATACTACTATTCTTTGTTCAGAGTGATTTTAGCCTGTTTTAATTTCAACATACATGAAGGTATGGACAGCTATTTTGAAGAGAATGAGAGACACTATGACAGTCATTGTTGACTTCCCTACTGTCGAGTCTTGAAGACCTAAAACGCCTTCCTTATCCTGTTCAGATCAGTTCTATACTGTGTTATTTCATGTCAGTTCTCTGTGTGTGAAGATGTGGACATCTAGTTGGAAGAAAACAAGAGACAATACGATAGATAGTGAAGATCTCTGATGGTCTTGCTTTGAAATTTATGTATCTTACACTGCTTTTTTGTGTTCTGTTTTGATCTGCTTTGTAGTGTTTAATTTTACGCTTTTTAAAATTAAAAAAAGCAAAAGGGGAAAAGAAAGTGCTCTAAAGGATATAATTGCATGTATGTTTAAGAGTGTAGGATTGATAACCATATTGCTAAATTTTTATTGGATCATTGAACAGACCTGTTTGCAGCCTCACTGTTTGAATGTTCACTTTGTATGCTTTAATTTTGTAACTGGAACAGCTATATCTGAGAAGACAATATGTAATTTGTCAGCTAGTGATATTTTATTGTTTGTTTGTTTTTTTATTTTTTTGAAGTTCTGTATTGTTTCTACCCTTTTTTCTGTTTTGCTTTTTTTTCCTCTTTAAATAAAATTTTTAAAAAACTGGTGTTCAATATAACACCAGCTAAATTAAATCAGCACAGTGCTGTGTGTAGATGGCCCACATGAGGAAAGTTGCCAGCATGGGAGACATGGAGAGGAAGGGTGAGGTGTCGTGGGTTCTCCTAAGTGTTGATGTTTGTAGCCCTGGTTTCTCCTGGAGGAACTTGTCCTGCTGGCTTCCCCAATATGAAGTTGGCCATTGTCATCATAGGAGCTCAGGACCTTGCTGCTGAGAGTGGCTGCGATTCACTTTGGAGGAGCTCTGGTCCTTACTTTGAGCATCGCTTCCTGGCTCAGGAGGCGGGGTAGATGTTTGCTGTTTAGTCTCCAGGAGAAGTTTATCACTCTGGCTTCCTGTTACATACTCATAATTAATGATAGGGTGATATACCTAGAATAAGTTACACAGATTATATTTTAAGGCTTAGTTCAGACACACAGATCACTTATAAAATATGCCATTAGCTATTAGAAATATAATAAGCTTGGGTTTAAATTAACAATCAAACAATATGAAAAAATATGATCCCACATAACAACAGCATAATATTACTTCACCCCTAACTATAAGATGAAAGCATTGTCAAGGAGGTAGCCTGATTACATCACACATACAAGCTAAATTGATCTGGAAATATTCAATATCCTGGCTGCAATTTTCTAAGAATTTGAAGAATCAATTTTCTCTGTATCCCATCTAATAGACATATTTTTACACTTAGTTTTTCCTTTATTAAATAATTTATATATTTTAGCATTTTCAAAATAATGTAAGATATTCTATTTTTAAATAGTATTTTTTGGAATTTAAGGGTATAGAAAATGTCAGAGAAGTAATTATAAAGTATGAAGAAAAGAGAGAGTCTCTGATAATGTCAAAAGAATTGCTGCTATAACTTAAGCTACCCAGAATTTTACCATCAGTAAATTAAAGTATTAATCCAGCATTTGGAAAAATGCAAATAATAAATATAATCTTCCAGGATATCTACCTGGGAGAATAACACATCATAATTTGCCAGTTTGCTAGAGAATAAAAGATTTCAAATAGAAAATAAGCTCATTTTCTTGCTTCAGAAATTATTTCTCAATATGTCCTTGCAAAGTGAGGGTAACAGGGAGCTAACAGTTCACAGCCTAGAGAAATACTATTTGGAACTAGCCCATAGAATCAAGAGAACTACAAAGGTGTTCTCTGGGTAGACTCTGATCTCTGCCAGGATACAATCTGCAATCATCAGAGGGCATTATAAAATGCTTCAAAAATTGTTAAATCAAGGAATAATTCTAGCTGGATACCCTTTATCATTTCAAGATTGAATACTAGTGAGCAGGCTGCCAGAAAAATGATAGTTTTTGAGATGTAAAGATGAGACATTAAATAGTTGCAGGTTCTTATCAGCATGTGGGTAAGTTAATCATATATACCTCGAGGTTTAAAAGTAACGGGTGAGACTTTAACATTACACTATGTTTTAATAGGGTAAGATCAAATTTCTGTCAATTCAGGGAAGTGTCTAATTCTGAATTACATGAAAACTATAGTTCAGAAAATATAATGGTATGGTTTCTTTTCTATATAAGACTTAATTCTAAATCTTACTGTAAATGGGTAATTTATAAATTTGCATAATGGTTGTATAAGTCATAAAAGAAATATATTTTGAACTACTCGTTTAAATTTTTTAAAAATCAGTGATGGGCTGATAGCTCACTCACAAAGAAAATAGTTAAAATTCAAAAAAAAGCTATCATGAGTGAAGCACAATGCGGTTCAAGTTTAAAAAAATGAGATTTTACTACTTTTTGTTATTCACAGTACGGAATGTGTTCCACACGAATTTTTCAAGTCCGTGTTTTGTACTCCTCTTCATCCACCAAGGTGCTGTATAAATTCATAGATAAAACTGCTCAAAGAAATTATACTGCTCAATTAATCTTGCATGCCTGTACCTGGCAGCCTGAGCAATTACTCGGAGGGTAACAATATGCATTATAACAACCATCATTAACTTCTTATCATCTTGTTTTGAAATCCTCATTAATGCTTGTTTTTTGCTGTTGTTGTCATCATTTGGCTTTTGTCATTGTTTTTTAATTGTTCGTTTGCATCTTGATTTTTCCACTTTTTTCTTCTTTAAAATAAAAAAAAATCATTTACTAGATTTTTTTTTTCATTTTCCAATTCAATAATGTATTTACTTACATACATGCCCTTCATGGGACTGCATTTTCGATAGAAACTTCTGCTTTGCTTAGTTAGAATGAGTAGACTTTATTTCTAAATCCCCTCATAGTGATCAAAGTTTTGTCACATGAGGGTAGAACTTAAAATTACATCTACACTTAGCACTTTTCTAACCAAAGTAACAGCAAGTACTAGAAATATTCAATATTCAATTAACCTTTTACCTAAGTGTGCTCATTACAACTGTTCATCAGGTTATCCTTTTGAAAGCAGAAATTCCTTCAAACACTTCTCTTGAAAACAAGACTTTAATTTCTAATTGTAATTCTGCTTGCTATGAAATCTAAGATGAAATACTCCCTTATGCTTCCCTATTTCCATTTCTTCATTAGAAAAATACACTAGGTGATTTCTGAGTTTTAACTCTGAATCAGGAAGCAATAAAGAAATTGAAATATGTTTATTACTGTTTAGTACATGTTTATCCCCTTGGTGAGAAAATAACTACAGTCCAGCTTTGAAATTAAATGCATATTTTATATGTATCAAAAGGGATGTTCACAGAAAACTTTAGACAAAGCAAAAAGTCAAAAGTAGCAGATAATAGGTAAGCCTAAACAAAAATTGAAATTCTAAGATGTTTTGACATTTTAGAATCTGTGTAATCCATAGAGAATACCATTATTCTCAGAATGAATTACATGTGTGATGTGTGTCAAATGTCATGCTAAGTTGTTTGAATCTCTCCTGTATCTGTTTTATCAAAAGATTCACTATAGTTTGGAGTTCATTTATATTTTTACAATGTATAGTATATTTGAACTAATGTGATATTATATTAGTTGCATTTAAAAGTCACATTTTAACTTTTTATTTAAATATGTAGGAATCTCTGGTCTAACTGCTGTATTTTACTTTTACACCAATGAAACTATATAGAGTAAATACAATATAAATTAACTTTTGTTGGTTAATTTAACCAACAAAAAGGCCTACTCAGATAGGCCTTGTGACTTTACACATGCCTAAAGAGAGTGATATATGAAGTTATCAATAAACAGGCAATTAGTAAAGGTCAATAATGAATGCACATTTACCAAATATTATATTCTCTTACTTTGTAGTAATTTTTGGAATTATCCCTCATTTTGCTACTGATATCAGTAGAGTATAGGTCTATATTTTATGCTTGTTTCACAAACATCCTTTTCAATCTCCTGCTTCTAACACTTTCCACTTCATTTAGTAAATTTTCACAGATCAGCTTTCTTAAAGCATTTTCTTGATGACCCTTCACAAAATAAAATGTACACCAGAATCTCCCATATAGATGAAGCAAGGCTTCTATGACTTTATCTAAATTAAAGGACTTGTTCCTGGTTATATTTGCTTGCTTATTTCTCTGAGGCAAGCTGACTTTTCATCAATGTCTCAGCAGAAAGTACTTTGTAGAAAAGGATGATTGTTGTGTCCATGGAATGAGAGCCCCAGTGTCTCACTTTTTACTCATTGCTGAGGCAAAATACCTAATACCCAAAGTTGGGAAAGGGAAGGTTTATTTCTTACAGTTTTTAGTTTTCAGTCCCTACTCAGTTGGCTCCAAGACAGGGTGGTATAGCAGGGTGCAGTTCATGGCAGCTGTAAACAGCAAGGCGGAAATCCCAAAAGAGGAGACATGCCTTCCTCCTGCCATTACATCACATCCTGGCTCCACCCCTAGGCCAGTAGCACTGACACTCCCAATCCAGGGCTAGACAATGAACCAATCACAAACGCATAACACAAAGGCATAAGGCTTGGGGCCACTGACATACACCATGATACCCTGTCTTAACCATTTCTATACAATTAATTATTCACAATCACACTCAAAAATAAATAAATAAATACATAAATACATAAAAGACAATTACCCTTCAGCTGCACACGTCACATTAAAACTTTCACATGAGATATCAATGAAACTGGCTAGGCTACACCAGTTACTAATCTCCAGGGGTTCTTAAAAATCTATATAGTATGTTAAATCATATATTATCAGCTGGCCTTCCCTGCTTCTTATCTATTTACAGCTTTAGGGTCCTGATTGACACATCTAATATGAAAGTCTAGAATCTGTAGGTGAAGAGATTTTATAGAACAAAGGTTTTAAAGATATTGAGCAACGTTCTATATTATCATAGTCTGCCTCCTGCATTTGTTTTCAACACACACTTTCCCCTCTGGATACCACACTACCCATCCCATCCAGGACAGCATGCACTCCACTATTTCTGCATTGTGTGTTCTCACTCTTCCTCTGCCTTTGGCTACTCAGTGTTTAGGTGTCAATCTATGTCACTTGTAAAGAGAAATCACTAAAAGATTTGACTATTTTGATTATCCACTTTGTGCACTGTCACAAAGCATGCATGTGGCTTGTTTAGTTCTTAATGCACTAAAATTAAATATATATATATATATAAATACATATATATATGTATTTTTATATATATATATCCAAGAACATAAACATTCTACAGCAGTTTGTGGTACTAATACACATCCAGAAGAAAATAGCTGACACTTTGAGTAACTTTTATAATTGTAGAGACCAAAAAAAATTTGTGTTAATCATATAATGCCTCAATAAATTTAGCATTAAATTAAATTAATATATTCATACAAGCTTTTCTTTTCCCCATGTATACATTTTTCATGGAGTGTGTGTGTGTGTGTGTGTACAATTATGTGTTTAACTTTCTTTCTCACACAATTAGAAAATTTCATATCTATTATCTGTCATCTAATAGCACTTCACAAATATATCTAAACTAAGCTGTAACCCTGATATAACTCACAGTATTTAGAAGTATAATAGATATAATATCTCAAATGAAAAACTCCCAAATAAGGGATATGTGTCCCTATTTAGTAGGTCACAAATTCCTTATTTATTTACCTTAATTTCTCTCAATAGGAGTGTCATTAAGAAGGAAATCATTTTAAGAGACAGTAAGAAAAATGAAATGTATGTGGTCTAAACTTTGACTCTATGTCCAAAATGATTTTCATTACAAAATAATACAAGTTCTAACACGAGATTAGATTTCCTCAACATTTAAATAACGTCAACTAATCTAATAAATAGAAAATATATACAATGTAACTGCTATTTCAATACATAGAAATTATTATCTTCAACCATTCTTATTCTGAAAATTAAATACATATATTTAAAATGTAAAATGCTATTCAGATATAATAAAATTATTATCCTAAGTGGCACATAGGACTGTCCTCAATATTCACTGATTTAAAAAAGTATTTTGGATTCATTGATAACTAAGAATGATGCCAAAATACATCTTCTTTAAGAAAATTGTCTTATACAGTAAGAGGTGCTACAGTAAGTTGTTGAAATTTCTAACATTGAAACTGATATTGTATCAAGCTATACGCTAAGACAGCAGAGAGTTTTAAACCCCATTAGATGGTAATGTCCCTGGCAGCAGGGAGAAAGTGTTCTATTTCACTTGTAATCCTCTACCATTCACTATATAGGACAGGATTTTGCAGAGCAAAAGCTCAATAGCTCTTATTGTAGAGACTGCTATATAATGAGTCGTGAAGAATAGCTAACTTAAAGTCAGGGAAAATCCATAGTGCTGGAGCAATCCTATGTGTTGCAATGAACAAAAGAGAGACTTTCAAAGAATAAGGCGAGAATAAGATTTGTCCTTCTGGTAAAATGTTGCTACATGGCTATTCGAGAAGTAACAGAGTGATTAAATCTGGTGTAAGTATAAATTCAGGAATATTAAGTAAAAAACATCTGTTATTACAAATTTCAAACTAATAATCACAGCTAAAGGAAATAAAGTCTTGCTAGGTATCTTTGAAATTATATCTTCAAAAGTCTTTGCTATCTTCACCTTTGTACTCATATGCTTTAAATAACATTTTCAGTGAGATAAATTGAAATGCTAATTGTAGGGAGGACGTTGTAGAAAGAATTTATGCAGCAAAGAAAAGTGGAAACCAGACAGAGTTTTCTTCCTGACTGAACCAAGGACCAGCTGGCTTGGTATCTGCAAAATCCAATGGCATTTTTTTCATTTAGTTTCTTTAGTATGTAATTATATGTTTATTCTTAATAGTAACTGCAGAACTACTTGGGCAGTTGGACTATGTGTTGAAAATACTAACATCTGCTTAGCAGCATACCAGTTAACATATAACATATAAGCATTTTCATGTCAATTTCAGGGTTCCTGGGTGGAAGACTGCAAGAGAGGAATGAATCCTGAAGCATTTTTCCATCAGCATGACATTTAGATAAGTAGTCAGGTCAAATAAAAGCTGAAAGAACAGCAGAACTGGGAAAAAAGTAAGCAGAAACTTTTGGTTTCTCACTCTCCTTAGCTACCTCATAATGTGTCGGAAACATGCCAAGGTCAGATTGTAAATTGTATATTAGGTACTCTAGCCTTTGTTTCTGACAGGCATGCAGTGAGCAGAAGACAGAAATATGACTAAAAGGAGCAGAGAGGAGGACTTTCTCTTATAGGCCAGTGAGGGAGTGGAAAAGAGAGGAAAGGGAGGGCAATCAGTTCTTGTAACTGATTCATTCTGGAAATAATCATATGAGATGTGGTAGAAAGAAAGTATAATGAATTCTTTTTTTTTTTTTGTACCAGAAATCAAACTCAGGACCTCATGCTTACCAGGAAGGCACTACATCAAATGCATTCTTAAATTAAAAAAAATTATTATAATGGCACATTACCATTAACCTACCCCCCCCAACACTCCACTTTACTTTGAACACATTTGTTCAATATTTTTGTCACTTTCTGGAGCAGTTAGAGAAGTTTATTTCATGTTTTTAATTGCAATGTTGTGGCTGGCTGGCTTCATGTCCTGAGTTGATTCAAAACATTTATCTTTCATGGTCATTGTCACTTTGGAGAAGAGCCACAATCTGCTCCAGATCTGGTGAAAAGTTGGATGAGGACACACTGTAAAGTTCTGACAAATCCAACTTTCCATGGAATAGTGCTAAGCAGCAAATTCCCTGTATTTTTTATCACACATCATAAAACACTTAGTATGGCTTACGTCTCACTGTCCCTTCAAAACCTCATGGGGTCATAGCTGGGGAGTTTTGAAAGTGAATGGATTATAGTATATGAAAGTGACTTGAGGGTGTTGGATAGTGTAAGATTCCCTCCGGATGTGGATAACATCAATCAATAAGCATGTAACTTGGTTGGGATATAAAGGACATAAAAAGGCAGGCCTGTCTCAGATGGTGCTTGCTGCTTCATTGCCTTCTTCCTGCCACATCATGAACTGATTCTCCTCTCCATGCTCCTCTGCCATGTTGCTCTGCCTTGGAGCCAGCTAACTATGAACAGAAACCTCCACAAACTGTGAGCTACAATAAACCTTTCCTTCCTTAACTTGTAGGTGTAAGGTATTATGTCCTAGCAGTTAAAAAAAGGTAACTAAGATGATCCTCATGAAAGAGGATGTCTAGAAGTGCTCGAGAAAGTGTCAGGAACAGTTGGATGTATATTTGAAGTGTAAGAAAATATTTGGGAGCTGTTAATAAAATATTTCTTTTGTAGTAATAATCTTTCTATTTAAACATTCATTATATATTTTAATAAGACCTAGTAAATGCTTTAAGGAGAATTATGACAAAACTAGGTTAAAAAAAACCAGAAGAGAATAAAATTATTGTTTCTTTCCATCTAATAGGTTGGAATGATGTACCAGAGATGAAAATATTTTAACATACAGCTATCTATGATAGTACTATCCACATTTAAGTATTACTTGCATTTGAATTTTTGTTCCTTTGGACTTGAAGGGCAATTGTTAAACATTATAATTCTGTATAAAACATTATATTTGTAATCATATGTGTTCCTACATTAATTGAGTTCTAAATAAATAAGGACAATTGCAGAAATATTTTCAAGGGTTTTTACATTAAAAATCAAAACAAAGGATAGTAATGATACAGAATTTTAAAAAACAGCAGGAAATTAACACTAGTTAATCTATTTCATATTGTTATTTAAGAAATATTTGTTCAGGTTACGAGATTTAGGCATGAAAAAGATTATCAAACAATGAAAGCGCAAACTGTTCTTTTAGATGAGACTAGTAGTATAGTTATTTATCTTGTGTATGTATACATATGTACACACACATATATGTATATTGATATACATACAATCTATTCCTTTCTTCCTTTTCTCCTATCCCCTATCCCAAGTGTGTTTCCTTTTGAGCATTTTATTTTACCATTCCACAAAAAAGAGAAACAAGTCAAAACCAGTGCAATACAAAACAAGAAAAATTCTTACATTGATTTTAAGTAAAATGAGTAAATAAAATGAGTATGATTACTCGGTAATATTTTTTAATTCCTCTTTGATTTTTTTTCATATCCTAGAAGAAATGAATAACTATTGTTTAAAAATTTGGAAAGGACAGAAAATAGTACCAGTGAAACAAAAATTATCTATGGGCACCTTAAACATATTTGTGGGTTGATTTATTGTATTTTCTATAAATATTTAGTATGATAACAAATGCATAGTAACCTTTTGATTTTATTATCAAAAATAATCTCAAACTATGTTCAAAAAAAGAATTTTGTACATTTTAAACAAGGTATGGCCTCCAATCTTTTATACATAGCAAGATTTACCGACTAATTATCATAATTTGGACGTGATATTTCTATTGTTACATTCAGTGAGATAATTATTGCCCTAGTAAAACTGTTATCCTTATATTTTATTTCACACATCTTTCAACAGGAAAATTGATAAAGCGTTGAAATGAGAAAAATTGGTGATTCATTTTTGTCACATATCCTTTTCATTTTGTTTGCCACACGTCTAGCTTCTACAATCCATAATCCAGTTCCTATTCAACTCTAAATGTGATAACTTATCTTAAATGTTAAGTGTGAATGCACAGTATTCTCTACACCATCATGCTTGAATAAAATTATTCCCAAACTTGCAGGAAAAATGTTCTCAAACGGTCACTAAATTATGTCCTTGTCCTACTGCTCCTCCCAATGCTGTAGACAAATTTTCATTTCTCACATAACTTTAAAAAAAATCTAAGGAGCCATTTGAATAAACGGTATTTCAATATAATTAGAGAAGTCAATCAATAACCATGACATTTTCCAGGTATTCTCTTCATGATCAGTAATGATTTCTTTTTGGTCACGCATAATCTATTTTCGACTCTATTAGTAATGTGTCTCCTTTTCTCAGTTAACTGCATGTCGCAAATTATACTGTGTTGGAAACACATTATAACTTATGGAGCATTACTTTTCATTTATAATTAACTTAAGTAGTTTGAACATCAAAAATTTTCAGTGGTAAATTTGGACCTGATATTTTTCTGTAGTTATTTCTCACTTAAAGGCTGACAGAACAACTATGTGACTGCATATTTGACATGTATAGGAGATACTTAATTTACCATTAATTAGTGGTTCCCTGATACTTAAATATGGTTGCCTTGTTTTGAGATGACTTACTATTTCTGTGTTAAAACTTCGTGATATAATAAGGAACTAGCCTATTGGTATTAAGATGAATTTTTGTGAGCTAGTTCTATGAAATTTTGTGCATAAATCTGGTGTAGTACAGTCATGTATACTATTATTTATGCCTAATATACTCAGTATCATCACTTTTATATATATCTCCAATGTGAATATGTTACCATCATTAAAGTATAACGTGTGAATTCTGACTTCTGGAACACCAAAGATGGAAATGTAATTTACTATAAAAATGATTAAACAAAAATTATATCATGCTGAAAATGAAAACTAAAATTCCTAATTGTGATTCAATCATGTTTCTTAATATTACTAATTCTAAAAGGAATAAAGACTTTTTGATAAGTGGAGGTGAAAAGGAAAGACAAAGCAAATGTTCTGATGTAATTGTACTATAGTAAACAAATATTTGCAATCATTCAAGTTTATTTTTCTCTTTATCAAAAGTTACACTGCAATGAATATATGTAAAAGGTTTTTAAATAGTTTTTAAGGAAAGTTACAGATATGGCAAAACCATGATGTAGTTTTTTTTTTTTTTTAAACATGATGGGGCAAGAAAAGTGTTGAAATTCATTGCAAACAATGAGAACCTTTGAGTCTAAAGCTCTCTGCCATGTTCCTTTCTTCCACAAATCCTGTCCTTTGGAAATGTTTGAGATGTTCAACAATATCACACTGTAAGACTTTTTGAGGAATGCAAGTTATATTCAGAAATGCTATTTATTCAATACCTACTAAGCATAGGCAAGGAAAAAGGTAACATGGAAATTTAATGATTTATGGATGTGTAAAATGTAAATATCTACATATTTTAATTTTGACACTTGAGCAAGACTGATAATTCTGGTTCTTTCTTTTCAACACAAATGAACCTGGTACCTGCAGTCAATCCAACTCAATAAATTTCATTTACAGAGAAAAAAATTATAAGAATGTAATTATGTACTCACTCTAAGGAATGAAACAATAAATTATCTCTTTGCTATAAAAATACATTTCAAAGATGTTAATAACATAATTGCATGATTAAGATGAGGAAATATCTTTATTTGGACAAAAAAATACGCTACATAAACAAATGGCTTTGAACTGTATCCAGCCTGAAATATACAGAAAATTTTGACAGAAGGAAACGTAGAAGATAATATTGTAGGTAAATATTGAGCACAAAGTAACAGATGGTTTGGTTTGACATATGGAAGAGGAAGGAGGAGACGGAGATAGGCCCAAGGCAGGGGCAAATGCAGAGCTTTTCCAAGCCATGGACAAGAATTTATACTTAATTTGGTTAAAAAAAAATAAGTTATTACAGTTTCTTTATATCCTGACAGAGTTGTTAATATGGTGACCACCATAATGTAAGAGTGTAGCATGAATTTCAAACATTTTATACCTGATATTCAGTAAGAATTACATGATGGCCAGTATACTTGCATATGATCATGAAAAATATTTCATGAGATCTTATTTTCACTAGCTATAAAGCACTCTGATTTTTCATTCTGTTTTTCATCACTTTCATTGAAAAAATGCTGGTTTACTCCCATTACATCTGTTTCATTATGGGCTTCTTGAGTTTAGAAAACCGTTGTACCAACACCAACTGCTAGTGGAATATGCAAAAGATTATTTTCCAAGAAAACCTAAGGAAAGAAGTTAAGATATGTGAAAGAAAATATATACTGAACATTTTGCTAATATTAACTAGTAATTATTACATAGAGAAAGAAATGAAATGGATTGTTTTACCTACAACATAATATGTCTATCACTCTTAACTTTTCTCTCATCAGAATAGATGTTTTATTTGCTACAGCAGGCATTTTTCTGTTACTGTTAACTGCTATATCCCCCAAAACTAACATGTATCGGGTATGCAGTGAATGCTAAATTAGTATAAGCCAAGTAACAAGAAAACCAAGTAAGATATTTCAAATTTTTAAGTAACAAACTTTTCACCCTAAAAGTTCCAGATATTTTGCCAATCTATTGCATGTTTTTTGGGGGGTTTTTTTGTGTCTATCAATGTAAAGTTGTAATATTTTTAATGTTTCTATCATTTAATTAAAGAGATTAAGACTAAACTTGAAAATGAATATGTAAGCAAAAATTTTAAAATTAAATCTTCATATGTGTTTATGTTATAAAATAAACTTTTTTCTGTACTGATATCTTCATAGTAAGTCAACTGGCTCTTCAATGTGATGAAAATATATCATGATAGTTGAAAAATATAAACAATTATGTATTAATATATCAACCTCAAAACTCCATATATGATTATGTGGGTCAAGATATTCTTTTGTAAAAATAAAATTAGTAAAGAGGCAAAATATGATCTTAATTACTTTAGGAGTCACCAAATCGAATACCATGTGTGTACAGAATGAAAACTGAACAAAAATTTCCTATTTTAAAAGCTAAATTGTCTTTTTCCTTCCTGAATGTATCACACATGTTATAGAAGATATAAATAAGCATGAAGAATAAGAGAAATATGATGCTACCCTGAGAAATAGTTGCTAACATTTGTGTGTAAGTGTACACACATGCTTGCATATTTACTTTTTATTTCTCCTG
Organism: Hydrochoerus hydrochaeris; assembly: GCA_004027455.1. Lineage (NCBI taxonomy): Eukaryota > Metazoa > Chordata > Mammalia > Rodentia > Hydrochaeridae > Hydrochoerus > Hydrochoerus hydrochaeris. The sequence continues at coordinate 243,847 of PVLA01000487.1, forward strand.
TGTGTGTATGTGGTTATGTACTGTGTGTGTACTGTGGATGAAACTCTGGGGCACTTTACTACTGTGCTACACCAGAGGGCCTTTGAATCTTTGTAACAGTCTCACTAATTTGCCCGCAGGATTTGAACCTGAGATCCTCCTGCTTCAGCACTGTAAAGTGCTCAGATTATAGATGTGGATTACTGCACTCAGTTTAATCTTATCTACTTTCAAAAGGATAGACCTGTAATTGTACATAACTCATACCCATGCATATATTCTCTTAGCAGGTTTAACATTGCACATTTGGGGGCTTATTATGGATAGCAGGTAAGAAAAATGCATGTACTACACTTAATACCGTGTTTAGCATATAAAAATAAATCAGTACATTCTAGTGTTATTAAAATGGTATTGCTGTGTATTCACTAACAATATAAAATAAACATTTTTCAAACTATTGAATATTGTTTTGCAAGGTTATTTTAGTATCTTTAGCCTATCATATTAGTTAGAATTATATTTTCACTTCTATTTTATTGAACATTTATATTGTTTCCTTTTTAGATTAAATTCATGCTTTCAAGAAGATCTTTGTAAGTACATATTTGTGTGTATATGTTATTATAAAAATATTTTTCTTGTTATTAAAAATGTATATGCCATGTGTAGTGACACATATTTGTAATCCTGGCACTGAAGCAGAAAGAGCCATTGTGAGTTGGAGGCCAGCCTGGGCTACATAGAGAGTTCAAAGCCAGCCTGAACTTGATAGTGAGACTCTGTCTCAAAACCCTATTTTTCTTATTTCATTAATACATCTTTGCAGTACAGGATATTTTCTATTTTAACAGGCACAACATATCGCACAGTTTATCTTATTATTACTATTAATAACAATACTGATAAAATTAATCATTATAAATATTTGTTTTAGCAATATGATGTTATTATTAGGATATATAGTAAAGATTTTAGTGTTATTATGAAAAACTACTTGTGTTCCTTTCCCCAGCTTTCAAATCTAAATATCATAAACCACTATTTCCGTAAGTACTAGTACTATAGTCTAAATATTCTAAGACCTTCTGATGTCACCACTTTGTATTACAATATTTTACTGTACTAATCAGTGCACATTACTAAAATAAATTCTTAGGCTTCACCGTAACGTCTGTAAATATGCATATTATGCCATCTTATTGTGTCACACTCCTCTCACCCCCTCTAATCTCCCTCCTCTGACTCACTTCCTCCCCACTAATAAGTCCCTTTGGAGTTTCAAGTTGCTTTTATTTTTCTCAACTCTACATATGAAAGAAAACACTTCTAAGACCAGTTAATTTTGCTTAACATGATGCTCTTCAGTTTCATTAATTTTCCTGCAAATGGTATGGTTTTCTCTTTTGTTATGGCGCTGTAATACACCATTGTGTATATACACCACACACCATGTTTTCTTTGTCCATTCATCTCTTGGTGGATACCTAAGCTGATTCCGTAATTTGGTTACAGTAGATAGTGCCACTATAAACACAGACATGTAAGACTCTCTTCCATATGCTGACTGTGTACCCAAGAGAGGTATAACAGGATCATACTGTAGTTTTAGTTTTTTAGTTTTGTATTTTTAGTTTTTTGAGCAAGTTCCACACTGTTTTGCACAATGATTATACTAGCATACATTCCCCCCAACAAGGTTCCTTTGCCCTTCACCCCTGCCAGTATTTGTTGTATTTTGTTTTCTTTAGAAAGGAATCTAAATATAATTTGATTTGGATTTCATTGATGATTTTAAAAATTGCCCATATATTTATTAGTAATTTAGACTTCTTTTGAGAAACATCTATTTATTCATCTCATTTGCCATTTATTGATTGAATTACTTAGTCTTTTGGTTTTATACTTTTGAGTTCTTTATATATTATGAATATTAATAGTCAGAAGAATAATGGCCAAAATTTTTCTCCCATTCTATAGATCATCCTTTCATTTGTGGATTGGTTCTTTTCCTGGGGCAGAAGCTTTTTACTTTGATTAACCTCATTTTTCAATTCTAGCTTTTATATTTCCTAAACTTTCATATTTCTGTTCAGAAAACTGTTGCCTGTACCAGTGTCTTACAGCTAAAGGTGTCTGGTCTTATATGCAGGTCTGTAGTCAAAAAAAACCAAAATTTCTTGTGCAGATTTTTAAATACTTCAAATATTTTGTTTGTTCTTTATCATAATGACATATTATGCAGTTTTTTCTCCTTGAGAGTTTCCTGGTAGGAGCATTTTGAAAATTATTTATGTATTTACTTATTTTTATTTATTGGCATTAAATCTACTAACTCTTAGATGCTCTGTCAATCTTTTTCTGTTTTTTTTTTTGCTGTTTCCTTTTGTGTGTGGATCATATTACTTAGTTAATATAGTTCATATAGTTGGTTCAAACAGTCAGCTTTATTGAGACACTATATGTCTGATGTTTCTTTGCTTATTATTATATCTGACTGCCATTGTGGCTTGACAAAAAATGTCTTTCAGTATCCATGAGGAACTGGTTTCAGGTCCCTCTGCTGACAATACTGATGGTCAAGTTCCTTATGTAAAATAGCTAAAGTGGTAGAGTATTTGCATATAACCTATGAATATGCATCTTATATGTCATATATTGATTATCTTTAATACCTCATATAATGCATGTTGTAGTCAGGGATTGCAAGAACAAGACAATACAGGACACACAATTTATAGTGTTATTTTATGATAGTCACTCAGCGTCAAACACAAGAAGTGCAGGAAATCTCTCCACACACTGAAGATCTAGAGTATCCAGCCAAGGGTCTGGGTCCCACGGCAATAACATGCATGAGTGTAACTGCAAACCTAGAGCCCATGTCAGTACCTCCCACAAGTTCAGCTGGAGGCCTAAGGTCCGCAACAATGACTCATGTAAGTCTGTTTCATAGATCTTCCTGGGAAGGCCCAAAGGTCAGCAATGGAAGTTAGAAAGTTTCTGCCAGTAGGATGAAGGATCTGTGCCAGTAGGTTAAGGGTTCTACACAGGAGCCAAGAAATGATATTCAAAATAAGAACCCAGGTTCTCCTGAAAAGTAGCACAGCCATCTTCAGCATCAAGGCCCCAAGCTCCTCTGATGATAACAACTGAGTTCATATCAGGAAAGCCATCATGACAAGCTCCACTAGGAGAACCAACAGCTTCAAAAGAATTAACAGCTCCAAATGACAACACTTAGGAGAACCCACAAACATCACTTTCCCCTCTGGATCTCCCTTTTATGCTGGCAGCTTTCCTCAGGTGGGTCATTACACTCAGAACCTGACAGATTCAGTTTAGTGGGTGTTTAAATTGACCACCAGTTTTTAATCCACCATTGCAGTTTTTAATGCAAATACTATGTAAATCATTGATATTCACTGTTTAGGGAGTAATGACTGGAAAACTAATCTGTACATCTTTCATACAAATGTGATTTTTTAAAATATTTTCTATGTGCATTTGATTGTCTTAGTAGATGCAGAACCTATACAGAGGCTAACTGCATAATTCAAAGTTGAAAATAAGCTTGCTCTGAGAATTAAAGTGTTATGTCACTGTCTTCAAAGTCTCACAGAAAATATCCAATTATTTTACTACCAAAGCATAAGTATACTTGGGGTTTTCTACGTTATGATCTCCCTTTCTCTTGGCAAATACATAAGTAGATAAATAGGCTCTGGGTTAAGGATCGAGAGCTGAGGCAGAGACAAGGGCATTGTCTCTCTGAGGGATACCCTTGCTTCAATAGCTGGTCTTGATGTGAGTCTGTGGTCTCTGGTCTTCCCAGGTTACCCCTCCCATGACTACAAACAGCTGATGGTGGCCGTAATACCCACAGTTTTCTCGGTGCACCATGCCTAAGAAGTCATTTTCTCCCTACAGTGGGAGTTAGCCAGAGGAAAACTCTTTTCCTTTCTCTGAAACAGGAAGCTGTAGGATATGCTGGGCAATGCTGATAAATATGTGAAGATGCTGTAGCTCACACTTGGGATCTTGGGAGAAAAAGATCCCTGTGTTTTAGCCTGGACTCAGCAACAACAAAGTGTAAAATCTCCATCTCACTGTGGGCTTAGGACCCTGCCATGGTTCAAATACCCAGATTCTCTCTGTTCTTGCCAAGTTTCAATAGTTATTCTTGTGTATAAATTGTGCCTACTCCTGTAGGACTTAGGACCATTTCGAGATGACTCTTTTCTTTATAATTTTCATCAGTTTTTGCATGAAGGACATCTGTGAAAAAGCTGATGCTATTATCCCGGTGGTGGAAACTCTAGGTATGCATGTTTAATATAATTATGATTGCAATATATATTGATGCAACTTTTTCACCTAATGAAGTATTTTGTATGCATTAATATACTAATACATATCAATATGGCCTCATTTTAATGCTTGAATAGCATTCTATTAGATAGATAAAGCACAATTTAATTAACGTTCCTTCTGACTAATAAATACTGTAAGTATCCACCACAGGGAAAGTCTGTTCTCACTAAAGAGGAAAGGTGGGGAAGATAGAGTGCAGGAATCCTAGACTGCTCTGCCGTCTGAAGATTGGTGAAGACAGCCAGACCCTTGGAACCAGTGCTGACTGTCAGGGAGGGGCCGGGGTCTTGATAAGAAGTAGATTTCAGAGCTTCTGCTTTGCTCATTCACTGGCTGGCATTGTAACACAGTATCATCGCATAATAGAAAAGCCACAATGTATTTTCAGAATGAGGTCAGAGTTCTTGACTATGTAATCTGTAATGTAATATGTTTGAGCTTTATAAAATATAGCTTCATTATTTACATAAGCATGCAGAATAGCCTATAAATTAATGAAAAAAGTTGTAAAGCATTCACATTTAAGTATGCTCATATCCCAAGAAAAGTATATAGTGAATATAGGGGAAGACTTTAACTACTTCTCTATTTTTAAACTCTTGCCTTTAACTTTTTTTGTGTTCTGCTTATGTGTTTAAAAATATATATATAAAACATGTACTTATGTGATATAAATTTTACTAGAAAAATATGCACAAATATTAACAATTATTTCTATGTATTGTTTGTGGTTCATTCACAACTTGCTTTAACCATCAAATATTCTACAGGGAATATACATCATTTTCTAATAAGAAAGTCAAACTTCGAAAATGATGTTTATAATAAAGTTCACTAGTAAATTATTTTGAATAACTTTAAGTGTTATAGTTTTTCTGGGAACTGAGTGTTGTGCCTGATTTTTTCCCTGAGGACAGAATGGTAAACCACTCCACATTCAAGAACCGTCATCAAGGTGGGAGGTCGTGCGAAGTAACCAGCTATTAGAGAAAGCGTCTATCTCTTGAAAGACATTTCTTCAGGATAAGAAAAAAGACATTAAGCATTGTACCTAAAATATTATTAGCACTGTGAACTCCAAAAAAGAATGAGACTTTATGAAAATTCTTTTTCATAATGACTTCATTACTTATTAGAGCACTGAATAACACTTTGACATGCACACTTGCCGAGTGCCTATAGTATGAATGTACTGTCCAGAAGAATACATGAGCAGCATTATTTTCAGAGCAATGAACAAAAATAATTATATAATAGGTTGTGTCTTCCTAGTAGTTCACTTTTTGCATATAAGTTTGCAGCCAATTGAAAAGGACGTCCTGGGGAAAGCATACTTTGCCCGTGGCTCTAATGTATGTAATAGCACCCTGGGGCTATTAAGAATTGAATTCTAGTGAAATGAACTGAAGGGAAACTTCCAGAGTTTCCACTTCATATCTTTCTAAACTTCAGTTATTTTTCCCAAATGATATAGCAACTACTTTGAAGAACTTAATATTTTCTCCTGAGACTTAGAAGTTCTTACAGTAAAAGGAAAAGAGACTCAAATGCCACCTTAAAAGAAAGATACAAATCAGTGGTCACAAAGAAATGGACCAAGATTCTTAAATGGCCTAAGTAGGATTTATCTAGTTACATATTTTTCATTTAGAAAAGAATGTCGTTAAATTGGATTCCCTGCTGACTCAGGATTTGAACCATAATAGCCTCCATGTTTACCCAAAATACCTTTCATCATGGACTGTGTTTGAGGGAGTGGATTGAAATAATCTCATAGGTTTTATCTTCTAATAACAAAATGGATACAAACAAAAGTTCCACACATGAAGTTCCACTGAAGGAAATAAAATGTGGCAATGTAGCAGTGCTCAAGAGTGAGTGGAGACTGAGTAAATGGCTCAAAGAAGGTCCTTGAATAGGTGACATCTGAGTTAAGTACAGGATTGCTATGATACTCTGCTAGTTTAAATTTGCATAGACTAAAAATGCAAAGGAGACTGAGCACTATGAGAAGGGTATGTTTGGGAGGTAGATTGGGTATATAAATGACTACATTTGGAGTGAGAATAAAGATCAGCAATGAAAAAATAGAAAGGGTAATTGAAAGGTATGAAATAGGGGCAGTCATCAAAAAAATCTGTAAAGGAAGGATGAGGTTAAAAGAATAAATAAATGGCATAAATATAACCAGCATGGAGCAAGGCTTTTTCAAATAGCGTCAGAGTCAATCAGCATGAGCCATGGTTAGAAATTAGAGCTGGTATTATTTCTGTCCTTTTTTTGGTTTTGCTTTATTTCTCTAAATAAAAAGAAAAGAAAAAAAAGAAATTAGAACTGGTGTTGCAGACCTATGAGGTGGGTAACCACAGGCATGTTACTCATCTAAGATTAATTTTGCTCATATTTGAAATGGGAATAATGGTATTTATGTCACAGGGCTGTTAGGCTTGAAGAAATAATGCAAATAAACCATATAACACATTGCCTGGCTGCTAGTGAAGCTATAATAAATCCTATCTAATACTACTATTTAAATGCCACAGGTAGAATTTAAGTAAGACAAACTGCACACATTTTGCCTCCTCTGTTTCCTGTAAAAACAAGGTCACATGAAACAGAGCCCTGTGTAACTTAATCCTGCTTTGAAATGGATTTATATTAATTTGTTTTTGTAGACTTTTTTGTTTTTTACTTTGTTAAATCCGATTACTCCTGTAATTCCCTGTTCTATAACCACTTTGTGGCAATTTTACATATAAGGCCCTATGTGGATTTATTCTAATTTGACTAGATTGTACTTGGAAGGCTGTAAAAATCTGCGAAATCCCAGTTTTATCCTTCCCACAGGTTTTGGCCATTTACTCAGTCTCCACTCACTCTACAGCATTATAGTTGGAGATACATATATATTTTCCCCTTCTGCCTCTGAAGTCACTCAGCTGTAGAAATTGCAGTCCCTGACTATTTGGATGGCAAATCCTTCCTAATTTCTTGCTGTCTTTGTGCTCAGGAGAGAGTTTAACACTGGCATGCCCTCCTATTAGAAGTAAGGCCACTAGAGAATGACTGGTTCCAGAGGGGAAGTACAGAAGCCAAAAAAACATTGATTTCTAGTACATAGATGCCAAGTCTAATCAAATTTGGAGAATATCAGTCTGTGACCTTTTCTATGATTAATGAATTTTGTGCATCTTAACCCCCTCTTTCCTGATCAGTTTGTTTCCTATAACACAAGTATCAGAAATTTTCAAATACCTAATTAGACTTGATTGTTTTTAAATACTGGGGCTTGTAAACAGAGAACTCTGAGTAATTCTACCCTCAGACCTTTTAATTTTTTTTTTTAATTTTGAGATAAGGTCTCACTAAATTGTCCAGGCTGGACTTGATTTGAAATCCTTCTGCCTCAGTTTCCTAAAAACCTGGGATTATTTGTGTAATCCCACCCGGCCATAATTGGATTTTGCCAATGCTTTTGCTTTATAAGGAATAACAGTAGCATTATTTGTTTTTCCTACACATTTTTATCAGTGCTATATATATTATATCCAGATGCTAGATAAGTCATGGATAGCTTTACCACCAAGATATTATCCTAATGTTTATCTACATAGTTTATTTTTAAAAAACTGTTTGTTACAGTTTTTCCTATTCTCTCTGCTTACTAACATGGTTGGTACATTAATACAGTCAGGAAGATTACAGAACATTACCATGTTCATTAAATTCGTCAGTGTGTCATTTAATAACATTTCTGTCTGTAGCTGAGTGAATGTACTGAAGGCAATTTTATTCTGTTATCATGTAGAATAGAAGCATGTATTTTTGCATTTAACAGGTTTTATATTCTTTTTTTTTTTTGTACTGGGGATCGAACTCATGACTTTGCCCTTGCAAGGCAGGCACTCACGCCACTGAGCTAAGTCCTCAGCCCTGGTTTTATATTCTTTTAAAGCTGAAAATTACTTTAAATAATAACATTTTTATTAATATTTATAATTTTAATTAGTAGCAATAGTCTGGAAAAACAACGCCCCCTGTAATATTTTGCTTTTATATTTACAACAATACAAAGTTGTCACTAACATTTGGCATATTAAAACACATCAAATCAGGGCTGGAGATTTAGTTCAGCAGCATAAGTGCCTGCCTTGCAAGCACGCAGTGGTGAGTTCAATCCCCCATACCAAAAACAAAAACAAAAAGAAAAAACACAGGAAATCTCCCAAACTAATCTAAAGTCATGCTGAGTTTTGTACATCATGTATTAGTATGAATTTTTACAAGTTTTACATATAGTTGCAGTGTAAATAATCATTTCAGTTGTGGTAATGATAGTGGGAAAGCAATAAATTTCAGAAAACACAGGTTACAACAAAAATTAAGTAAGAATGACATGTATCTTTGATTTCAAATACCCATATGGATAGCTATAAGGTTAAAAGTATATTTAAATCAAAATATAGCATAAAAATTAATTCTATTTAACAGTTGTAATAAAATCATATTTATCTATTACAGAATGTTGCATTTTATCTCTCAAACAGCTACAAAAGTAGTCTTTAGTTGTAAATCTGATATAAATTGGAGCTTTCTGTTTTTATTAAGTGTACAAAGACTTCTTATAGCATTATTTTGAAAAGATTATCATTGTACTTCTTATGTTATCATTTGATGTCAAGTGTAGTCACTTCCCAAAGTTAAAATTGTACTATCAACTCCTACTTTTCAGAACCATCTCCAAAGATTAAAAAAAAGCAAAAGATGTAACATAAAATAAAAATAGTAAACTAAAATGAGGCTTAACTTTTAGTGAAAGAAGCCTGTTGAACTGTAGCAACTGGCATACAAATCAGCATATTTGATAAAACATGTAATTAAAATACTACAGCATTTTATATTACTACTATGATATTTTTCTTAACCATTTCTTTATTTTCTCTCCTTATTGTCCTTTGTACATTTTCTGGATAGTTCACACAACCAGTCAATCCATCATATCACATTGGAAAGTAGAGTGAATTTACGAAGGTGTAGGTTAACTTAGACTTTCTAGAACAAAATGATATTTTTATAACATTTGCCGAGCCATTCACTTAAACATAGTCATAAAGACCAAGGTAGAACACTAAAATATGCCAACAAAGGATTTGGCTTTTTAATAATAAATTCCAATTGCTTTACAAGTACCTAAGGTTTACCTGTTTTTTCAAAGCATAGGAAACTTTTCTTTAATGGTACATGAGAACATGTTGATACACTGTGTTTTGATTTCTTGATTCTTATGGGGAATGCATGGAGTTAATAAACTGAGAAAACTGTCAGGCTATTTTTGCAAAATCCTGTGCACCTTTCATGGCAAATTCTTTTCTCTGTGGTCATTGCAGAAGACATACTATGTGATACCCAAGGCAACCTCAGGTTGTCCATTATGATTGTGCTGTGTTTGAAGATTCCATGCCTCAAGTCACCCTTGAGAATTCTTAGTCCACCGTTAGGCAATGAATCATTATTTTGTTAATTTCCTGAAATAATAAGGTTGTTCTTCATCAGATGAGGTAGAAGAGGCTTGTGATTGGATGAAAGAGAGACACTGGGAAAGGAAAATAAGTCAGAGTTGTATCTGTCATTGAACTGCCTGATGCCTCTGCCATTTTCATCCACGGATAACTGTGATCATTTCACAGTATCTATGGGTTCAGAATGCTAAAATACTTGAAAATTCTAAACAGTAGACAGAAGGATGAACGGTAATGTGTATCTATTCAGTGTCTGGAAATCATGTACAATTGAATAAAATTCAGATTTTGATATGTTTTGTTTTTAGAACAGGATTAAATATGTTTTTCCCAGGTGTGGTGAAGGGATACCTCCACCATTCACGAGAATGTTCACCCATTTCCCAGTGTGAGTGAAGTGGAGAGTGAATCTAAGCCACCAACTTGGTCTGTCTGACTATAATGAGATTGAACAAGATGCTTAAATCGTGGTTAATATCCTGGTATCAATGCAGGCCTGTATTGGAAGCTGTATGACCACCTCTAACTTGCATCCATCAGGCCAATGTAGTGACAGGGGGCAAATCTAGTCACTCTGCCTCTCCTCTTTCCTCCTCTGGTATCAGCAGGATCCTGCAAAGCCCAGATGAATTTCCTTCCCTCCTTGAAGCAACAAAGAAAATAAAACAACAGTGAGTTTCCACTTTGCTTACCCATTGGGAGCCTGAATAAAAATCTCACATTCAAAAGGAATGAGGGAGTAACAAATCATCTCACCCACTTTAGGAAAGATAGAGGAGTATTCTGGGCTCTTTGAGGGCAACAAATGAAACTTCCTCAAAGGAGTAGAGTGTAATAGCACAATTAACACCAGTAAGCATGTATATGCTTTGATCACAAATGTATTAGAGATTAAAAAGGGCAAGGACATATATTTCCTGTGATGGTAGTGTCCAACCCCATGGTGGAATCTGACTATGTACCAAACAGGATCTTGGCCATGGCATCTTGGGTATCATCACTCCCAAGAACTTTCCATGAAGCTTCACGTGTCAGAGCACTTTTGTCCTTGTGGGTAGCTACAATTTCATAATTCCTTTTGCAGGAATAGCCAATCCATATTTCTTTGCCACAGGTTTGCAGATTTCTTTAGAATCACTGTTCTTTATATGGTATTTTAAAAATCTTACCTGTTTTTAGCCCTGTCTTTATTTCTAAGTATCACTTTTAGAAATATATCCTAGAGCAATTTTGAGTGCCTTGATCTGTGATGTGAGATAATTGTTAAGTCTTATTTTTTGTTTTTGTTCTATTGATTCACAGTAGATGTCATCTTTCATTTATAATATAGGACTGGAAGTGGATTTAATTTTTTCGTTTTTTTTTTTCATGAGCTCCAAAGTTATCAAAGTTATTTTATGTGGAGTTTTATAATTTTGCTTGAAAGAATGACCTTAGAGTTACAAACCCAGTGCTTACCCAGGTCTTTAGCTTGAAAAAGTGTGTCTTCAGAGATACCATAAAGTCTCCAATCTTGGATTAATTTTTTTTCTATAGAAAGATTCAGAGTTTTGCTTCATCAGTGTGATTTTGGGTTTCATTTTTATTCATGATGCTGAACAGACTATTAGAGAAGAAAAATTCCCAAGACAAAGATATAAGAGACAACTGTCTTGATTACTAAGCAATAGCCTAGGAAAGTAACTGGCATTTATTTCCAAACGCATAAGTCTTAAAATACATCCAAAGTTGAGTGTAAGGGTGACCATGTGTCTGGTAGGAAAACCCAGTATTTTAGCTCCAGCTCTTCAAAAAATCTTTTTATCGGTACTGGGGATCGAACTCATGACTGTGTGCTTGCAAGGCGGGTGCTTATGCTGCTGAGCTAAATCCCCAGCCCCAGAAACCCAGTATTTTAAAGATTCAATTTCTTTGAGGAAAGTCTAAGAAATCATATATATATAAAATGCAATTTTGGAAAATTACCCATTAAAAAATTAACATCAAGTAAAAAAGAATGGGATCCTGAGTTAGCAGTAATAGATTTTTATCATATCAGAATAGAATAAGTAAAGCAATGTGTCATAGAGGCAAATGGATAAGGCTATAATAGGATGTCCAGCTAGGATGTGTGTGACATTATGTGTGTGCTTGTGTGTGTGTGTTTCACATGGCACAGGAGGAGAAAGTATGAATCAAATTAATACAATCATGTGAAAATTTAATGCTTAAGAAATATTTATTATTATAAACCTATATACACCAGAAACATAAATTTCAGGAATACTGTAATGGTACAAACAAGCTTAACGGATACTATTTATTTAAAAATAGGAGGTAGTAGGGAGATTATAAAAAGCTATTACTGATGATATTAATAAAGATTATAATTTTAATAGATACTGTATAGTTTTAATTATACAAAATTGACAAAATGGTAAAGCATCATCATGTATAAATTGACATATATGTATAATAATGAGAAATGTCATAATAATTACAAAAATAATTATATATCAGAGTATATTTGCATATATTTGTCATTGAAAGAATTCTTATAACTCAATAACAAATATACAAGCACCCCAACATAAAATAGGAATAAAGACTTTATAAAGAAACAGCACAGATAATATATTTTAAAGATTTATAAACTGTGATAATCAAAGAGATAAATAATACAATACTAAAATAGCTTCTATCCATCAGATTGGTCAATCATATTTTTCTTACTTATTATTTCCTCAGAATTGTCTGAGTCTTTAAAATACAGATGAAATTAACTTAGTAAAAAATATAGATGAAAAGGCATCACACAAGACAACAAAAAAGAAATAATCCTGGAAAGGGCTTGAACACCTGAACTTTAAATAAACAGATTCATTACTTCTGATGGTCAGGCAAGCATGGAACTAACGACTTATATTGAAAGAAGAAGATAATTAACTCCTCATGTTAGTTTTCATGTTAGTTTATTTTAATGAAACACCTGAAATAATCAATGTATAAAGAGAACAGATTTATATTGTGTCCCAGTTATGGGATTTCTAAGCCATTGCCTTGGCCTGAGGCAAGGCCCTGACTGTGTCATAGCAAAAGTGCTTGGCCAACCAAACCCTCTCACCTCATGGCCAGGAAGCAGAAGTGAGAAAAAAGAGTGGGTGTGGCTCTCAGAATTCCTTTCAAGGTTGCTCCCTCGATGCTGGTAAGACCTCACATTATGCATCAAGCGGCCAATGTATGTGTGCTATGCAAGCTCCCTAGCAGTATCACACATGAAGATTAAAACAATGAAAACTGTTTTAGACATTAATAATCAGAGATCTTAAAAATACCGATGGTCAATATTGGCAAGCTCTGAGACTGTAACCACACATAGTATGAAAAACACCTGAACTAATCCAGATTTTATTTAAAAGTTTTAATAATATATACCTAAATTTTAACTTTATTTTGTGTATAGGACATATTCTTAACCAAAGGACTAGCCTTGTAATCAAAAATTTTCATATTTTGTCTAAAATACGTTATTGATAATTAGGAAGTGTTTTAAATTTTCCATAAGAGGATATTTGTGAATTATTATATTTATGATGGAACTATTTAAAGACATTTTCAGGGATACTTAGAAATGTGCAGAAGATCTCTAGGTAAAAATAAAATCAAGAAACAAAATTGTACACAGAAAATTTTCAATTCAAAATTTATTTTTTAAAAAGCATACAATAAGAAGTGTTCTCTGTGCTAGGTTGTCAACTTATAGGAGTCTAACATTTCTTTTTATAATTTCCTTTAATTCCCACACTTCTAAATAATTGTACATACTCAGAAAATAAGAGCAGACACAATAATAAAACTGAACTAAACAACTATTTCACAAATTAAAGTACATCCTTTTTTGATGAACCAACTTGCTGATGAAGATTGGACCACAGATCAACAGTAACTTTCCTAGGAAAATGTAAATTTGCTAACAAATCAAAATCCATCATAATAGCTTCATCAGATTTCTACGTTGAAAGGTAAGTTTTCTGTTGTGAACAGATACACTCATTTATTTAATAAAAGAATATCTCAAGAGGAGTTCAAGAAATAAGGTGGACATTAAATATCAAAAAGTATGGCATATTTCATACTCTAGAATGGGTGTTATTTTCCATATATGACATTATCAATACTACAGAAGTAACTTAACAGTTTCTTACCACAGTATTTTGCTGTAGATTGTGGCCTTCATTGGAGAGGAAAAATTTTGTAGGAAATTTGTTACTGTTTATCCTTCTAAGTCTCACACATATGGTAACATGGTAGGTTCTCAGACCATTCTTAATGAAGACTAATCAAGACATCTAAAGATTTAAGGGAGCTCTGGACAGTAAGTTCAGTAGAAAAAATGTTTAGTGATATTTTGGTCTCAATGGTGAATAATGACTATTTGGAAGAAAAGGGTATTTAGGAAAAAGAAACAAACAGAACATTCTAGAATAGTAGCAAAATTTCTAAAACCAGTGAAAATCAGAGTGAGAAAGTTCTACATATTTGATTAACATGAAATTTCTCCAAGTATCTGCAGCACAACTGAAAAATTTGCAATTTGGCTATGGGTGTGTTTGTTTGTTTTACTACTATAGAACTTTTATTTCTTTCATTTATGTTATCCATTTCACTACTAAATACCATATGTAGTAAGGTAAAAGTTGTCATATGTAAATAGGTCTTCTATTACTCTGAATTATGATTTGCATAGAAATTTACTATTTTTCATCTAAAGCATACATTTGCATAATTTCAATAAATGGAAAACACAAAAGGCTTAATTTTAAGAGGCATTTTTAATTAACAGGTAAAGTAAACCATGGCTTATCTTCCTTCTTGTTTTGTGTTGTAAGAACAAATAACTTCATTTTGGTCACATAAATAGTTTGGTTCCTTTCTTTTTTTCTCTTTTCTCCTAATTAAGTCTGAATTAGCTGTAGTTTGAACACATGACTGAATATCAGATTTTTATCATTTGATAAGATATTCCTTTATTATAGAGAGGCACCATGGGAGCAGTGATTCAGAAGGTTTCATGTGTCTATCAACTTCAGTTTCCATTAGCATGTTCTTGATGGTTCAGTACTAAAAGCATGACAGTGACAAGTTTATTCCCTTTTCCTAAACCAGGCCTAACTACTGAATATTGGCTAACATTTCCAAGGGCACCTCATTTAACAATTAAAGTATAGTATCAGAGTATTCTGCAATTCTAATCTTAGAGATTCATATTTTTTATCCTCATAAATAGTCATTTTTTTCTGTTGCTATTATTTTTGTCATATTAGGAGCTGCATACCAGGTGCCAGTCAATATATTAATTTACTCAAGCAATAAAATCACATCTGACACTAACTGCAATTGGAATTGCACTTAGTTAATTTCATAATATCCACTCCAGTTTTCACCTGTCTTATTCATAGTCAAAAAAGCAGAATTGAATGAGGATGAGGGTGTAATCCCTGATCATCCTACTCCATGCATTTTTCAAGTATTTGGTGATGGCACTAATATCTGAGATCTTTCCAGAAAAGAGCTATTGGTTTTAATTTACTATTTTCCTAGGTAGAAGCAGCTATAGTGTCTTCTACTTGTTTTTTCCCACAGCAAAAGTCTTCTGAAGAGGTCACTTGAGGATTCTACCAGGTGCTGAACGCTTTTATTTCTAATTACATGTTCTGAAACCATAGGGGCCTGGGTCCCCATTGGAATCATGATGGAATAGACTAATACTAATTCAACTAATCATAAAGGTTACCTGACTCCTCTGCATCCTTACTCTGGCTGAGGGTAGACCACAAATCTATAGTGGGTCTCCCAGAATCACTGTCTGTAGAAAGTCAGTGTCCAGCATGCTCAAGAAGGTCTGATTAGTTCCTTTTCCCCAGGACACCATTACCTGGGTGAAAAGCTGTAGGTCTTTTTGGATAAGACTGAAAGAAAGCTCAATAATATAAAATTTTAGCCATTTACCAGTTCTGAAGCTCTAATTCCTTTTTCAATCTGAATTTCTGAGTGTTTAAACTGACTCTTCCAGAACTGATTGGGGGACTGTTACTCTTGTTTATGATTCAGATTAGTCTTTGTTCACTTGACTTACAATTTTCCTTCTTATGCAGATCAAGTAAGCTTTCAGAAGGCTTCCTTTGTCTTTCACTTCTAAGAAAACCACAATCAATCAGCCAGTTCGAGGTCTGTACAAGTCAGATTTACTATGATTTCTGCTTGACTATACAGAGAGAAAAAAAGAAGTGTTAATATAAAGATATTGCAAATTGGTTTATATAAGTTTAGAGAATGTTAAGTGCAAAATCTATCGGATGGACAAGTGGTTTGGGAGACGCAATGAGAGCCACTGTTTCCGGTTCAAAGGACATCAGGCGTGATGAACTAACATTGTAGGTAATGTCTGAAAGCAGTTAGATGGGAAATTTTCTCTTAGTGGGAAAGGATTGATCTTTTTATCTTTCTAGGCCTTCAATCAATTGGATGAGAGCAACTGCATCACAAAAGGTAATGTGTCTTATTCCATTGATTAGAATGTCAGTTCAATGTAATGTCAAAATCTATTAATTTAAATATTAAACTCATCCACAAATTCCCTAGCAGAGACATCCAACATAACATTTGATTGTCTGGGCACCTGTGGACTGGTCACATTGATACATGAAATTAACTATAATATCTAATAAGTAAAACATCCTTTTAATCACTCAAGAGGTATTCTGTACTTCCAAAACCAATTTTTGAGCAATGAATGTAACAAAAGAAATTGTCCACATTCTCCTTGGTCATTAGTGATACAGAGATACTCGACTCAACTGGCTTTTAGTGAGAAATGAAAATTGTTTTGAACTTTGAATACTGAATGATGTTTTTTCAAGCTTACTGTGCAGAGGCAATCATCTTGTGACATTTACTAATACTTTAAATTTTTCTCCTATAGCTGTCTGTTATCACTTTATCCACTTGATCCATGTGGCAAATATTAGCATTTGATATTGTTAAAGTCACCATTATGTCCATAGCTCCAGATAGTTAAAGACTTATTGGTGATTTCATATTTGTCTGAAATTTTCACCCAGAAATTTTAAGGAGTTTTGGAGAAGCTTATTCCTACTAGAGTTTAATGAGGCATACCTTCAAATATAGTTAATCAAAAATTCATGAGGCGTCAATAACAGAGTTTCCCAATTCATACACATCCCAATAGTATTCAGAGATACCCATGAACACCATCAGCTAATATATTTGTTTATCGAATAATATGCAGATTATATTCTTCTGATCTTCTACCATGAGGATACCTATGAGTATATCATATAAGAAATAATCCCCCCATTGAATTATGTGATGTTACTATTTTATTGCTCATAAGAAGGATTTTATATGAATTAACAGGAGCTACACAAATGATATCTCTGCATTTTTCCACTTTCTTATTTTCCTTTCCATGATATTTATTAAAAAAATACTCATAGATACACAAAAAATGTATTTTTTTCTACCTCCAATGTCCTTTTAATAGGAGAGTTATTTAAAGAGAAAGCAAATCACTTAACAGTGCTGAAAACTGACATGCCGTTCTCAGGAAAATGTCTTTTGATGGTGGCATGACAGTTTTTTGACCCTATCATGGCTGGTGGCAATAAAGGAGACACAGTGAATCTGGAGAAGGGAAATATAAAATAATTGGCTTGGGGCCAACCTAAGCTGCTTCTTGCCATCAACCTCTGCACATTTGGATCCAAATTAAAATCTAATTTAGAAGGAGCTTAAATTAAAAAAGCACACTTAATTCCTTCAATTTGCAGAACGATTCCATTTCATTAGGCAACTAATTTCTACCTGTCAGATTTGGAATGAAAGTGGTCTTTCTCAGGAGGAAACTTTCCACTTGTAGTAATTAGGTGTAGGGAGTCCATGATGACGCCTGTGCTCTGATAGCTGCTTGTGTTTAACTCTCAGAGCTTCTGAACCCTTGGGTAAATTCAGCTGAAGCATCAGTTTCAATACTTGCCTGATAAGGGAAGCTAAAATGAGGTTACATCTTTCATAATTAAATAACACAACTACTTCAATTTTTATTAGAGAATCTTGAAAGGTTACCCTGCGTAAAGTCCAAGAGCATAAATCCTTTTGTTGATGTATTACTCTAATAAGCTCCTGAAGAAAACCTGAAGAGTTCTTGATTACAGTTACACAAAAGCTAGGGGACTGCATGTGTTGAACAGGATCAAAGTCATGACTATAATTAGCAGGTGGGATGAACTGCATTGGCTATGTCAAGCCCCTCTCTTGGATCTTAGTCTTGACTTGTGCAAGGAGGTAGGTTCTAATGCAGAAGCGCCAGGCAGGCAGCAGGAGGCCGGAGTCCCAGACTCTGCCATCTACCAGTTGAGAAACCTTTGCCAAAGCTTTTTCCCTCACTTAGCTTCATTGTATCTGTAAAGTGATTTTTTTTTCCTGCAAATGCAACAGAAATATAACTTTTTAAAATAAATGTATGATCTGAATACTGCTTTCACAAAAAGCAGTTGTCATATTCAGTGATGAACTTAACTTTTTTACTGTACAGCTATATTTTACTAGAAGCGTTTTTTATCCAAACTGAATCAACAAAGAAAACCAGTCTACTCCTAACAGACTCTTCATTATAAAACACTTTCTTCCTTTCTTTCTTTAGTTATTCTGATAGGTGAAAGTGTGATGTGAAAGCTGTTAGAAATAACAAAATGACCCATTGTGGAAATATTAAACATTCACTTTGTTGTTTACATTAAATATTGTTTGGAAAGACAAATATGTTGAATGATGTTTAAATTCAAGCTGGTTGTTGATTTAGACTAAATATTTTAAAATACAACTGAATGTGGATTAATCTAAAGAATTTGTAAATTTTCCAGCATTGAACAAACTAGTATTCCTATTAGCAATTTATACAATGTTATAGTGAGATAGGAGGAAGAAGAGATTCTGTGGAACCATAGAGCCATGTGGTTAACAGGATGAATTTTTTATTTCAAAGTGACTAGAAGAAAGGTTTTTAATATATTCACTATAAAGAAATGCTAAAGGTTTAAGATAATATATGCCAATTAAACTGATTTGATCATTATACAATGTATATATGAATTGAAGGATCTCATGTACCTCATACATATGTATAATTAGATTTCAGTCAAAAACTTCCTTCAAAAGAAAAGAATTTATAACACACACAAGTGATTTGGGAGCAGAAGATTAAGGTTTGAATTTAACAGACAAGAATATTTTCATCAAGGCTTAAACACTTTTGTTTTTTTAAAGTCTATCTTTAAAATATCTGAGCATCCACATCAAAGTAGCAATCAGCTTTTACATTTTAAGGTAAAAAGGATTTTTGTGTAGCAGCTGGGCTAGATTTTGTTTTCACTTCTTTTTCTTCTGATTCTGTCAAGAAGAATGAACAGTGATCCATGATATTCATGCAGAGCACTTTCATTTCCAAATTATTTTTGCATAATTAATTCAGAAATAAATGACTATTAAAATAAAGACAATTTGAAAAATCAATGATGGCATTTAAATAGTAATTTCTGAATATAAGGCAGGAAGTAAGGGATGTCTTTTGGCTTTTTCTAGCATTAAATATATATCCTTAATCTGAATTTTTTCTGATTTTATATATAACTAACATTAATAAAATGAGTATCAACGGAAGGCTTTAAAAAGGGATCATTTTAAATCTTAAAACTAATTATAATTATAAACAGACAAATCAGATTATTCTGGGCTAAAATAATGTTTGAAGTTAGAGTCCCTCATTACACTCTACAATTACTAAAATATTCACAAAAGAAGACATATAATATACATATTGGTTTTTAAAAACTAAGGACAAGAAATGCCCACATATCCAAAACCAGAATTTCTTCTCTATAAAACTGATAGGATTTAGTTGATTATTTTTTATTCAAGGCACTGGTCAAATAGTCATTTCTTAGTTTACTCTTGATCTTAGAGTTGAAAATCAGCATATATCCTCTTTTCATTTTTCCTGCCTTTTCCCTTTCCATTCCATACTACTTTTCCTTTTTTAAAAGTTAATTTCATTGGTATGTATTTGACACACGTAACTATCACGTTTATGTCACAGGGAATTTGTATCTGTACATAATACATCTTGATCATTTTTCCCATTCTTCTCCTGTCTTTTCAACCTTTCTTACTCCCGCAGTTACAAAATTTTGTTCCGATAGTTTTCCTTCCATTCTTTTAAAATCTGTATTCCTTTCCTTTTCTTCCTCTAGTTCCCCTTCCCATTTGAACATTTTGCTGCTACACTGTCGGTTCTCTACTTCGGTCCTTATTTACATTTTGGGATTCTCACACAAAACCAATAATGTGACATTCAAAAGTGTGTATCTGATTTCTTTCATTTAAAACTATGCTCTCAAGGTGCATCTGTTCACCTAAAAAATGCCCCCAATTTATCCTTCATGGCAAGTGCTACTGCATTGTATATAAAAATCACATTTTCTTTATCCATCCATCTATTGATAGACGTATGAGCTGTATTAAAGATTTAGCTGTTATAAATTGTGCTAGTATAAACATCAGTGTGCATACATCACTGTGGTATGATGCTTTAAATTATTTTAGGAAGACAATTAAAAGGGGAATTGTTGGATCAAATGGAATTTCTAGTTGTAGATTTTTGAGAAATATCCTTAGTGATTTTGATAGTGATTGTACAAATTTACACTCCCACCAACAGTGGAAAGGGTTCATTTTTCTCTACAATCTTGTCAGTATTTGTTATTGGTTGATTTGTTAATCATAGCCTTTCTTTCTGGAGTGAGATAGAATTTTAGTGTTTCATTTTACATTCATTTAATAACCAGTGATGGTGAGCATTTACACATATATTTGTTTGCTGCTTGTACTTCTTCATTTGAAAAGTGTCTATTCATTTTAGATGCCAATTTTGACTGGTTCTTTAAATTTGGTGGTCTGAATTTTTATGTGTGTTCTTTATATATTTTAGATATTAGCCCTCTGAAAAGTGACTGCTAATTTTTTTTCCATTTTGTTTATCTCTTTACTCTATTGATGGTTTTCTTTGTTTGCTTTTTGTGCAATTTTTTTTTAATGAAGTGATCCCAGTTGTTGCTTCTTATTTCCTGTGTAATTTGAGTATTGTTCACAAAGACTTTGCCTACACTTATGCCTTCAAGAATTTTGTCTATTCTATTTTCCAGCAGATTAAGTGTTCCTGTTTTAATATTTAATATTTTAGTATTTAGACCTTTGATCCATTTTTATTTTAATTTAGTGCATGGTGAGAGAAATAGGTTTAGGTTTAATCTTCAGCAGGTGAAAAGCCAGTTTTTTTTCGGTACCATTTATTAAAGACTCTGTCCTTTTTTTTAGTGATGAAGTGTGGCCTCTTTGTCAGCAGTAAGGTGGCTGAGTGTGTTGGGAATTGTATCTGTATCTTCTATTCTGTTGATCCTCAGGTATGTGTAGCTTTTGTTTTGTTTTGTATACTGTTATGTTTGTCAGAGTAACATTGTAGTATAATTTCAAGTCAGAGATTGTGATGTCACTTGCCTGGCTCTTGTTGCCTAGAATTACTTTTCTTATTCTAGGTCTCTTCTGGTTCCACATGAATTTTAGAATTATGTCCTATGGTTCCATGGGGTGTGCTATTGGTTGTTTGATTAGGATTAAATTAGCATTAAATTTGAACACATTTGGAAGTCCATCCCATATTTCTGACATTATTTACATTTGTTTTATACCATATTACTTATGAATATAAACTTTATTTCCACTGTTAAGTCACTATTGGATCTTGCACTTAGCATATGTATAATATTACACTTCAAATAGTTACTATGTGAGGAAAAGAATGCTTCATGTAGTACCAGGAAACCATTCACCCAGGAACTAACAAGCAGCACAGCATCAGGGCTGAACTCAGAAATACCTGTTATGTTGGGGTGGGAAGATGGGAACTGAGATGGATTGGACAGGCTACCTTCATAGCTATCAATTATGTAAAAACTACATGCCAACATTCTGATTGAACATAGATGTAAAATTCTGCAAAAAAAAAAATCAGTAAACAGAATTCTATAGCACTTTGAAAGACCACACAAAATAATCAAATAGGATTCACTCTGGGATGCAGGAGTGGTTCAAAAATACATGCAAATCAATCAATGTGATAAATCACATAATAGAAAAAGTGGTAAAGGCCATAGTGCAGACAAGCACTGGGAATATGAGAGAGATCCACACACAAACTCAACAGGAGTCCTACTCTACCACGAAGCACTTTACCACTGGATGCAACTACCACAAGGTGTGCAGTGAATCTTGGCTTCAGAAGAATGCAAAAAAAAAAAATTTTCCATACTGTATTTCTTGTCCTTCTGGTTATATAGGCATACTGGGATATCAAGTATAATCCATCAGCATGCAAATTGACCTTACACACCACTCCATCTATCTTGCCTGGTAGTCAAAGCCACTGATTTCAGAGATAAGGATAGAGCTTTCCAAGTTTTTCTACCTATTACCTCTCTGCACAAATGCATTTTGAAATTTTAATTCATAATATATGGGGAAAATATCCTATAGAAAGTTATACTTAGCTCAAAAATGTAACTGAAGCAGAATTTCCTAAAACTATTATCAAATTTTCTTTCTTCCCAATTATTATTGTATCACAAAGTTCTTCCAATAGTTACTGTTTTTTTAAATTTTATTTAAATAGAAACAAAAGCAGGTAAAGGGTAGAGATAATACAGAATTTCAAAAAAAGATAAACAATAAGAAATCACTAGTTGATAAATTGCATATTGTCCTCTTAGAAATAGTTGTTCAAGCTACAAAATTAAAGCATACAAAGTAGATATTCAAACAGTGAGAATGTAAACAGCTATGCATGCATGAGTCTCTACATGTATTTCTATCCTTTTTGTATTAGAGGGAAAAACAAAATATAGCCAAACAAAACAAAACAAATTCCTATAAAAACATGAAACTAAAAAGTTGTATAAAACCACAGTACAAGGTGATCCACAATGATTACTGTGTTGTTCCTTATTATCTTCAATAAAATGTCTATATCATCAGGCAAAATTGAATATAGCAGTATAATTGAATAGAGCAGTACATAACAATATTAGTAAAAATAAAACATTGTAGACAGTATAAAACTTCACAGGCAGGTAATAATCAAACCAGAATGGATATTCTAGTGGCTCTTGTCATCTTAAATGCAGTTGCCTATACTCTCAGACTTGATACTATGAAACATAACAGCTTTGAATAAAATCTATCAATACAAAACAGCAATCCAAAAAACCAGATTAGATTACGATCAGTCATGGCAAAACAGTGTAGGTTTTACAGAGCTTTAGATTAAGTTAATAGGAAATTAAGGATGATTACCGTACTGTATCCTGTTATTTTCAGGATTACTGTCTGTGCCCTCAAATCTAGTACAGGTAGAATGACTAGAACAGAATATAATACATCTAAGAAGATTAGTGTGAGAAATGTCGGTTTTAAATCCTGGAGCACTATTAACATATAGTGTATCAAGGCCATCTATGTTGTTAGAGATTCTAGTTATCCTTCTCTGCCTCATTTCTGCTATGCTATTTTTCTGCCTTTGTTTGTCTAGTTTTCTCTTTCATTCTACTGCCTGCCCCACTCATTGAGGCCTTTCTGCCACTGTTCCTAAAATCCTGGTATTTTTTTTCTCTCTCTCTAGAATGTCCTTCAGTATTCTCTGTAGGGTTGGATTGGTGGTCACAAACTCGCCCAGTTCCTTTTTGTCATGGAAGCATCTTGTTTCTCCATTAATTTCTAGTGACAGCTTTGCAGGGTACCTCAATTTTCTTTAAGGGCTTGTAAGACTTTGCTCCAAGCTCTTCTTGATCTGATGGTCTGTTGTCAAGAAGTCAGTGGTGATTCTGATAGGCTTATCTTTATAGGTAATCTGTTTCTTTTCTCTGATGGCTTTTAATATTCTGTTTTTATATTGAATTTCTGGTACCTTGATTATTCTATATCTGGGTGTAGCTCTGTTTTGGTTGTAGGTGGCTGGAGTTCTGTATGCCTCACATAACTGAATGTCATTTTCTTTTCCCATGCTTGGGAAGTTTTCCTTAATTATTTATGTGAATAACCTTTGTAATTTGCCTGTATTTATTCCTGCTTTTTTGTTCACATTTCTTATTCTTAAATTGTAGATTCTCTTATCATCTTCTAGCCTTTGTATTGTTACTGCCTGTTTCCTTGTTATTTTTAAGAGATCTTTCCTTTCATGATCACACATTGCAAACTTATCTTCAAGTTAAGATAGTCTATCCTTAGTTTCTTTTAAGGTGTTTTGCCAGCTTTCAATGGAGTTTTTAATTTCCTGGTTGTCTCTTTGAATCTGCTTCATGTATTGTATATTTTCTTTATATTCTTTATCGAATGTTTCTTTCCTTTTTTTGTGTTCTTCCCTTCTTACATCTGTATCTTCCTGAGAGATGCTTCCTGAAAGTATTTCTTTTATTACTCTACTCATATCTTGCTTTACCTGATTTAATATTTCAGTTCTGAGCTCATCTACAAGGTCCCGAAGATATCTCTTAATGTCCATTGAAGCCATGTCTGATGTTGTGTGTTTGCCGCCCTCATTCTGCTTTGTTTTTCCATCCTGGATCAGTACTCTCAGGGTTCTGGGCTGGGAGCCTCCTCCTGCCTCTCCTGTCATGGTCTTGGCTTCCTCCACAGAGGTTATAGTGCAGGTCCCAGCCCCCTTCCCTGTTTGCCACAGTTCCTCCGAGGCACCTAGTTACTGTTTTAAACCATGGTTGTTATATTTTGAGCTCTGTAGTCCTAAGCCTGTGACTTGGTTCTTACTTGGCTCTTTTCATGCCACTGCAGTCAGCCAAGAACTGAGGTGGGGGTTGGGGTCATCTCATGTTCATCCTCACATAACAGGTGCAGAATTAGGTGCTTTCTAATGGTATTTACCTAACTACTGATTGTTCTGTACATGTCTTTATATTCATCTTTGTTAGAATAGACTGATAATGTCATGTAAAACATGTTCACACCTTAGGAGAGATCCATTCATTTGTTATTTGGAAAAAAACAGTTTGATATTTACATTGCAGATACCTTTTTTTTGTTTGTTTGTTTGTTTGTTTTATAGATTTAGTAAACTTTAAGTTTCTAATTAGAAGATATTTTTGAGGTTCTTTACCAATCAGTAACAGGCAGTTGATTTTTTTTAGGAATAAGATGTAGACAGAAAATTTATAACCTGAGACCTACAGGTGAAACCTCTGAACAAACATGACAGATTTCAAAGTATGAAAGGAAACATTGCATCACACAAATTGGCTGCAGAAAAATGTCACCAAGGGCAGAGTTTACTAAACATTTCTTTGTCATTAACTTGCAGGAATTAGCGCCAAAGTCATTAGTATGCTAAAATTGGCTTTTATGAAATTAAACCAATATAAGAAAACATTACATGAAATTTTTAAAAAAAATTAACAGTTGTAAAAATAGCACATTTGACACTGCACAATATAGAGAAGGGAAAAAAGGGCTACATAATACTATAATGTTTAAAAGAATTCTAGAAATTACAGAAAGATTAAGAGCTTAACAGTGAGGTAGAGGACCATATATCCAGAAGATGAAGTGAATTAGTCTTAAGGACAAAAGAGAAAGCCAGAATGTGTTGTAAAAGTAAAATAAAATATAAATTAGGTAGAAGAAACTATTGGATTGAATTAAGTTATTTATACTGAATACTGAAGTGATTTTGGGGGGGGGAATGTAAACTAAGAAGAAATAATTCACACTAAAAGTATTTTGTGAAATTTTTCAATTTAAATAACCAAAACAGAAATTTCAATGCTAATATAAAAGTAAATGTACAAAGAATACTTTTATCAATACTTGTTAACCAATAATCATTTGATTGGGATATTGAAAATAATGAATACTTTTAAAAATTTGATTATATAATACTATGTTTTGAATATAAAAACAATACATTAAAATAGTGGAAAACTAACATTGTGTAAATTGTACACACCTATAGCCATAAATACTTATGAGATTGAGGTAAGAGGATCATATATATTTAAGAGTTCAAGACCAGTTTGTAAAACTTAAAGAGATTTCCTCTCACAAAAAAGTTAAAGCTACAAAACCAAAAAAAAAAAAATTTAACAATTCACTTTGCAAAATCTATCTAGAGCATAAAATTCTAACAATAATCTAGAGTGTCACAAGAAAGAATTAAATAAATTAAAACATGCCATGCTTTTAAATAGAAATTTTGAATGTAAAAAAGTCTGATCTCTGCATTATATGTTAGCTTAACAAAGACTAAATTAGAATTTGGAAGGATTTTTCTTATAGGCATAACAGAATCATTTTCCCACCTACATAACATTTTCAGTTTTCCCCTCCAGTAATACTAACAAAGAAAAGCAGCAAATTTTTAAATAAAATACTATAGATTAATGAGCTGTGTAAGGCATCAGCATATACAAATATTCAATAACTAACATAATGATACAAACTCAAAGCAAAACAACAAAGAATTATACTTATTTATAGGAATAAATATACTACATTAAAAGAATAATGCATTAGCCAGCTTGATTTCTATGCCAACATACTAGAGAGGGGGTGGCTTAAAAAAGCAACTTATATTTCTCACACCTATGGTGACTGTGAAAATGCTCAAGAGTAAATCTGGTCCCACTTAGCTCTTGGTAAGGACTCTTTGTTGACTTGTAGACAGCTGCCTTCAAACTGTGTCCTCAAGCTGCCTTCAAGCTGGGTTTGGCCCTTTGGTAAAACAAACTTTTATGAAACTTCACAATGATCATTCAAATTTATTCAGGTATTTCAATTCATTTTTAGCAGACTAGAGATATAAAAATGTTTTCAATTACTTTTATAGTTTGCTAATATATATATTAGCCTACGTAAAATACAGCAGACTTAGATATTTAGTGATGATTTTTGTTTTGTTTTGTTTTGTTTTGTTTTTTTTCAATCAGTCATTTCTTTCTTCTAAATAGTTTTAACATTCAGGTTACCATTCTTTGGGGAGGAAATTATAAGAATTATATTATAAAAACAGCTTACACTTTTTAATGTAATGAGTTTACAGTTTTGAGACCTTTTTTTAAAAAAAAGAAAAGTCTGGTTTCTAAATCTATAATGTAAGAATTAATTTCTTATGTTTTCTTCAAAGAGTGGCATGGCTCTGGTTGGGGGCTTTTAGCCAGATATATGTGATAGAGCAAGAGCAAAGAGCCCAACAAGATCATTTAAAAGGCTGTGAGTTTGGCCAGAAGGGAAACTCCAATAAAGCTATGGATTGTGAAGATAGAGCTGAGGCTTGGATTGCTGAGAAAAAACAAACAAAATTAGCAAGATGACCAAGAGGCATCCCGGAAAACAAAGGCTCTCCATGCTTTGAAGCCAGGTGATTTGGAGGAACACAGAAAAATATCAAGACAGAGAAGCAGGGTGCAGTCTCAGACTTCCAGCCCTCACAGAACAGGTCCAGTTGACACTGACACAAAAGAAATTAGAAGTCACACACTTGAAATTTCTGAAATGATAGCAGCTGAAGAAACAACTTAGTGCTTACATTGTTTGATTAATTTTTAATGCTTACATCTCACCCAGAACAAGTCCAGGAGACAGGCATAGAAAAACTTAGAAGCCATACTCCTAAAATTGCTGAAATGATAGCAACTGAAGTAAAGAAACAACTGTTGGTGCTCATATTGTTTGATTAGCTTTGCATGTCTATATTTGGTAGTCTGTGCAACTATTTAGAGGATAACAATGCGCCATATAGTAATTATTGTTGATTTCCTATTATCTTATTTTTGAAACCCAATATTCTCACTATTTTGTTTAGTCTTATTTTATTATCTTTAAAATAAAAAAATAACATGAATAATTTAATTAAGAGCATATGTCTTAATGCAATCTTTGGCAGGAAAAGTTACTCAGATATCCCAATGTTTAATAATGTAAGTTCTGGAAACTAAAAATTTGTCTTTTCTCATATATGTCATACTTCCATTCAATAAATTATAATATTGGTTATAATTTGACAATTTATGTTTTAAAACTGTTAAATAAAAAGACTAAATGAATTCAATTAAGTGACATTGTATTTAAAGTTTTCACATCACACTTTATTGATATCAAACCTCACTTCTGAAGCCAGTCTAATGGTTCAGTTAAAGAAGAAATGTCAAGTAGGTGTACTGCTTAATACCAGTTCCAGTGTGAATACCCGATAATGTGATTAGTAAAAGTCAGTAATGAAAATCAAATACTTTCAATACAACATTTTCTTTTATGTTTTTAACCATTGCTTGCTTTCTTTTTTATCTCACACCTCTCTCTCTTTCTTGTCTGATTATCTCTGATCTTTTATATCTAAATATTTTTCTGATGACTGAAGAAACCTTTCAGTATGTCCTTTAGTACCATTCTTCTGGTGACAAAATCTCTTAGGTTTTTATTTATGAAGGAAAAATAGAATTAATGTTCTTTTTTAATGATATCATTTTAAAGTACATTATTCTAAGTTGGTAATTTTTCACTTAGGTTGTCAAATTTCCTTATCTTCTGGCTGGAACAATTTTTCATTTATTAGGACTCAGTAATCTCTCTATTGTTTCTTGACAGTCATCTTTTTCTTCATTTATTCTTATGATTTTTTCCCCTTTTCTTCATTTTTTGGCAGTGTCTCCGTGATGTCTCAAGTGTAATCATGTTTTGTTCCCTGGGCATTTGAAACAGTGATTCGTTTTCATTATCAGCTTTGCCAAATAGTCATTATGTCTAAAAACATTGCTTCTAGTCTCCTGTCTCTCTCATTTCCTTCTGAGACACCAATTAGATGTGACAAAGCACCTACTTATTCTTGCTCTCTATTTTCCATCCCATTGTTACTCCCTAATTCATTCTAAATATCCATGTGTTCTATTTCCCTTTGCTAATTCTCATTTCAATCATATCAAATATCCTTTAGAAACTATCCACTGCTATCTTGATTTCTGCTATTGAATTTTAAATTCTAAAATTTCTACTTGATTTTCTAAGATATATGTCTTCTTTGTCTTTGTTCTATGACAAAATTTGTAATCTCTCTTTTATTTTATATGCTTGTGAGCATAATATGTAAGCATTTTCACTTTAACATGAGCTTAAGTATCCCAGTGCCTGTCATAATAAACTGAGGTTTATTATTTCTGTTTATTCTCATGTATGTGCTGTAATCTCATTATGCATCTAATTTTCTAAAATATAAGGTACTGGGGTGAAATTCACATCACAAACAGCTATTATAAAGTGAACATTTTAGTGGCACTTAGCACATTTATATGATTTACAGCCTCTTCTGCTAAGTTCTAAAATATTTGAATTACTTCATGTAAAATATTTTTCCTTTAAATCAGTTTCTCCTAATTCTTTCCTTTCTTCAGCTTCTGACAAAGTTCAACTTGCATTCCATCTACATCTATTTAACTATTTGGGATGGTCCATAAAAATTAAATTAAACAATATGTGAATTTTTTAGTCTTTTTAAATAATTTAACATAGGGTTCTGGGCCCATCTACTTTATAACATATATCAGTGATTTATTCTTCATTGTGGTGGGTGAATAACTCCTTTAGATTTGTGTACCATAATTTGTTCAGTCATTCATCTACTGGTAGAGACTTTTTCTGTACCCATATTTTCACTATTGCAAATAATGCTTCAGTAAACACTGATATACAAACATCCATTTTATCCATTTTTTTATTATGTTGAATATATACCTAATGGTGAGATTTCTGGATTATATAGTATCTATGTTTATTCTATTTAGTTTTACTTGTTTTTTTAGAAAATGCCACACACTAGGGGATGGGGACTTAAATCAGCAGTATAAGCACCTACCTGGCAAGTGCAAGGTCATAAGTTTGATCTCTGGTACAAAAAAAAAAATGCCACACACTATATCTTTGCAGTGACTGCATCATCTGCCAGCCCCATTGGCAATGTGTAGGCTTCAAATTTCTCCACATCACTGTTTTGTTTTCCAGGTACTAGACTTTAGCCAGACATATTATCTATAATTTATAATTTTTATTTGATTCGATAGGTTGTCTGTTCACTTTCATAATAACACACTTTAATGCCTTTCGTATTTTTCACTTAGGTTTTTTTGTTAATTTTTAAAGTTTTCATGAATCTGTGTATTGAAATTGATGGTCAAAATCAAGGTCATGAACCTTCATTCCTAGATTTTTCTAAGAATTTTGTGGTTTAACACATATTTAGACAACTATTTTTATTGTGTGATGTATGTATGAAAAATTATTTGTAGAAGTAGTTTGGTTTAGAGTAATTTCATTTTGCTCTTGTCAGGTGTTTGCTTTCTCTAGCTTTTGAGATTACCTGCCTACAATTTCATGTTTGAAATTGTTTATTTTCCACGTCTCTCTCACTCCTTCCTAACTTTCTGACACTTGGGTACAGAATCTCTGTGCCCAGGAGTTTATTGTATTGATGAGCTCTGGACATCACCATTTCTTCATCACTGATGTTACAAAGCCAATATGCATCGTCTCAGTTTCTCAGCTAACTCTTCTGAAAGGAGCCATTGTTCACTGAGGAAGTGCATCCTAAAGTCAGGGTTTACACCTCTGGATTTCTTTTCTCTAGGATTTTTAAATCATAATTCTTTATTATCTTTTAGCTCTCAGATTACTTTTAGATCTTTGACTTAGTATCTTGTCCAGTTTGTGTGACCTCAGGAGGAGAAGGGTTGATTTACGTTTCCTTTTTCGTTTGCAGAAGTAGAATTCCAGTGTAACATTCGCTCACTGCTTTTTTAAAAATTTTATGTTTAATCAAAAACTAAGATTGGTGGATGTGGCTGGAACTGTTACCATTTCACAGTTTACAGTCCCTGAATTTCTCCTCGTTGTAGAGGTGAGCCTGTGTGGTCTGTACCATCCCCTGGAGAAGAACGCTTGCTATAAAGTAGCTAAGTTTCTTGATGCCTCAGGGTAGCTTCTGTGGACACCAAAACTTCTAGCAAACAGATGTTCCATCAGGTCATCAGTAGGTTTGGGAGGCTGATCCATAATTTTATTCACACATTATTTGAGAAAATTTACTGGACAGCATTTTCCAGCATACAATAATTAAAAACTCCTTCCATCCTTCAAGAAGTCATGTGCTGTACTGAACTTTCTTAAAATGGAATAATTATTCTTGTCCTGACCTTGAACCCAGTGACTCTGACTTCACCTGAAACTCAGAAATATTTTCAAAGACTAAGCCACAATTTTTCAATCAGATTTTAACGATACATTTCAGGTATACATACTGATCATATTCGTCACAAAGAATTTGTACCTATGCACAATATAACCGGATTCTTTTCTTCCCATTGTCCTACCCACCCTTCAATCCATCTTTCCCTACCCATGTACAAAGACTTTGTTTCCACACTCACTATTTTTAATGTGTTTTCAATTTAAAGATGAAACTTTATTCTTTGTATGAAAAAGCTATAAAAAATTAATTTCTGGTTACATTTAATAGCAAAATTGACCCAGCAGAGGGGGAAGTTTTCTAGAAGAAATGGGCAATCAGTGAAAGAGTGCAGTTTTACATGTTCAATTTATTGATGCATTAAAACAAGAATATTGCCATATGTTTTGTGATTTCTGTTCTTTATTTGCGCTTACTAAATAATGCTATATATTATCTAACTTGTACCTGTAATTCATGAATAAATGGTATTTTATAATCTCCATGTCTAGGCCAGTGACCTCAACCAAAATGCCCATCAACCACAGAATGGATATAAAAGATGTAGTGTTTTTATATAATGGTGTACTACTTAGCTAAAAAGAAAGATAAACATAGTGTTGTCTCTCTAGTATAAAAAACTGGAAGAGTATATAAGATCCAAAATTTGCAATAGGTATTGTGAAGGAGGAGGAGACTTCTTGGAAGGAAAGAACAACTGGGAAGGGGGAAAGGAGAAAGGAAAGAAGGAAATATAAATGGAAATACATATGTATATGTTTATATTAGATAATTATACTACTAATCTGTGTTCATCAAAAAGAATGGCTTGTGCTTTCATTGCTTGATCATTTTTCCATGCCAGTGTCTTTTAATCTTAGCAACTACTTTGAAGGTAACCATACACAGTGTATTAACCATTGTTACCCTCCTATTATTTTTTGAAATTCTTTATCATCATTTTTATTCTCCCATTTTAAAATTTAAAAAAGAAAACAAAAGTGATGGGCACCAGGTGGGTATCAACTCATTTCCTCACCAGTTATCTGTTTCATCTTATTATTTCCCAACAGTGTATGCTATGTGACAGTACGTATGTAACATGATCGTATGTATTCAATGGGGAATGTTCTATATTAGGTAGAAGGGGTATTTTTTGTTAAATCCAAGAAGTGTCATCTACTAAATAATGCTGAAATAATAGGACTAAATCATAATTGCTTCACTCTTACAGATTTCAGATATTTTCTTAGAACTTTAAACTGGATACTACTTTTATCTTTCTACATAGTTTCTTAAAAAATGCCCAGCATGACCTTTCCATGCTTTTCACTAACTGTGGGGGCTTTGTTCCTCATGCTACAGAACAAGAGCAAGTAATGTTGTTGCCTAATGGGAAGGATGACACATATTAGCAAATATGGAGAGAGAGAGAGAGAGAGAGAGAGAGAGAGAGAGAGAGAGAGAGAGAGAGAGAGAGAGAGACAGGAAGAGAGACAGTGACAGAGACAGGAATAAGATAGTCACCTTTGCAATCAAAGAGTTGATTTTTGCATTGAATTTCTATGAATATCAAGAGAAACAAGTCAATAGACAAATGAGATAAAGGATATGGAGAAAGGAGGCCAAGCAAACTTTGCTTATATGAAAAGCAAAATTCACATTTCAATTTGAAATATTCACACAGTTCATTTGGTGAACCCCTCCAACATAGTGCAATTGGAATGTTAAACTGACCTGTTTCTAGTACCATGTCTCTATGTTTTCCTCTGTACTATCAGAACCATTTATAAGAAAATTTAAAAATACAGCCAACTTTCCCTGTAAGGGAAATACTGTTGATCTGTAACACTTTTATTGAATATTTGGGGCTATGTAGCTTTCACCACTGGCAAACCTGTATTACTGTAGCTCAGGTCTGCTTAATTTAAAATTTTACATCAAAAAAGTCTACAAAATTTTATTAAAAATTCTATCGGTTTGATTATTGTGATTTTTCCATGACACTTTCCAGGGTACAGTGTCAATTTGACTGTCATAACTAAACTTGATTTAGAATTTATTTCATTTTCTTTAACAGATTATTTTAATTGAGAGAACACTTCAGTCAAATCAAAACCATACCAATACATGTTGAGGATTCCTGAATAATCAGACAGGTTAAATTACGTTATTAAATTTGAATAGTTTTTAGAAGAAATTAACACTTCTCTATCCATTCAAAGTGGAAATTATGTGATCTGCTGGGACTTTTGGGTCTGAAGGTATTGTGTTAGTTAATTTTATCTCCTTGCTGAGACAAAATACCCAACACCCGAAGTTAAAGGGGGAAAGGTTTATTTAGCTCACAGTTCATAGAAGTTTCTGTCCATAATTGCCTGGCTCCAAGGCAGGGTAGCATGGCAGACAGGCCATAAAAGGAGAAGAAGTTCATAGTGGGAAGAAGATGACAAAATAAAAAATCAAGGGGCCTTAGCCACTTTTTTCCCCTCTTATATTCTGTCTAGGCTACTGAGATTAGGGTGTTGCCAAACCAATCTGTGGAGTGATTTAGTAGTCACACACCCTTAATGTCACCATCACACTTTCTAGATTCAGTTGCCTCTGAAATAGCCCCACGTATGACTTAATGAGGCTTAGGGGGACATGTGTTCCAAACCAAAACAGGTGTACAGGATGGTTCACGGGCATTCAACTTTTAAAATGTTTCAGTTGAGTGAGCATTGCACTGTTTACAATTATCTGTAAATTTCCTCCTTAATTTTATCTCATCTTGTCATCCCACACACATTCCCTCAACTGTTCCTGACACCTGGGAATGCTGATTTTCCTGAAGAAACTATTCTATTGAACTCTGCTATCTCCTCTTTGTTGTAACTTAACTCAAGTGCCACCATTCTGTTCTGTATGTGCCCCGTGGTCTTTGTACTGAAATGAACTTTGTACCTCCCAAGCATCCCCTGCACAGCCCCCAGCCTTTGTTTCCCATAAATTCCTCAGCACTGCACTCTGACCCTAGGCAAACAATAGGATGTCAGATGTCCTGGCACTCCAAGAATGCGCAGATGTGCTAATGAGCAAACCTTCCTGTAATAAAAAAATAATAAGCCTGTCTCTCGGGACAACTTGCCCTTTGCTTCCCCAAACCTTTGTGGTTTTTCCCTTTATAAACCACCCCAAATCTTAGCCTAGTTACACAGCAGTGTAAATTCCACCTGCACTCTCTGTCACTGGGTACCAGCCTAAATAAAGTGCCCCTTTTTCCTTCAAGACGTTTTGGTCTTTTATTTTTTTCATAACTTTTGATCTTTGATTTTCGGGGTACAACACTCTTAGGAAGTGCTTTTGAACCCATGTACTTTTTTGAACTTTAAGAATTCTCAAAATCCAATTTACAACCTACATCAACTAAAACCTCTTCATATGAACATAGATGCCAGTAGACTTTTTGAAGATCTCTAGGTAATTTCAGTGCATGACTCAGCTTAACCTTTGTTGTTATAAAGCCATTGTTCTCAAATGTAATGTGAGAGACATGTTAAACTGCTTATTTTCAACCCCTTTATCTGCAGTTTGGCATGAAGCTTGAAAGTCCCCAGATGCCTTCAGTAAGGAGGTATGTGGACCACTCTTTGAGAAACACTGCTTGCAGGAACAGTATCTTCTCTGCATTCTGTCAATTATCTCTTTCTCAATTGTTGCTTATATTCTTTGTGATGTCATTTTTATGCATAGAAATTGTTTTTTGTTTCTACCACAAAAACAAAATCCCTTCCTCCACAGCCTTCTATTTTATGTGCCATTGGAACTCTTGCTCTCTCAAGAAAATATTTTAATTATATCTCTGTTCTGTCACACCCTACTCATCTTTCCATGCTGGACCAGTCTGGACCACCTCCTGGGAGTGATGTTCACACAGTCACACAGGGCTGAAAGCTCAGAAGAGCCTTCCTTGCACATGATCTAGTGTCTTATTGTCTAGTCTTTAAAATCTTAATACTTTTTTCAGGACCAGGATGAGAGTATTTCCAGTGGCAACATGCCCTGAGATTTATGTTGCAGGTTCTGCATCCTTCTTTGTCTCATCATGGTAAAAATCTTTCTAACTTTCAGATTTTCTGGGCACTTACTCCTTCTTTTTGTAGCACTGGTTTTGATCATTATATGTTTGCAATGCCTTTGTAACTATGTTTCCTTGACTTTCTTCTCATCCTCCTACACTGCAAGGTCCCTCAGAGACAATGAAGTGCTCCTTCTTCAGGTGTCTTATATACTGCCCTCCCTGTGCATGCCATTCTCACTCTGTGTCCCAGTGGATATTCATGCTACATGGGCCCATTCACCGATCCCCTCACATGTGTAGGTGCACATTCAAAGCTGCCAGAGCTGTATCTGCAATCCAGAGACCCAGCTGTCTACCTGAATGTCCTGCAGAAACTCATTATTCAAAAATGAAAACCAGAATCAAAGCAAGAAAATAAAAAGAACCTGAAATCATCAATTTTTCCCAAAATCTATTCTCATTTTCTAGGATTTAACTCAATTACTGCTTCCTAGTTACCCAAGTAAAAATCTGAAAGGCAAATACATCTCTAAGCCGATTCTACAGTGTATTCATAACACATCTATTTTCTCTATTTTTTCCACTTTTCATCTTTATTTCTCAGCTACAATTGCAATGTAATGTGTTAAGTGTTTGCCTTGTCTTAGACTCTGTCTAATTCTGTGCTGACAGAGAGATGCCCTAACAATGCGATTCTTGAACTGAAGTTCAAAAATAGTCTGTGATGATTATTCTCAACCTATTTCTCAAACTATCTATTTTTTCATAACTAATGTAAAACTCATTTATTACCATAAAAAAATCATAAAAATCACATACCTACTCCAGCTAGTTAAAAAGATGGAATAATGTGCTTACAAATATATAAAGGAGAAATAAAATAATAATCATGTAAATATAACGATGCATACTTTGGAATTTAAATATTTGAGAAACTCCCATGGAAAATATGTTGAAATAATCACGTACATATTCCCATCAGACCCACATGAATATTGGTAAATATTGTGCCATAAGCAATGCTAATGGCATTTTGCAAACTATTGGGCAATTCTTGATAAAAATTCTAAGGAAAAAGAGTACAGTCTTCCCTCATTTTGCAGAATTGCAAAAATGAAATATTCAATATACAGTAAAATCTATTCAATACAAAGTTAGCTTTAGGCACATGTAATTATAAACAGATTTATGGCCACCTGAATGTGGCAGGGTGAACGCTGAAAGTCAAGATGTATGCAGCACAAGCAATCTTTGTGCAAGCCTGCTCTCCCTCCCCGTCAGGAGGCAGGCGTCACTGGCTCCAGCCCACGCAGTGACATCTCGCAAGGTTCCACGGAGAACGCAAGCAGCCATGCACACTCTATGCCTAACGCCGATCTTCACAGCCTCATCCCTCTTCCTGCCACAAATGCTCCATTTACTGCGATGTGCAGAGCCACCTTGTACCCAGTGCATTTCGCTGAGAGCCTGTACACGGAATGTTCATGTATTTTTTTTCTGAATTCCACATACAGACTTTTAAAAAAACCCATATAGAATCCTCATATAATTCTTTACTGTCACTTAATGTTTGATTTTCTATTTCGAATCTTTGTTATTTCCAGAATCACTTTCTTAGATTAGATGCTGATAACTAGACAAATACATATTTATGCAAATATTCCTTGGCAAGAATTAATTCAAGGATAATAAAAATTTTTCTGAGAGGTATATATTTTCACCCTGTACCTAAAGTGTGGAGTTTGGTATCCATTGACAAATTATTCTCTTTCTCGCTAGAAAAGTTGTTAAAGATAGTGAAAACATATCGTTGTAAATCTTTAGCATGTGATTTTGCCTATATAACACTATATGTAAATGAAGGCACGTCAAAAACTAGTGCATATATAATTGATCAATCAAGAATCATTCATACCAACAATGTTTTTTCCTCTCTCTCTTCTGTTTCTTAATATAGAAACATGCTATATCTATACCAAAACTATTTAGTATTTTTAAGTTATCATACTCAGCTCCATACTTCTGTAAATGGCTATTTCTAGAAAATGACAGTCTCTAGTACAATCAGCTTTCTCTACACACAGGTTCTAATTCAACACACCATACATTTAAAATGAAAGATCAGCCTGTCCCTGAAGCCTGTTCATGCTCCAGTTGCAAGAAAAGAAACTTCCCAGAACTGCTTCAACTGCAGAAGTCGACCCTGCCCGGGAAGATACCTGATGACGACCTGTGTCACGCTCTGCTGCTCACACCCAGCTCACTTGCTGAGCTGTCCCTCCAGCAGCCCTTAAAAACCTTTTCCCCAAGCCAAATGGCAGCTGTCTTGGTCCCCAAAGCAGTGCCCCTCCGCCCCGCCCAATAAAGCTCCGCTCTCTCACTGCAGAATGTCTTGTCTGGTCTTGTGTGGGTTCTGGTCCATCAGAAAATATACAGGAAAAAAATTGCTTCTCTACTGAATATGTGCAGATATTTTCTCTTGTCATTATTCCCTAAGAGATATAAAACAGATATTTTCATAGCATTTGCATTGTCTTGGTTCTTACAGATAATCAAGAGATACTTTAAAGAAGAAATCAGAATGTATGCAGATTAAATGTAAACACTGCACCATTTTACTTAAGGGACTAATCCTCTGCATGTGCAAATTATATACATTACGATGAGATTCTACATTTATTTCTCTTTCCTTTGTATGTGTATCTAAAATGTTATATAGTTGGACCTATGTGCAGCTCATAAACATCTTCAGAGTAGAAAAAAGGAAGACGGTTCAGCTACTTGTTAATATTTGTTCTCATGAAATAAAAGAGAACAGTCTTATAAACAGTATGACTTAAGTATCATGCATTCAGACCTCAGCTACCTCCTTCACAGAACCCTATTAGAAGAGAGACACTAGCTGCCTAGAACTGGCAGTTTTCATTGTCTTCATGACCTGACAGACATACCCTGCAGTAGAAAGAAATACTCAGAAGCTGTAAGTTGATTTTTCCAGAAGGGAACATGTCATGCCCTGCTACCTCCTACTAGTCCATCCAAAAAACAAACCTCTAAGGTCAGTAATGATAATAATGTCACTATAAATGCCAAAAATGGATCTGCTTCCCTGAAACTGTCAGTAAATATATTAACAAGTAATTTATATATAAAGAATGATAGTCAAAAGCAACTTCATGCTAAATCATTAGGAAACGCACATTACATAAATGTCGCAGTATCTAAACATCATAATTAAAACACTTCAGAGTAGATACAAGAAGCTTAAATTAGAGCAAAAGTAGAATTTCTATTGCTCTTTTTATTCCCCAAATAAAATTTTTATCAGTTAATAGTAGATGTTTTTATATTAAAAATTTGTGCACAGACCTGTAATAATGATTTCCCTTAGAAAAATTATTTGGATTTTTCAGCAATATATTTTTATGGCTCTTATGAACTGATAAGTTAGATTTCCTGAAATTGGCTGCACGAAGAATGTATCTTAGGACAGGTTTTGATCAAGATTTTTTTACCACATATATAAACATGAAAGGTACAAGCATTCATTATAAAAGAAAAATTGAAGTAAACCTCTAATAGTGACAAACTTAAGACCTGAGTCTACAGAAATTGTCACAGAATTGGAGGTGGGAAGGTTTATGGATCTAATATGCAATGGTGAAGTAAAAATTTAAAAACAGCAAAAGCAAAGACCAGAAATGCCAATATTGCCTAGGTGAAAAATCCCCAAATTGGTAGCAATTAAAGTTTCCGTGCCTCTGCTGCTTTGCACCACTCTGATAAGCTCCACTGGGTACTTTGGAAAGACTGACGTTTCCAGCAGCTCCTCACTGCTCCTTCTACTCTTGGCACTCCCAGAAAACATAGTTTTTTTACCCTCTAATTATGTCCTAAGAATCCATATGCAATGCAGGGAAAAACAAAAATTTGATATGAAAATACTAAAAGCTCCAAATCACATAGTCCAAAGTACTGATTTAGGTCATATTAATTGACATTACTTATGTGACTGCTACCTCCTTAAACGATGGTATAATTCATAATGCTTGTTTTCAGATAAAAATCCACTGATGTGAAATAAAATTCTCATTTAAAAAAATCTATATTATCCTTTCCTTAGGATAGCAATATGCTCTGTAACACTTCTTATAGAGAAATTACTTTTGAAATTTATTTTTTCTAGTATCTTGCTATATTAAACAATGGCTTAATAAAGTTTATACGATGTTTTATGTATATTTCTGATTGTTTTCCTGAAAAAGAATTCCTACAAGGTAATACACTGGATAAGCATTTCTAAAATATGAATTTTTGGAAGCTTTAGTCACTCATGAGGACTTGAAAAGTAGAATTTTTGAAAGGTTAAATACATTTCTCTAATGTGCCATTTGGAGACACTAACATAATTTATAGATTTGATAAAAAGGTGAATTTTTGCAAACATGTGTATGCTCACATACACACACACACATAAAGTTATGTTCAGTATATCTAAATTCCCCCAAAATGTGCTTTAAAAGCTGCCAAAATATTCAAGAAATTGATTATCTTTTACATATTATATATCCATCAAAAATATCAAGGGAAATTAAGACATTACAAGAAAATTAGAGCTGGCAGAATTATAGAAATGTTCAAGAGCACATTTTCATTAAAATTTTTAAAATTACGTATTTGGTACCTTTGAAACAAGAAAATATTGTCAGAAGTTTTTTAAATCAAAAGAATGAAGACTGCTAGAAGGAAATGCAAAACATAACCACAAATTTTTGTTTAGTTTTAATATGTTTTTAAAATCAATTGAATGCTTAAAGCAAAAAGTACTAATGAAAATCATGAAGCTGACACTATAAGTAGAAATAATAGTAGTCCAAAAGATAGAAAAAATGTAAATGGAATTAACTTGGTGTAAGGTTCATTAAAACCCAAATCGCATAATATTAACTCCAGGTGGATTATGATGACTTAAAGATAAACATAATCTCTGGAATAATCAATAAAATATAATCCAAGGAATTATAACTAAAATACTACTACAGAAGATAAAATTAGTATTTTAAAATATTCACTTAACCTTAATAATGACAAGGAATGATAAAACAAAGAAAAGTAGACCTACCAGAAAACATATCACACAATGATTGACACAAACTCAAGCATATCAAAGTAGATAATGAATGAAAGTAAATTAAAAACTTCAATTAAAAAGAAAGATTAGAGAGTAGGAAAAATAAGCACCATCCAACAGTATGCTGTTCATAAAGTGGCCTTTAAGATGGAAACCTATACAAATATCAGCATTCACAAGTGTCACAAAGTGTGATTGAAGACTACAGGAATCTTGCTGCTGAGTTCTTCCCAATGGAAAATCAGGCTTGTGGAACGGACCATGGTGCACCCTCATTCACCTTACTCACCACATCTGGCACTGTGCTTCTCTGGCTTCATCTCCAAAGTCAAAATGGCCAAGAAGAACAAACATTTTAAATTGATTCAGGACATCAAGACAGCACAACTAAATACATTGCTTCACAAACTGGCAAGAATGCCACCAAGGGTTTTCAGAGCAAGGGGTAGTGTTTGGAGGAGGAGTTAATGACAATGTGCTTTTTATTGATTTTTTTTAAAAATAAGTTTCAATATTTACCATATTTTCAATCACACTCAAAGTGTGGTTTTCTCACATGCATCACTGCAAGCCAACAGTCATTGCTACTGTAGCTACTTAGTAATGCAATCAGCTTTCAGAACTTTATAGATCAGATTTTCTTCTTTTAAAGATAAAAGGCTTCTGCAGACTTCCTGGTGCATAACCAACACCTGCTCTTCTCCGTAACCCATTTGAATAGATAGAATATGCAGATGCTGACCCCAGGAATATGGGGCACAGTTTCCCTTCCTTGGGGAACTGAGGAAGTAGAAGATGGGTGGGAAAAATAGAATAAGCCTTGGGATGACACGGTTTAACTAAATTTCCTGTCCCCCCACTATAAAAAATTCTTACCAACCTGCACATGGAGAGATGGTGATTTGAGGCAAATGAGACCACTCAGTCTCTGCAGAAACAACTTTGGACAAATTCTTTTTTCTTTTTCACCACAGTGAAAGGCATCCTTTGATTTGGCCAGTAGCAAACAAACCTGAGTGGATGGGCCCAAGTGACAGGTAACAGTAGTACTAGTGTTAGCAATAGCAATAGCTGAAACTTACAGAATGTTTACCATGCACTCTAGACTGTCAACCTCGGCTTGTAAAGAGGATCCTATTTTAAAGTTGCATAAAGTTACTGTGTCATAGCAATTGTATCATCCTCATTTTATAGATGATTTTAAAGATTCAAAGGACAAGATGACTTGTTCAAAGTCACACATCTAATAATTGAAATCAAACAATATAACACCAAAGCATCCCACAGTCTTTCAGTTATCTATTCACTTTTCAATGCATTGCACGGAATTCAAATTTGACATGTTACTCTGCTGCCTGAACCTTTTCCCGGCTTTTTTTTGGTCTTGGTTGATAACCACACTATGTGACAAGGCTTGCTTTTCCTTCCTTCTCTTACCTACTCTACAGTCACTCTAATCTTCCAATTTTTAAACACTCTTGCTTGTTGACTTGCTTTTCCATCAAGCTAAAGCGATTTAAACATCTTCTCATTGTCTTTGGATGCTTGAAACTCGTCAGGCCTATTCTATTAAATTGTTCTTATGACAAGTACTCCATAAACTCAGTTATCCATGTTCTGCCAAACAAAACTCTGATCTAAGTGTTTAGGGTCTCTGTTTAAACTGAACAAGTAAGTAAACAATCTTCTATCCCTTAGCCATGATTGTTCAGACCAAAAAAAGAATTATTTTTTGATCAGTATTGTCATGGTCATACAGCATTAGTGACTGCAAAACATTTCTAGCTCCAAAGCCTCTCCCCACCTCGCCCTTCATCTCTTCACTTCTGGGGTCCTGGTTGTTCAGAGAGATGTAATATATCTATGAACTGTGTGTTACACGTTTTATTATCTTTGTAATTCTATCTAATATACGCACCCTAAATGATAATCTTCAAATATGACTAAAAATGAACTGTAACTTGTGGTCACTTTTCAAGATTTTTCTGTCATGCATAAAGCAAATGAGGACA
The DNA here is from genome assembly GCA_004027455.1 of Hydrochoerus hydrochaeris. Lineage (NCBI taxonomy): Eukaryota > Metazoa > Chordata > Mammalia > Rodentia > Hydrochaeridae > Hydrochoerus > Hydrochoerus hydrochaeris. The sequence goes on from PVLA01000487.1 coordinate 286,307, forward strand.
GGGGTGACTTTCATTTGGTTAACCTGTGATTTCCTACCATTGAGGTTCAGTGCTTATTTCCCTGAAACATCAATAGCCAAAGTATGACCAGAAATAAAGTGATGACATTTAATTTGACTTGTAACTGGCATCAACATTTGGTACACTGGAGAATATGCTTGTAATTACAAAAGGAGTGGGTATTACACATATTTTTATCTTCACAACATTTCTCACTATGGGGCTCCCCTGACAATATTATCAACAAAGACAGAAATGTTTATGTTCTTATGTGAATCTTGAGATTTTCATAATAAAAAATTGCGACAAAGAATAGAGAAAAAACACATGCAATGAAAGCACATGTAGGGATTTACAGTGCAAACAAGTAAGCTTGAGTTAGATAAGTGAAACAATGTGGTATGAGGAAAAGCTGAGAAAGAAAGAGAAATGCATGTAGAAATAATGACAGAGCAAACTCTGAGAGTAGAGTGATACAGAAAAAGAAGCTGCCTTTTATGTTGATGGCTGATGAGCCGATATGAGTAAAGCAAGATGTCAGGAAATTTTGAAGTGCATTTTGCCATGGGTCCCATCCTCTCACTGGTAGTCATTCTAATATCACTGGAATGTTGGTTGCATTCCAGTTGATTCCCACTGGGCCCCATCCATCAGTTCTAATTTTGTTATATCACATTTGGACAAAGCAAGCATCACAGAATGTTTTGAAGGAATCCACTTGGTTAATGTCATTTTTTAAAAATTGTGGTTGAAGAATCTTTGGAATGAATTTACATACTTCAAATAAAAACTGAAAAGTAGCATACACTTGACATAAAATGTCTTGCAAATGTAGAAACTCTCTCCATGTTGCATAACTAACTCTTCTCTCTCAAGGACCTCTCAATACTTGGAACTGTATTCTGTGGCTATTTAAATTTAAAGTGGGGTTATATGCATTTCATTTGAATTTTCATTTTCTTTCCTTAGCCCACATTAAAAGACATGAAAGCTACCATCTCAATGTCCCTGATCTCCATTGTTTTATCATCTCTTTTAACTTTTCAGAAAATTTAAATAAAAAGAGCTCCTTTGAGACTCCCTGATCTAGGTTGGCAGGTGCATAAATGCTTCTCTGGAGTGAGATTCTCTCTCAGTGATGATATTACCATTATCATTTGAGCACCTGTTAGGTATCTGGAAGCATGATTTCAAATGATGAGTTCTGTGATATCTGTAGAAGAGGTAGGGCGTATCCCAGAGCCGCCCTTAGCGTACAGCAACAGTGAGTGGGGAATCATAAACCAATTCTTTTTTTCAATTGTCATTTACTTCCCTACATAATTGAATGTCATGCTTGTCATAAGTGCAGGATAGCTTAGATAATATGTTTGATCTGATCCTCCTCCCAAAATAAAGCTCGTTTGGCTCACTATTTCAGAGGTTTCCATCCATGATCAATCGGATCCATTCCTTCTAGGCCCCTAAAAGGGACAAGAGGTGACAATATTACAGAACAAATAGTGGAAGTAATCACTCACTTTATTACCAAGATGCAAAAGAGAGGAAGAAGCCTAATCCACAATCAAGGCACAGCTCCTGTGACTTACTGACCCTCTAGACTTCACATCCTGGTTTCCGATACCTGCCAGTAGCACCATCCTCTGGGGAAATACTTTTACACAGGAGACCTGGGGACAGTCAACATCCAGACACTAGCACAACGCAAAATAGCAAAGCAAGTCCTACAAATTTGTTAACATAAAGAAACATTACTTTAAAAAGCCGGGCGTGGTGGCTCACGCCTGTCATCCCAGCACTCGGGAGGCTGAGGCAAGAGGATCATTGTGAGTTCGAGACCAGCCTGGGCTACAAAGTGAGCCCAAGGCCAGCCTGAACTGCCTCAAAAAAGACAAAAAAAAAAAAACAAAGAAAGAAAAGAAATAGTACTTTTAACCTTATATCTTATTTTATTATATTTTATAAATGTAAGTAAATCATATCTTTTGATTCAGTGCAAATAGTAAAGAGTAAAATATTCTGTAATTTAGCTTTTAGACAAATAGTCTAATAACAAAATTGGTTCATTTATTTCCTATTCTCTCTAGTGTTAACCTTCAGTGGGAGATTTGCCATGCATTTAAATTTATTTAAAATTATTACAAAAACAGTTTAACATTTTCTAACTGTGATTTGCTTTGCATTGTTCTTCTTAGTGATTTTTTAAAACCACGTATTTTCCTTATTCTCAAAATATACTGTTGACAGTTACTAATAATGTAGATTAAATTTGCTTATGATGACAGATAAAACATGAAATAAAAACAAAACAATATAATCCTGCATTTCTTTCCTCTATTTAAATGACAGCTTACTAGAAACACCATCTGATTTGCAAGAATATTAATTTATTAACATTTGTCAAATCTTATTGAGCTGAGAAATAGACAGCATACGAAAATGAATGTAATTTTGCAATTTACAAGTATTGGCCTGCTTTTGAAATTCAAGACTGTGTACACAGACTAAAATAAATAAATTTAGATTATTTCCATATTTTCAAAATTCATTAGAATTTTGCACTAAAATATAACATCATTACTGAATGAAAAAAATCTAGGCTGAACATTGCTGAAGGCAAAATTCATCAAAGGAATCTTCAGATTTTCCATTTTGTGTATATTTCTGCTTTATCTTTCTTAGTATACATGCAAGAAAGGCATAAAGCAACTACTTTTGAAGCTTAAAAGACTGTGATCAAGACTTTACACAAAGAACATTTGGTAGATTTTATAGACCTGCATTTTGGCAGTGGAGAGCATGATGGATACAATAGGTATTTCTCCCTGGGACCCATAGATTTTGACCTGAGGAATTAGGCCTGCTTTCACAAACCTTCACTTGAATTGTAGCCATCTCTGATGTTTCCATTTGTTTAACAAGAAAAAATATATGGCCACTCGTGAACCCATAGTCCTTGCTATGTGATTACTTCTTGGATGCTTTTAACTCAGAGATAATTTTGAATTTATGGAGACAAGAGCAATATAAGCAAATTAGATTCAATTGACTGCTGAACATAATCCACAAATTAAAAATTATTCCTTATTATTCTCATCTCTAAGTGCCTATTTAACATATTTAATTCATTGTCTAACATATGTGTACCTATATAAACATATAAATCATATACATATACATACATTTTACCAGAACATGTGGAAGATTTGGTTTGGTCAATTCAATATTCAGCTAGCCATGGCAGGAATAGTAAAATTAGAATTTATATTCAGCAAAACAATTTCCAATATTTGAAAATTCTAGGTACTTAGACACCATGCTAAATTTTTAGCAATTCTAATATGCCTATCAAGTATTTAATATGATTAGCATTATTTTGTAGTTCAAAAACAATGAAGGCATGCAGAATATTTTTCGTAAGGGTGTTGAGTTGCAATTGGAAGCCAATGATTTCATATCCTGAACTGGAGTTGTCACTTCAAGGTACTATATGCATTTAATGCCCTTGGAATCAGGAACAACTGGGAATAATATTTAAGACTTTGGAAAGAACTTTGCATTACATTACTGGACTAAACTTTTCTTTTTCAGTAATAGCATAGGAGGAGAAGAGACAAAAACTGAGATACCAAATATGTAAGTATACTGAAATTAAAAGGATCACTGCGTTTTCAGCTTTGACATGTAACCTTCCTTAACCATTGTTTCATCTGTTTCCTGGAAAAATAATTTCTAACAACAGAATATTCAGTAATAACACTAAGAGCTACACGGCAATGGAATGATATTGTTAGAGTGTAGACAAAACAAATTTAAACTAAAAATACAAATACTATCGAAATCAGCATGGAGATTCCTCAAAAACTATAAAATTTCATGTGATCCAGATATTTCCTTCCAAGATATCTTCCCAAAAGAGTCAAAGGTATCATATTGCAATGATTTATGCATACGCATACTTTTAGAAGCACAATTCATAATAGCTAAATCCTGGGAGTAGATGAATGGAAAAAAGAAACTTGAGTCATTTGTAAGAAAATTAATGCATTTTGAGACCATGATGTTAAAAGAAATAAATCAGACATACAAGTTTCAATATTGCATAGCTTCTCTTATATGAGAAAACAAAATATAAAAAGAAACATAAAATAGATAATAGAAACTAGGAGGATACATCTTTGCTAAATGTGAAGGGGAACAAGAAGGAGGAGGAAGGAGAGAAGGGAAAGAGAATGAAAACAAGAATTAAGATTCCCTATGTTCATGTACCAACTCCATACAAGAAAGGTAAGCATTAGGCACTGCAAAAAATACCAATAAGAAATATATATAGCAATATGATGAAACACTATTATTATAGAATATAAACCAACTAAATATCAACCAATAAAATGACAATGACCTAAATACTTAACAAAAAGTAAAGTCAAATTACAGTTGTTTTGGATCAACTGACCCACAACAACTCATAGAATTTATGACTAAATAATCCCTATTGATTAAATGCGGAAGAATACATTTTTGAATGAAAGAAAAAGAGAACATGAGAAAGGGGTACCTTGCAAGTACACAAGAATTTTAAAACTGGAAGCAAACCTAAACCAGCTTAAAATATAGCATGAAGTTTCACCTTAAACTATTCATAATTATCTAGGTAGAAAATTTGCTTTACAGTAGTATATCAACAGAGATCTAAGTAGCTTACTTCTCTCTGAGTATTCCCACAGGTACTTCTAGTGCATAATCTATGTTCAAGTGCATCATTAAAATGTTTGAGTATTGAAATGAAAGTTATTTTATAACTTACCTCAATTATTACTGTCACCACTTCTTCTTCTACACTTTAAGAATTCACGGTGGTTTTTTTAAATAACACCACCCAGATGCTTTCAATTTTAGCTTGCTTTGCAGACTAGAGGAACCACCTGTTCTCACCTAATTCATTTACCTAGATCCTTTAAATTTATCTCCAGGGCTATCTCCTCCTGGAAAAGTTTCCTATTTTAACTGCCCATTTGAAATTTTTAAAAATTAAATTAGCACTCTTTTCTGGTGTCCTGAATATACTCTTTAAATTCATAAAATTTTATAACTTGTGTAAAACATATCTGTTTCATGTCAGCATTTCCCACTAGATGTTAATCTTTTTCAGTGGTCAACTTTATCTAAAATATAAAGCAAAATGTCCTTCTGCTACAGATAATAAAAGTATTGTAGTAATGCAGCTAGGGTGTCCAGTTTTATATCAGTAACAAACCAATGACATAGTAATGCTTAACTAGTAATTTAATTATTAGAAACACAAATGCACAAGCTAAAACTGTATCATGTATGCATATTACTAAGAGGTCTGACATAATTATAATCAAATTTCTGAAGATCTATCTACTAATTCATTAAATTTTTACAATGAAGTACATTTTTAGCTGTAATTGTTTATTTAAAAGTAATTTTAAAATGGTTACAATCATCATACAAAACTCAGTTTATATCTTTGTTATGGTTTATATTTAGATGCCCCCCAAAATCCTCATACCATGCAAAAATCATTTAGTCCATCTTTAAGAGTTGCCAAAATCCTAACAGTTTCAGTTTTACTGAAAAGTCAAAGTCCAAATACTTCTCTGAGATTTAAAACAAACTTCTAGCTTTACTCTCCTGTAAAAATGAAAAGAAAGTTAAATGCTTCCATGGCACAAGATAAACATTCCTACTGCAAAGGTACAATTAATGGGATAGAAAGGAATGGGACCAAAGCAAGACCAAAATTCATCAAGGCAAACATGAAATCTCTTAGTTTCATCAGAGCATCCAAGGCAATCTGTAGCAAGATGTGAGTTCCAAAGAGCCTGGGTGGTCTAATCTCTATGACACTGTCAGTGGTTGTAGCTCCTACATTTTCTCTCTTGGTTTGTGTTTTCTCACTCCTTGCATCTTTCTACAGGCAATTCATGCCTCTGGCTTCTCCAAACTTTTTAGGTCTCCATTGCACCTTTTCTTCACACTCATAGCTTCACACAAAGTCTTCTCAGCGAGACACTCCCTGAATCCTAAGGTCTTTTTCTGAAATCTAGGCAGAATCTTTCTTAACCCCACAACTCTTGCATTTTGTATGTATCGAAAACCAGTAACATGCTGATGATATCAAGGTCTGTCACAGACTGGAACAGTAGCCAGGCTTCCTCTTCTCTTGTCTTTGAGATTGAGTCCCTGGATTGCTGAGTAGTGTGAACCCTTCCTGAAGAATAAATTCCCTAGGCCAATGCCATTCTGAACATGGCACCCTGGTAATCTCTTCTTAAATCAGTCTTTTACCTTTATAATTTTGAGAAGAGCCCCAGGGCTCCATTCTTCATATGTATTCACCAGCTGTTAGGATTTTGCCACCTTTGCTTTTTCACTATCTCTAAAGTATTGTTTTATTGATTTTATTTTTGAACTGTTAGAGGGCCACTGTGATATCTTCTAAAAATAAGAAATTTTATGTGATTAAAAATCATGAAATTCAAAAAGTATATATTTTATTGCATAAATAGAAAAATAGTGCATGTTGAAGTTTTTCTCCTTGTCCAAGAGTTTCTTCTATTTACTGTATTTTCTTCTACCAAAACAGAATACAAATGAAAATCACACTTTGTGTCTTGCTGTCATATATCTTCAATCTCTTTTAGACTAGACACTGACTTTGTTTTTCATGATGTTTCTTTTTTTTTTTTTTGAAGATACTGATTTTTTTTTAATGAGCAAGGTTATCTTATGTTTGTTCATGATTGCATTCAGGTTATGCCTTTTTGGCAGGAACACTCAAGAGTGGTATTATGTTCTCAGAGTATCACATTAGGAGGTACGTCATGTGATATTAGTTTTGCTTATGTGTAAAGAAGATGTTTGCAAGGCTCCTCAGTCATAATGTTACACATTTCAATTGTAATGTGAAAAAAAAAAACTTCAGACTTAATGTCTAAATTTTCATGCAATATTTTTAGCCTTTGGTGAAGATTCTTGACTAAATTAACTATGACCTTTTAAAAAAATATTTAAATATTTCATTTTTCAAATTTATTCATTTACTTTCTTCTATTAGGAAGAGAATTTTATTCTTATTAATTAGCTAATTTATTTCTTTGCATAATAGTTTATATTTTGGTTGATTGCATGGGTTCTTATTTTTCCATTGTGTTTGTTGCTGTCAATATGTATTTCAGTGATTATTTTGCCACAGATTTGAGTAGTGGAAACTACTTCACATAGGTCTCATGGCTTTGTGTCATATACTCATTTTTATTTTTTAATTCTTTACTTTCTTGTGCCCCAAGATATTCCACATTAACTTTCTATTTTCATTCCCCTGGCTTTGGAAGCAAAAATTCTCTGTGGATCCATTGTTACTTTTAATGAGAACAGTTATTTAGACCTAGGTGTTGGGAGTGTCCTATAAATGCATACATTCTAACATGCATACATAGAAATCATATTTTTTCCTGATGTTTCTATTTTCAGTTCAATAATACGGAATTAGTTTAAGCCTTCTCTTATGCCGTGTCGGCACGCTGCTTCTCCTTGAGAAATCTGGAACTGCAGCCCAGTATTTACATAGGAATGCTGGGTCCTGGCATCAAATGATTTACTTACTTGCTCAATCCTATCAAACACACAGTGCACTATCATCATTGTTAAGTCATTGTGAATGCCAAGTTACTAATTAGCATTCAATATTCCTAACGTACTTTTAAAATTATATTAAGGGCATACAATCTAAAATGTGTTCAAAACTGCTTTTTACTCCTTTTTATGATATGCTCCCATTAGAAACAGAATTAGGTTCACTTTTTCCAGTTTTTACTCAATTTTATTTTTCTCTATTTTTAATGACATGATTTTATCTATATGTATGCAAATTGAATAGTTCCAAATAAATGTATGCAAAAAAGTATAGATTAACATTTACTAGGTTTCCTCATTGCTGTCTCCACGTCTAAACTTTTTTTTGTTCAATTTAGAAAAATAAGGAAGATATGTAATGCATACCTATACATATTATTGTAGTCAGGGGTTGTGCAAAGAACAATTAGGATCAGGGCATGGAGTTTATAATATTATTTATGATGGTCACCCAGAGTTAACACAAGAAAATGCAGGAAATCTATCCACAACACTAAAGACATAGAATATTTAGCCAAGGGACTGAATCCCACAGCAATGTCCCACATTAGTTCAGATGAAGACCCAGAGCTCATGATAATGCCTCCCACGAGTCCAACTGGAGATCTAGAGCCCACAAAAAGGCCCCACACCAGTCTCTTTTACAGATCCATGCCGGGGAAGGCCCAAAAGTCAGCAGTGGAAACTAGGAAGTCTATGCCAGCCGGGTGAAGGAGCTGTGCTGGTAAGTTGAGGGTTCTGCATTGGAACCAAGAAGTCACACTCACAACAAAGACCAGAGCTGTCCTAAAAAGCACCGCAGCCTTTCTCAGCGACACGGAGGCCCCGAGTTCCTCCAATGATAAGCACAGTCAAGTACATGTCAGGAAGCCAGCCTGACGAGTTCACCCTGGAGACCAAGCGGCACATGTCTTCCCTTCCGCAGCCAGGAAGCAATGCTCGATGTGAAGACCAGAGCTTCTCCAGGAGAACCATCAGCTCAAACAGCAACACGTAGGAGAATCCACAACACCTCAACACCTCAACACCTCAACACCTCAACACGTTAATGCCTCATCGCATAGCTTCTCCTTCTCCACATCTCTACTTATGCTGGCTTTTCCTCAGGTGGAACAATTATGCTCCACACCATGTTGATGTAATCCAGCTGGCATTAAGTTGGCCACCAGTTCTTAATCCATAACACATATTTATTTTCCTTTTCCCCTTATATAAAATATAGAATTTTACATTAACTTTGTCTCATCCAGGTTATTTGCTTTTTGGGTAGTGTTACTCACAACCAGGGTAATCCATCCCATTATTCACATCCCAAGCTGTGCTATACCAGTCAGTGAATTAATTTAGTAATCACACACCCTTTACCCCATCATCACATAACCTAGATCCAACCACCTTGGAAAGGCTTCATTTGTAAGTGTATGAGGCTTTGGAGGGACATCTAGATACAAGCCATAACAGCTAGTGCTTTATCTGGATTTCCCAAAAGTTATTCCATAATAACATTATTTATTGAACAAATGTTTTCTCTATTTATTTGATGTCATTTATATAGCTCTATAATCAGATTCTCAATTCTGTTTTTTTAAGGTATGTTCATAAGCTTTTTAAAAGAAAACCTTTGTTTTAGAATTGGGGTTTTTTGTTTGTTTTTGTTTTTGTACCGGGGATCAGACTCATGACCTAGCGCTTGCCAGGCAGACACTTATGCCACTGAGCTAAACCCCCGGCTGGTATCATTTTAATAAATGTTGATATCTAGTCATCCAGTCTGTGAACTTTTTATTTAAAAAGTGACTGGTTACTTTCATGAATTCATACACTAAAATAGATTTTTTTTCCCTCAGTTCCAATAAGGGCATTAGAATTTTGTTTACAAGTGTTTTAAATATCTGTGCAATGTTGGGAAGATTTAAAAATTTTTACAATAATTAATCTTCATGTCCATGCATATACTTTATTATTTTAAATCCTTTAAGATATCATAAATCTTAAGATATCGTGTTACTGCTTAAATCCTTCTTTCAGTTTGGGTTTTTTCCCCTCATGAGTGCTTTGATGGCAGTATTAAATTCCTATTGTTTTCCCTTTTTTTTGACCCTACATTGTTCAGTCCTGCAGATACTTCTCATCTTCCATTCTTTTAAAGAACACAAAGTTCCTAACAAACGCACAAAGACCACAAATTATTGCATTGGTAACTCTAGTCATATCATTTTTACTTAAATAAATATTATGAATGAATATGAAAAGATGAAACAGAGTAGAGAGTTTATAATCATTTACTTCTTCCCTAAGTAGATAAAGCCTGCAGGTAAAAAGCAAAGTTAGACAGCACTTTAAATCAGCATAAAATTTAGCCCTTTCTAAGTTTTAAAGACTTTCTCAAGTTTTTTTTTTTTTTTAAAGTTTGAATATAGTGTATTTTGGTCAGGATAGAAAAATCACAAAGATTTTTGTTGTGTTTCTTCTGAGACGAAATTGAATCATTTCAAAATTAGGCTATCATGCAAGTCTTTACAGAAATAACAAAAAGTAAAAACATGCAATATAAGAGTCAAAATATTGATGAAATTATTTTGGGATGGAAATTACTAATTCAGACAGAGAATGTAAATTAACCTTAAAGTTGAACACAAATGCCTAAAACAGATGTTGAAACTCCATTTTAAAACTCACTCCAAAAGTCAGAGAAAAGCAAATATTTTAACATCTGTTCCTGAAGTCAAATCTGTATGTGAATCTTTGTTTGTGAATGAGCATAAATATTGACTTATTTTGATGTATAGTGAAAATATTTTGTAGATATTTTAGATGCTATCATATCAAATTAAAATAAACACCAATTCTGAAATTAATTACATTAAATTCTATGGATCTTTACAGTTATAAAATTGAAAAATGAAACCTGAAATATATAAAAATAAAGTGCTATAAATTGTAATATTGCCATAAGAGTTAAACACAAAATGAAATGTCAAATTTTTTTATTATCCAAAACCTGTTTAAACATTAACTTAAAATTTAATTAAAAATTAATTATACTCTCCTTAAAAGAGAAAATTTTAGCATAGGAGTTATCCTAGAAATATCTAGAAGTATTATTTTCTAATAACAGCCTTCAAATCCCTTTTAAATAATCTAGGAATGAAATTAATCTACCACTATAGAAAGAGTCTATACATAAAGAACTACTCTAAAACTTATTTTAAAAAGGTACATCATTTTTCTCATCAACTTACTAATTATCATCACCCAGTAGATATTTGTAAGGCAGAGAATTCCGGGATTAGGACAATCGTTCTCAGCTGACTTCTGAATTCATTAGAGGTGCCTTTTAAAAATAGGTCTTTGAACATATAGGACCTACTGTGGACTAATTATATCAGATTGTTTTTTGTAGAGGCCAAAATTGGGTAATTTTTTAAAGTTTTACATGTAATTCTAATTTGTATGTAAGGCTGAAGCATATTAATTCATATAGAAGACGCTTGTGAAACAGTCAGAAAATCATGGAGGTGGTATCAGCTGCTTTCTCCATTTTTTTTTTTTTTTTTTTTAGCTAAAAGATTCTCATAGCATGCATGAGTGACAGACTGTCACAGGAACCCTCGTTAAGGTAGCCCACTCAACAATATATCTGGGAGACAATGTGATGAGTACAACCATTGATTCAAAGAACATTTCCTGAAGGATTATTCCACTTCAGGTACTGTCTTTTTACAGAAAATTTAGTGGAGAACAAATAAAGTCTCTGCCTTCAGTGAACACAGTCTGGAAGGGGAAATAGTCAACAAAACTTTCAATTACAAGAATGTTAGCAAATTCTCCCTCCTGGTGGGTGTAACAAGCTGTCATTTCAGCATTCAGTTTAAGTACTTGAAAACTTAGAAAACGATGACATGAATGAAATTTTCACAAAAAGGATAAGTGGAAGAGGAATTTCCTTTTCTCTCACTATAATTTTTTTGTCCCAGAAAAACTGATCTTTTCTTTTAAAGTTTTATAGGGAAAAGTGAGTTGAGAATTGATAGGTTCTAGGATCGTTGTGAGGAAACTGAGCACTGCAGTTTAGCACTTCCTTCTTTCTGTGTTTTAGGATTTTCCTTCTAAAAAAAACAAAACAAAACAAACAAACAAAAAACGGTGCATGCAAGGTCCTGCTGCCACATTGAAATAGGTTGAATCAAGGTCAATATGTATTTTATCAGCTAGTGATTTCTTACTGTTAATTCTTTTGACTAGTCATTTTTTACTGTTTTTTTTAAAATTCTGTATTATTTCTATCCTTTTTGTTTTGTTTTGCTTTGTTTTTTTTTTAATTCTGTATTATTTCTATCCTTTTTCTGCCTTTTTTCCTCTAAACAAACAAAACAAAAAGGTCAAGCCTGCCTCCTAGTGATAAATTTGAGCACACTTTCTCAAGAGTGAGACTGATCGTCCAGTCGCTCTCTTCTGTAGTCTCAACTCTGCTTTCTGTGTGCAGTCACAAGGTCAAGACCAGGAGGAAGCTGATGCTGACTTCCTGCATTACCCATAGTTTCGGTCAACCTTATCAATAAGGAAGTTGAAAAGCACTAGCTGTTATGGCTTGTATCTAGCTGTTATAGCTTGTATCTAGATGTCCCTCCAAAGCCTCATACACTTACAAATGGACTCAACACCTGACTCTGGACTTGAGTGCACGCTTGTGTGTGTGTGTGTGTGTGTGTGTGTGTGTGTGTGTGTTACAGAGGGTTTGTTGGAGGAGGCCAAAGAAAACAAGATTATGACTGGCTTCTGTCCTTGAAAACTTACCAATAATGAAATAAAAGTTTTAAATTATCATCACAGTTCTTGTAAAATGATAGAACAAGAACTCATCAATAATTCTACTGAAAAACTAAGAGGCAAAATGACCTGATTTAAAATAACTCACAGCAGTTTTTTACATACAAATACCATTAAATTGGAAAAGTCCAATACATTAAACAGCATAATACTCCATCTTCTGTGCAATTTGGTTCACCAGAGAACATATCATGTCCACATATGGTTACCTAATCAGACCTTCCTAACGAAGGATATAGCTTTTGTATGTGAAAAACAGCATGTCTTACATTGTTATTTTGAGGAGCTTTTCTGTAGCTTGATTAGAACTGCTGTCTCCAGTATACATTTTTGGCTAGGGCTGTACTTTATTGGGGTCTGAAGGGGCAAGGAACCCTGAATTGTTCAAAGGCAAGGCAAGACTTACTAAATCTTGTTAAAATTTTCTTTGAAGTGAAGGATTGTTTTATACAATAATAATTTTTTAAAAAGCAGAGAAAAAACAGTATATTAATTTAGCTACTGCAGAGAATTAACAAATTACAACATTTTAGTTGAAACAGCTAAAACAGTTTAGCAACTTTATAACTATTTTAATTGCTTTAATTGTTTGTAGTTTAAGAGGTGTATAATTTTTGTCAGTGTTTGTCAATTTTCATTCAAAATGTTCAGACATCATTAAATATACTTATTTATATTTAAGTATTTCTGTTTGGTAATTACCAAATTCATGTATGGTTGAAAAACTTGCTTTTATCACTCAAGATTTTTCTCAATCATGTCAATATACACAGAAACTTTTTAAAACACACAATACAGTTTTTATGATTTTAATATAGTAGAAATATAAATATAAAAATGTAAGTAAATATAAACATCGAATAAATGAGTTTATTCATTCATCTATCAAAAATCTGTCCACTTTATAAAACTGTCCGTGAAGGCAGTGGTGAGGGGCAGTGCAACCTGGTTGCACTGCCCCAGCTGAGGCTAAGGAGGCATGTGATTCCAATTCAGTCTGAGGTCCACTCAGGAGATCTCTCTCTGACCTAGAGCCAGCTTAGTGGTCCTGCCCTGGTGGAGGAAGTTTGGTTATCTTTAGAATAGAGAAAAATGGACAAAAAGCTCCCTAAAAAATGAGAAAAAATATGCCCAGCAACCACGAGGCAGCCAGTGGGACACATATTCCAGCTTTGGGCCCTCACCACGCACTCTGGCAGAATCCCAGTGCACGGAAAGGGACTTTGAGTCTGCTCCCAGGTGGTAAGACCACATGCTGTGTCTAAGACCACCCCTGGCTGCACATAGGGACCAGGGATGGGGGGGCCTAATTGGGCCACACCCAGCAAATGCTAAGCAGCCAGCAGGACCCAGATTCCAGCGTTGGGCCCTCACTCTATGCTCAGGCAGAATCCCAGCCCATGGAAAGGGACTTTAAGCCTGCTCCCAGGTGGTAAGACCATGTGCGGCATCCAAGACCACCCACGGCTGCACATAGGGACCAGGGATGGGGACCCAAATGGGCCACACACAGTGAGCACCAAGCAGACAGTGGGACCCAGATTCCAGCCTCAGGCCCTATCACACACTCTGGCAGAATCCTAGCACACAGAAAAAACTTGGAAATTAGCTCCCAGGTGGCGAACCTTGGAAGACAGCAGATTAACTGTGCCAGTGTGGTGAGTATGCCCCTAAAATAGAGGTGTAGAGTGAGTAAATAGGGCCAATAGTAAAGCCCCTTCCAACTAACTGAAAGACCTTGGTGAGTCTGAAAATTGAAAACATAATTAAAAACTTACCAACAAAGAAAAGCCCAGGGCCTGATAGTTTCACAGCTGAATTCCTGGAGGCAAGTATTACTCTGATACCAAAACAAGAGAAAGATCCAACCAAAAAGGAGAACTATAGACCAATCTCACTAATGAACATTGATTCAAAGATTCTTAATAAAATACTGGCAAACAGAATGCAGCAAATCATCAAGAAGATTATACATCATGACCAAGTGGGGTTTATTCTAGGAATGAAAGGATGATTTAACTTATGCAAATCAATAAATGTAATATACCATATCAACTGAGCCCAAAACAAAAACCACATGGTCATCTCAATAGACACAGAAAAAGCTTTTGACAAAGTCCAACACATGTTCATGATAAAAACCCTTCAGAAACTCAGAATATATGGTGTCAACCTTATAAAGGCCATCTGTGACAAACCAATAGCCAATATTATACTAAATGGACAAAAACTGAAAGCTTTCACTTTAAAATCAGGAGCAAGACAAGGATGTCCACTATCACCACTCCTTGTCAATATAGTTCTGGAAACACTAGCCAGGGCAATCAGATAAGAGAGAAATAAGAAGAAAGATAGGAAAGGAAGAAGTTAAATTATCACTATTTGCAGATGACATGGTTCTCTATTTAGAAGACCCAAAAATCTCCATTTAAAAACTACTAGAGAGAGAAGTCAAGATGGCCAATCAGTGAGCAACAAAATACAAAGCCTCTGAGGAGAAACAACTCATATGCCAGAATAAAACACCCTGGAGAGATCCAGACAGAGGGAGATGGATCCTCTTGACACAGGAAGAAATTAAAACGTAAAAAAGCTAGTCAAATACTTTGGGACTACAACTGAAACAGCTAAAAGTTACACGACATAGCATTTTCGCGGGGACCCGCCAAGTTTACTCCAGCTTGAATCCTGGCAGGCTGGCAGAGCCACCCAAACTCATTCCCACTGTCACTCACAGGAACCACAGCACCGCTGAAGTCAGGGGTTGGTGACCTGATGGAGAGCAGAGCCAGTGAAGGGACCTTAATAAATCCATGGTCAGTGCTGGGAATGAGACCCCCCCCCAATGGGAAGGGCACAACCAAATGGGGGTCATGTTGGAATCCAGCAGGAGGAGCCTGAACTAGAAATGACAGTGACTTCAGTTGGTTGCTCCCATTCTAGAGCAGATTCATGGGATTTGATTGGACTGGGCTGCGGCCCTGGCTGGGACCCAGTGAGCCATCCCAAATCGATTCCCTGCATCTAGCAAGTACTAACCAGGTGAAGGCCCCTGAAGTTTGGCTGGGCTGGTGGGGAGGGGCAATAAAATGCAGCCATGGCTTACACCTCAGTGACAAGAGCAGGCAGGACAGGGAGGAGGTCCCTCACCAGCATGCTTCAGAGGAACCGTGGCCAACAGGGAAGGGGGCTGGGACCTGCACTGTAACCTATGTGGATGAAGCCAGGGCCATGACAGGAGAGAGACACAGGAGGAGGACCCCAGCCCAGAACCCTGAGAGCACTGATACAAGAGAGGGAAAAACAAGGGAGACTGAGGGTGACAAACACACAATATCAGACATGGCTTCAATGGACATTAAGAGATATCTTCGGGAACTTGTAGAGGAGCTCAAAACTGAAATATTAAATCAGGTAAAGCAAGATATCAGTAGAGTAATAAAAGAAATGCTTTCAGGAAGTATTTCTCAGGATGATACAGATGGAACAAGGGAGGAATACAAAAAAAGGAGAGAAACATTTGATAAAGAATATAAAGAAAATATAGAATACAGGACGCAGATTCAAAGAGACTACCAGGAAATTAAAAACTCCATTGAAAGCTGGCAAAACTCCTTAGAAGAAACTAAACTTGAAGATAAGTTTGCAATGTGTGATCATGAAAGGAAAGATCTCTTAAAAATAACAAGGAAACAGGCAGCAACAATACAAAGGCTAGAAGATGACAAGAGAATCTACAATTTAAGAATAAGAAACATGAACAAAGAAGCAGGGAGGCATATAGGCAAATTACAAAGGCTATTCACAGAAATAATTAAGGAAAACTTCCCAAGCATAAGAAAAGAAAATGACATTCGGTTGTTTGAGGCATACAGAACTCCAGCCACCTACAACCAAAACAGATCTACACCCAGACATATAATAATCAAGATACCAGAAATTCAATATAAAAACAGAATATTAAAAGCCATCAGAGGAAAGAAACAGATTACCTATAAAGGTAAGCCCATCAGATTCATGGCTGACTTCTCGACACAGACCATCAGATCAAGAAGAGCTTGGAGCAAAGTCTTATAAGCCCTGAAAGCAAATAACCTCCAGCCCAGATTGATGTACCCTGAAAAACTGTCATTAGAAATCAATGGAGAAACAAGATGCTTCCATGACAAAGAGGAATTGGGGGAGCTTGTGACCACCAATCCAACTCTACAGAGAATACTGAAGGATGTTCTAGAGAGAGAAAAAAATACCAGGATTTTAGGAACAGTGGCAGAAAGGCCTCAAGGAGTGGGGCAGGCAGTAGAATGAAGGAGAAAACTAGACAAACAAAGGCAGAAAAATAGCATAGAAGAAATGAGGCAAAGAAGGATAACTAGAAACTCTACCATATGGCCTTGATACACTATATTGTTAATAGTGAACCAGGATTTAAAACCCACATTACTCTCACTACTCTGCTTAGATGTATTATATTCTGTCCCAGTCATTCTACCTGTACTAGATTTGAGGGCACAGACAGTTATCCCAAAAATAACAGGATATAGTATGGTAATCATCCTTAATTGCCTATTAACTTAATCTAAATCTCTGTAAAACCTACACTGTTTTACCATTTCTGATCTTAATTGAATCTGGACTGTTAGATTGTTGTTTTATATTGATAGAGTTTATTCAAAGCTGTTATGATTGATAGTATCTAGTCTGAGAGTATAGGCAACTGCACTTAAGATGTCAAGATTCACTAGAATATCCACTCTGGTTTGATTATTACCTGCCTTGGAAATTTTATACTGCCTACAATGTTTTATTTTTACTAATATTGTTATGTACTGCTATATTCAATTATACGGCTATATTTAATTATGCCTGATGATATAGACAATTCTATTGAAGATAATAAGAAACAACACAGTAATCATTGTAGATCACCTTGTACTGTGGTTTGATACGACTTTTTGGTTTCATATTTTTATAGGAATTTGTTTTGTTTTGTCTTGCTATGTTTTGTTGTTCCCTCTAATACAGGCAGGATAGAAATACATGTAAAGATTCATGCATGCATAGCTGTTTACACTCTCACTGTTTGACTATCTACTTTGTATGCTTTAATTGTGTAACTTGAACAACTATTTCTAAGAGGACAATATGTAATGTATCAACTAGTGATTTCTTATTGTTTATCTTTTTTTTGAAATTCTGTATTATTTCTACCTTTTACCTGCTTTTGTTTCTCTTTAAATATAAAAAAAACTGCTAGAGGTAATAAATAAATTCAGCAGTGTAGCTGGATACAAAGTCAGTGCTCAAAAATCAATAGCATTTCTGTACATAAACAAAAAAACTCTCTGAGAGAGAAATTATGGAAGTATTTCCCTTTATAATATCATCTAAAAAAATGAAATGCTTAAGAATCACCCTAACTAAGAATGTAAAAGACCTATATGCTGAAAATTATACTACTCTGACAAAGGAGATTGAAGAGGTTATTACAAAACGGAAGGTTATTTCTTGCTCTTGGCTAGGAAGAACCAACATTGTGAAAATGGCCATACTCCCCAAACTGTTACAAAGATTTAACACAATCCTATTCAAAATACCATTGACATACCTCACAGATCTAGAGAAAACACTCCTAAAATTCATTTGGAAACAGAAGAAACCTAAATATCAAAGGCAATTCTGGGCAACAAAGGCAAGGTAGGAGGCATCTCAATTCCTGACTTGAATCTATACTACAAAGCCACAGTGATAAAATCAGCATGGTACTGGCAAAGAAATAGACCTGAGAATCAATGGAAAAGATTAGAAGATCAAAGCACAACTACAAACACACTCAGCCACTTGTTATTTGACAAAGGGGCTAAATATGTCCACTGGAAGAAGGACAGCCTCTTTAATAAATGGTGTTGGAAAAATTGGCTCACCACATGTCAAAGACTGAAACTAGATCCATGCATATCACCATGCACAAAACTAAAGTCTAAATGGATCAAATACCTAAATATTAAAACAGAAATACTAAATCTACTGGAAGACAAGGTAGGTAGAAGTCTTGAAGACATAGGGATAGGCAGAGAATTTATGAACAAAACTCAAACTGCATGGGAAACACTTCAAAGAATGGACAACTGGGATCTCATATTATTGAAAAGTTTATGCACCTCAAAGGAAGTCACCAACAGAGTGAAAAGAAAACCCACAGAGTGGGAAAGAATTTTAGCCAGCAGCCACTCCAAGGACTTATGTCCAGAACATATAAAGAATTGAAAAATATCAAGCTCCCCAAATTCAAAGACCCTCTCCAAAAATAGGCAGTTCTCAAAGAAAGATATCAAAATGGCAAATAAATACATGAAGAAATGTTCACCATCACTGGTCATTCAAGAAATGTGAATTAAAACAACACTCAGATTTCACCTCACTCCAGAAAGTATAGCTGCAATCAAGAAATCAACTGATAACAAATGTTGGTGAGGCTGTGGGGAAAAAGGAACACTGCTCCACTGTTGGTGGGAGTGTAGACTGGTGCAACCACTATGGAAATCCATATGGAGAATTCTCCGAAGCCTAGGATTGGAAGTTCCATTCAATTCAGCTATTCCCCTCCTGGGTATTTTTCCAGAAGAACTGACGAGTTCATATCACAGTGATATATGTGCACCCATGTTCAGAGCAGCACATTTTGTAACAGCTAAATCTTGAAAACAATCAAGATGCCCATCAATTGCAGAGTGGATGAAAAAAATGTGGTATTTTTTCACAATGGAATATTACTCAGCTATAAAAAATGATGATCTTGAGGCCTTCTTAGGTAAATGGAGACAACTTGAGACTATCCTCATTAGTGAAATAAATAAGAATCATATTTATAAATATCACATTGTGTGTCTTGTGTAAAAAGTGGTAAGTACTATAAGAGTAATAAAACCCAAAATGTGTAATTGCTTTTGTAAAAAAGAGAGGAAAAGAAAGGGCTCTAAGGGATATAACTGCATGTATATTTGAGTGTGTAAAATAGATGACCATACTGTTGAATCTTTGTTGGATCTTTGAGCAGAACTGTTTGCAGTCTCACTGTTTGAATGTCTACTATGTATCCATTAATTTTGTAACTTGAACAACTACATCCATGATGACAATATATAATTTATCAATTAGTGATTTCTTAATTTTTTTCTTTTATAATTCTGTATTGTCACTACCCTTTTTCTTTTGCTTTTTTTCTCTTTAAATAAAAATTTTTAAAAATGCATAATTGCTATTGTAAAAAAGAGAGGAAATAGGAAGTGCTATACAAGATATAACTGCCTGAATATTTAAGTATATAGGATTGATATCCATATGTCTAAGTTCTTGTTGGATTGTTGAACAGATCCGTTTGCAGTCTCATTGCTTGAATGTCTCCTTTGTATGCTCTAATTTTGTAGCTTGAACAACTATTTCTAAAAAAACAATGTAATTTATCAACCAGTGATGTCTTACTGTTTAGCCTTTTTTTGAAATTCTGAAATATTTCTATATTTTTTTCTGTTGTTTTATCTTTAATTAAAAAACATTTTTTAAATTGTCTGTGAAATGTACTTTCTACACATTTCATTGTGAACATGTAAAATGTTTCAGAGATTGATAGATGCATGTATAGGTAAAGTCGAGCTATGCATTATATACAGTTTCAATTCATTAGAGTTTTCCTAATGTGCTCAGGAATAATTAAAACAGAGATATATGCATGTTCCTTTTTTGTCTATATGTTCTCAGCATTTGGTTATCTCAGAGTTTCTAATACTGCCCAGTATAATGCGTATGCAATCTATTTCATTGTCCTCTCTATTTTATCTTCTGTTTACACACATTTAATATGTTTTCATAGGCTTATTGGCTGTGTTTACCTAATCATCTGTCATTTGTCTTTTTTCTGCCAATATTTTTATTATATTTTTATTTGTATTTATTAATAGCAAAAATTTGTCTTTATATATATACTCATCTATCAGTTGTAATTATTTACATTGTTTACTACTGGAATTTTAACTTTATGCTACCTTGTATTATATCTGATAGTTGAATTTATTTATATTTAGGTAAATGTATTATTAGTTTGTTCCCTTACATTAATATTTTATACTTTATTCACTAAAGAATATGTGTCTATATTGAAGTCATTAAAATATTTCTGAATTTGCTTCATAGTTTCATAGAATTTTACCCAATATAACTTGAAATTTATATTTACTACAAGTACAGCTGGGATCCAGTTACATTTATTTCTCAGGTGACTAGCTGATTATCTGCCAAATAATTCACTTACTGGTTAAACCTCTTTCTTTCTCTCTTGTGATTCATGCCAAACTTTTGATTTTCATATATTTTAGACATAATACAGGAATCTGTTTCTTAGTTCCCTGGTTTATGAATTAACCTATTTCTGACTTTCTAGATACATACCAGATTGTTTGGAACCCTGGCTTTGTAATATGTCTAACTATTCATATGTCAAGATTTCTGCTTGAGAAATTTGGCCTTAATTAGATTTTTCACTCAAGGTTTTTTGTTTGTTTCTCTTTGAAAGTTGGGAATTCTATTCTTTTTGTCTTTAGCTTGCCAATCTCAAAAAACTATTATGGAAATTTGGTAGCAGAGACATTGAATCTTTCAAATGAAAAATACAGAAGAAAGAAGTATTAACAATGTGTATTTTCTGCGATATTTTACTAGAAATTTTTCTCCAGTGTTCATAAAGTTGGACATATGCATACTTGTGACCCAGAAATTTTATTTCTACTTAAAATCTGCAAAACTTTTGGGCATGTATTTCTCAAATAATATGCAATGAAATCTTCATATAACTAAACATAATAATCCTCTGGAAATGAAAAAATCACAAAAATTCCACTCATGAATAAATTTTGATAAATGCATAAAAACAAATACAGGACATTAATGAATAAACCATACCTGCCCATAAATGGCTGAACTCAAAAAATAATAAAAGAAGCTAGTGAAAACCAGACATAAAGGTGTGATTTCATTTAAGATTTGAAATCAGTTCTGGGATAGTGATAGAAAGCATTTCTGTCTTTAAAAAGAAAAACATATTTATAAATATTCTTTGTTTATATAAGCAATATGCTAAGTCATATACAAAGAAACCTAATAATAATATTTGCATCTGGTGAATGTACATGGTAGGATTGGAAATAAGGTAAGAGAGACCTCAGTTATACATTTTTTCCCTGTATATTCAAAAGTAAATGCATTGAGAACATCAGTGTCACTACCTTTCATTCTTCTCACGGGTCCCCTTAATGGAGTAGAGTTATTTCCACCTATTTCTCCCATTCATGCTTTATTCAGTCAAGAGAATAGGACAGGCATGGACAGAATAGCATCATTCTTCGGAATAAGTATTAGGGTCAAGCTATTATATCGTTATATGGTGATTCAAGCAATGGTACTGATTTGAAATGACCTGAAACTTCTCCAAAAAAAGATTCTAAATATTCAAGTTGTTGTAAAAATTTATCGTATTTTCTGTATCTAACATATGTTATTAGTGTACTGGTGCATCAAATGTTATTGATCTTGCTTCCGCATTCTTGCTTTTATCTGTGAATTTTATTTGGGAGTATTGACATATTCATGTATATGAATGGTTATAATAATGATTACAGGAGTAATTCGAAGCTCTGAGAGATTCATTTTGCTCTCAAAGAAATAACACATTTTCCAAGCCAGTTAAGTTTAGCACAGTTAATATTTAAAGCTACAAAGCATCCTCTCATTCTCCTAATGATGGATGGAATTATTGTAACTAAGGTAATGATCAGATTTGGAGCAAAGTTTAACCTTCTATAAATGAGCTACTAACCCAGAAATGAGTCTGTAATAGAGATCTATCTCATTTTCCTTCACAAAGAAGGTTCACATTAGCTTGCTGCTTTCAAATGTTTGTATGCTACAATAGATAGTATGACTATCATGTTTTAAAAATTCTTATTACATTACAAATAGTGTGCATTAATAGACACACAAACAGTGTTGTCATCATCAAATAAATGACCTTAGGAAAAATCTCTCATTTGCCTCTTACGATTTGGTTGAATTGGGACAATGACACCCTCAATCCAGGGAGAGGGACTGCTCTTAATCTCAGCTTGGAAGACAGAAGATCCCAGTCCTTCAAAGTCTCTTATTTTAAACTGTCCTGAATAGTTTGTCCCCAATATTTTTGTTGCCATAGGAAATGATTCACCCACAAATCCACAATCTTTAATAAACAAAATAAAACAAAAGAGATTTGTCTGGCTTCACTGTTTAAAAACCTTGTTGAGCTGTGTAGTTCTAGCTGAGCCCTGGACTGCAGACATCTCTCCAAAGGATGCCAAGGAACTTGTTTTGTTCAGTAAACTTCTGCTTGGAATGCTGGTGATGCTCAAAAACTCTTCCATGACACATTGATTCACGTAACTGTCAGTGATATCAAATCCCACTGGACCAGGTGTTTCCTATTGTTACATTCATTTTACAGATGAGAAAAGTGTTTTAAAAAATACTTTCACTAAAATCACATAACTAGATAATTGTACAGTCTGTATTTGTGCTGAGGTTTGCCAGTTAAATCTAGTTTCTAAATTACATGGCTGTTAATATTCTATTGTCTTTTATCTGTTTTACATTGTCACTACATCAGTGTAAAAGCAGATGGTTTTCTATCCAAATGTAGATTTCTAAAAATGGAAATAAATATGCCACAATTTTATATATCATGCTACTTGGTTTCTTTAAATACACTTGTTTAATCTTCTTAATTTTTTTTGTTGAGTGTACAAAAAAACTATCACAAGTTTCCCCACAGGTCTGAAATATTATCAGAATTTCAGAGCACATCACTCAAATTTTCAGTGGAAAGCATCTAGACAAGTTTACTAAGTTTATTATAAGTGTTCAGTAAATTGCTGTCCTAGAATGATGGGTTAATATTTTCCTGGATTTGACCTCAGAACACTCCCCAGTTTATGATGCTAAGTATTTTGTTTGTAAGCAAAAATGAAACTTTTCTTGACTATAATCAGCTCTAGTTCCAAGCAGAATTTGGCCTTTCTTCTCAGTATGCTTTAGCCTATTAACCCTAATTGGAGCCTTTAGAGGAAACTCTTCTTCCACATTTGGACAGTGGGAATAATTGTTTTATTTTACAGAGGTTTGATTTTTCAGATTCTTTACATATCATTAGATACTAATTCTCGATCTGAAGAGTAGACAAAAATTATTTTTCCATTCAATCTGTTGTTTCTTTTACTGTGCATAAATTTTTAAATTTGGTATAATCTCATGTGTTGATTTTTGGCATTATGCGTTCTACTAATGCAATTCTGGTCAAGAAGTCATTTATTTGCCCATGCCTTCAAGATTCTTACCAATTTTTTTCTTCCAGGAGATTTCTGTTCCTATTTTTATGTCTAAGTTTTTGATTTAGTTTGATTTAATTTTAGTATAAGAGATAACTGATCTAGAATTATTCTTCTGTAAATGGGTAACCAGTTTTCCCAGCACCATTTGTTAAAGATGCTATCTATTTTTCAGTATATAGTACTGCTCCATTTATTAAAAACAAAACAAAACAAAAACAAGTGGTTGGGGTTGTTTCTTCATCCTCTATTCTAGTCCAATGCTCAACACATCTGCTTTGTGCCAGTACCATGATATTTGGATCATTGTATCTTTGTAATATAATTTGAAGTCCAGGACTGTAACACCTGCTGTTTTGGTTTTGTTGCTCAGCATTGCTTTTGCTATTTTTGGCCTTTTGTAGCTGCACATAAGTTTTAAAATACTTTTTCCAGTTCTGTGAAAAACTAATATAGTATTTTAATTTTAATTTCATGCAATCTTTGTAGTATTTTTGGTAATATGGCCATTCTGATAATACCACATTTGCTTATCAAAGAACAGGAGTCACCTTTGCAATTTCTAAAGTCCTTCTGAATCTTTTCTTTCTTCAGAGAAATAGTTTTTGTGCTAGAGGTCTTTCAACACTTTGGTTATGTTAATTCTTAGGAAATATTTTTGAAGCTATTGTGAATGGAATTGATTGCTTAATTCTTTCTCAGTGTGTTCATGTTGGTATATAGAAACACCATGGACTTTTGTGTGTTTATTTTGTACCCTGTCACTTTTCTTTATTTGTTTTTTAGTTCTGAGCTTCTGCTGGTAGAGTCTATTGGATATTCTAAGGAAAAGATCATATAAACTGCAAATCAGGACAGTTTTAATGCCTTCTATATTTATGTAATTTTTATTTCTTTCCTTTGCCTGATTGCTCTAACTTTTCAACTTTCATACTGGACAGGAATGGTAAGAGTGGACACCTTTTTCTGTGCTTGGAAGTCTGTTCCTCAAACTAACACTTTATAACTTAGCTCTAACTGTAGATTGATAAAATTTGTGAATTTATGTATCTAATGATAAGGAAAGTACATTGTTTTGTGTTGTAAGCTACAGTATGAAAAACACAACCCTATTTGATCACTGGGATGTTTTCTCTGTCTGTGGAAGTGCCTAATTTTCCTCCAGTATAAATTTTAATGCTGAAAGTTTTTAATATTAAATTTGGTTCAAGTGTTATTTATAATGCCATTAAAAAAACCACAAAATACTATACTTGAGGTGTTTGGTAAGAATATACTTGTTTTTCTTTAATTCTCAAAAATATTGTGGGCAGAGAAATTATATCACTAGAGTATAGTCATCTCTTGCCTCAAAATTAGCTCAGAACAAAGTAACACAGGAAGAAAATGAAATAATAAACAGTTCCCTTCTCACTCCATAAGCTGTCCTTTTTCCTTGGTGATTAAAATTTTTTTCAGAACAAAAGATAATACATTTCATAATAATCTGGTTAAAGTATACCATTACCATTCATGGTTAAATTGATATACTGCTGTTTTCTCTTTAACATCAATTAAATTATGTGGCGAAGACATAATATGAATGCATGAATAACACAAGGTTTTATTTTATACAGTCCTAAAGTTGTGCTGCTGGTACTGATATGCAACTCACTCAAAGAGAAATGATCAAGGAAAAAAATCAATAATTTTCATTTAATATAGGAGTCATGAGAAGGAAAACATGACATTAGATATCTTGAAATGCATTTAAACTTTTTCACTTACCTACTTTCTTTTCTGAGCTTTTGAACTGTTTAGTTTGACTAACGTCTGGTATATTTTAACATGCAACAAGGATTCAGAGACACAGAGACATGATTGCCATTGTGTGCAATCAGTTAAGGAAGATGGGCCTGTTACTGAATAAATTACAGCAGTGGAAACTGCAACATTGGCAGCAGAGTGGATGGATTAACTTCCATTTCCCTTTGTATAATCGTGTAGTACAATTTATCCTGCAACGGAAGGTCTTGAAGTGTTTGCTGTACCAGAGGTCACTATGCTCACTCTGAGTTTTGGATCCAGGAGGCCTGAAGTCAGATGAAACGATTTGCAGTTCTTGTTAGTTTTCCAGTGATGCGGTGCATGCTGCTCTGGGACTGTACTTCACGAACTTCAGCTAACTCTTTAATGCTGCCAGGTCTGTGATATTTTGCAAGTACACCTAATCTGTGTGCAAAATAATCTCAAAAACCTCTCAGCTTTCTAGTTTTTGCTCTTCTCTTATCTTTAATAGGTATTTAGGAAGATTAAGTTTTAACACCATTTTAGAATAGTATATGGAAAAATATTCTAATTTCTTTGCCTTTCTTTTGTGATTTGCATAAAAATTTAGGGAAATTCACTTAAATTGATAGACAACTAAAATCTTTTGTTAAATCTAATTAAAATTAATGTTTTAATCTGCTTCTTCAATAGTAGCAACATTGTTAGTAAATGAGTCCATTTGCTTAGCAGAAGTTGATGTAAATGAAAAAGAATATGAATGTAAGGTAAATAAAGCCATGTTCATAGACATAATTCATAACTTCTCATGAGTCATATTATCACAAGTGCTTCACAAGCTTATTAAACATCATTAAAACTCTATGTGTAGATATACACTTATTGAAATTCATGGAAATAACATAATATCAAATATCATTTTTGGTTTCCTATCATTAGGAACAATCATGCAAAGAATATGACACTATTTTTTAAGAAATTAGAAGACCAAATCCCAGAGAACCTATGGTGGTTAAGTTTAATCATGTCCACTTGATTAGAATGTCTGGTAGTCCCAGAGGCCTGGTTTTGGAGTTTGCATTTCGTGCCTGGGCTTCCTCTGTGGCATTGTTCTCCTGATTTGCTTCCCAGTCCACATGAACTAAGTGGCTGTGCTTCACAATGCTCTCCAATTGTGATGACTCTGCTTCAGAGCCAGCTGAACATGGATGGAATCCCTTGAAAGCACAAACTGAATTAAACTTCTCTTCTTTTAAACTGTGGGTATTAGATGTTGCAATGAAGGGGAACCTAACCAATACATAATCTATGCAAATTATTCATAAAATTTCCCAAGGGGCTGGGTAACCTCTTTCTACTTCTTTCTAGATTACATGTTTAATATCTTTCTCCAGTGGCGATATACCCACTACTTAAATGTTTGCAGTTTTAAAATTGCATGCTTATTTCTTGCAAGAGTGGGGATATATCTGCACAGAAATAGTTGAATCCAAATTACAGAAAACACAACTAACACTGACTTGCATAGTGCAATTATATCATACAAAAAATGTGGAATATGAGTCCCTCCAGGTTGAGTAATGAACCTGCTCAATTGTGTTAGAGCCTTATGTTCCAACTTTCTTAGCTTATCCTCATGGTTGCATCCTCAAGCATAGCCCCTATATATTAATTCACCTATAAATAGGACATCATAGAACTTATAAATCTGTTTGATTAAGAAACTTTCCCCTCCACTCACAAGGCTACTCTTCTTCACGATTTCAGAGGTCAGAGAATGAGGAAGCCAAACACTGACCAGGTACTTTATAGAAAGCCCTTCTGGACCTCATCATTGTTTGAAAAAGTCCATATTTGTAATCTCATGGAAAAGTTACTAGAATTCTAATAAATTAATTCCAATCTACTACTTCCAGTGCAATGCATGGGGAGAATAAAGACATTAAGGCATATCTGTAGTGGTGGGGAACCAAGGGAGTGCTAAATTCAGTCAGAATAATGACTAACTGGAACAAAGACCTCAACCCAGGACAGAACCAGAGCTTTATTAATTCATAGAGTGGAGTGGCTTGAGGTTGAGTGACTTAGAGAGTAGCAGGAAGTATGTCAATTTTGTGAGCTGATCTAGATAAGAGTCCCGAAATCACTTCTGCAAAATGCAGAGAGAGCTATGCAGAAAAAGTAATCTGCATATCACAGTTTGGGGCAGTATTGAGTTTTGGGGTCCATGTTTCAGTTTTGATATCTAATTGTCATGCCCTGAGAAGTCATAGCCTCTTTTCTGATGCTTAATACTCAGTCTACAGTGTGATGTCTCTCAGCTTACACATAACACTTGGAAGCTACAGGCAGGGCATCAGTGACCTGTTACAATGCCTTAAAGACTACACATCAGTTCCTAGTTTGATCCATTTGCATCAGAAATGGAAAAAGGCAGTTGAGGGAATAAAGACAAGGCTTAGCCAGTTCTGCACATATCAGTACATGGAAATAGGGTCAGATTTAATAAAAATGGAGTCAATTGCTGTTCTTTTAAGGAGCGTTGTCTTGGTGGTCCTCCACAGGACATGAGATTTTTCAAACTGGTTTTGACAATTAAATTTAATTCTCTGGAGCCAGTGATCAGCTAGTCATAACCAGAAATAAAATTTAAGATGTGCTTCTAGAAAGAAAGGTGTAAGGATGCTTGTTGGAAGGACTATAAAGATGAATGCAGCAGATGCCTTCTTGAAACCATGGGCCTCTACAGAAGACATTTAAGATGCAACCTTAAAAATAACCATAAAAATAACCCCAGTGGGAAAGGAGGTATGTAGAATAACAACAAAAAAAGGCTTATGAGTAATACAGTAGAACTGAGACATTTAGAAATAAATCATTTTTTAAAATTGTCAATTCTAGATATATTTTAATTTAAATACTAAATTTATGAGATTTGCCATTACTAAGCAATTATGATGAGCAGATAATATACTAATCAGATTTACATGAATTATCTAATTTTATTCTTATATCAACCCCATAAGAAGTATACTAATCCTGAGTTTACAAGAAAGAAGTTGAGACTCAAGGTAAAAATGATTTCCTAATAATATATCAGGAGTGAGAAAGAAAGTTGTATTCAAACTTCAGTTTGTCAGATCTCTGAATCATGATGTAGAATCTCTTCAAATGTACTACGTACCAAATCACAGCCCATTACAGTGTGAAAATGTTTACAAATGTTATGAGAATTGTCTTCATATGAATATATGAAACATTTCTTCCTTTTAAAATATGCTTCCATCTCTTTTTTATTAATGTGTGTTTGTGATACACAATGACCACATGTGTTTTGGGGAATTGGTACATGAATATATCATATCTTGATCATTTTTCATACCTTTACCATCTTCTCTACCCTCTCCTCCTCCTCTTTCTCATAATCCCCTTCCCTTCTCTCTATTTCCTATCTATTTTATTTTACTCTGTGTTTATATTTTGAGGCCATCATTCAAAACATAGCTTATTCTTTTTCCATTATGATGTTTTGTATTCTGGTTCCTAATATTCAAGCCAGTAAGCAACTATAGACTGCTTGGCTACCAGTTACAACATGCCAGCAGACATTTGATACACATGGTATGTGTAGGAGCTCCACACAGCACAGAAGCTGACAATGAATGAATGCTTAATACACTATGTCATGTCAGATAGGGTACCCACCTTTTGTGGGTGCCTTTTTGTTTTAAGACTACGCACACTACCTATTCTAGTATTTAAATTTATGGTGAAAATGCTGCATCTGTTAGGTAGTGATTTGCTTTTCTTGATATTACATTTTGATTAGGACATTAATAATATATATGAATGGGGTTCATTGTGGCATTTCAACATATTGCTACCACATACACTTATCACATCCAGCCTTCTTTTATCCTCCCCCCACCTACCATTCAATGATTTACTTTTGAAAAGAAATTTTCCTAAAAATTCCTTTATGTTTACAACAGTACAATTCATAATAGCTAAATCTTGAAGACAGCCTAATGTCCATCAACAAGTAAATGGGGCACCAACCCGGAGGACCACTGTTCCCACCTTCAATTGTACCACCCCACTGCACCTGTGCCCTAGTGCACTTCCTCTGGGTACTGGCCCAGAAGACCACTGCCGCATCTGTGCCTGGCACACTTTTCCCACATGTGGAACCAGAGGGCCACCCCGCCTGTGTCAGCCTGCTGCCCTTGGCTACCCTCCTCACCTGTTAGACCAAACACTGTTGTGAGTGTTTGGCTCCCACTTTCCCACCCAGAACCTTGAAGTGCAGTGGATTGGTAGTGCTTGTTTAATGGGAGACTAGATGGCCCCTATCCAGATGGAGGACTTTGGCAGGTTCCAGTCACTATGTACCCAATAATTGGATGGACATCAACCACACAGTAGGACTCTAGGGGACACACTGCCTACAACTGTGACTATTGGGATTGAATAACCAGATATTGGCCAAGAGGGTGAAAATGACAAAACGAAAAAGCAAAATGCAATTGCAAACATCTAGTCCATCAGGAGCAAGAACAGGAGACAGAAAAATAGAAGACTTTAAAAGTCATACACCAGAAATCTCTGAAAAGATAGCAAATGAAATAAAGGAACAACAAACCCATGAGACTATAGAGGAAATAAAATTAGAAATAATTTCTCACATAAAGACAGAAATAAAAACCTTAGTAAATGAGTTGCTCAGCATAGTTAGAGAAGAAATAGATTTAAAAAAATATAGGAGTATGGGAAATTGATTGAAACTTTGAATGAGTGATGTAGAAAATGAGCAGAATCCATGAAACAAATTCAAAGACTTACCCAAGAAACAAAAAATTCTATTGAAAAGCTGGCAAAATAATTTAAATAAAGCTGAGGATAGAATTTTGGACCTTGGGGAAAGGGTCGCAGACAGCAATCATGAAAGGGTAAAAGAACTGTTAAAAATAACAAAGCAGCATGAAATGAAAATCCAGCAGCTTCAAGATGATGCCAAGAGAAACAGTATAAGACTAATAGGCATCAGTGAAGATGCAGGAGGCAACACAAACAACATAGGTAAACTATTTGCAGAAGTAATAGCAGAAAACTTCCCAAAAATGGGGAATAAATTCTGATATACAGATAAATGAGGCATACAGATGCCAAACAGTCAAAACCAACATAAATCTACACCCAGACATAAAATAATTAAGATCCCAGGCATACAGCATAAAAATAGAATACTAAAAGCTGTTAGAGAAAAGACACAACTCACCTATCAAAAAAAGCCTATCAGAATCATGGCAGACTTTTCAGTAAAAATCTTCAGGTTAAGATGAGTGTGGAGTGAAGCATTTCAAGCCCTAAAAGAAAACAACTGTCAACCCAGATTAATACACCCAGCAAAACTGTCTTTCAAATTTGATGGAGAAATAAGATACTTCCATGACAAAGAGCAACTGAAGAAATTCATGTCCATCAAACCATCCCTAGCATGTACTGAAATACATGCTAGATAGAGATAAAAGGGATGACTATTTCCAGAACAACAATGGAAAGGAACCACCAGGATGGACAAGAAATTAAACAAGGGAGAAAAGCAGGAAACCAACAACAGGAACACAACATGGCAAAGTCAAGTCAGTATATATCACTGATATATATATACATACATAAATGTAAATGGGCTCAACTCACCTATCAAAAGAAATATGTTGACAGAATGGATCAAGGAACAGGATCCCACAATATGCTGTATGCAAGAATCACATCTGACTCAAAAAGAAACTCATAGATTAAAAGTCAAAGGATGGAAAACAGTATTCCATGAAATAGGAACCCAGAAAAAAAGCTGGGTAGCTATTCTGTTTGTACAAAAAAGTGAACTTCAAACCTAAAATGATTAAAGGAGATAAAGAAGGCCACTACATACTTGTAAGTGGGAAACTACAAGAGGAAGAACTTGTATACAGGAGCACCCAACTATATAAGACAAGTTCTAATGGACATGAAAAACCAAATACACAAGAACACAATTGTAATAGGAGATCTTAACAACCCACTGTCACAAAAAGATAGATCAACTGGGAAAAAGTCAGCAAATAAATAGCAGAACTAAATCACACTTGTGATTGAATGGAATTAGTGATGTTTACAGAGTGTTCCACCCAACCACATCAAAACATATGTTGTCCTCAGCTGCACCTGGGATATTTTCCAAAATAGAAAATATGTTAATTCATAAAATATTCTTAAGTAAATGCCAAGGTAACGAAATTATCCCATGCACAATATCTGACCATAATGCATTAAACTGGAAATCAGTGGCAAAAGAAACTGAAAAACCTGAAAAAATACACGGAAATTAAATAACAACCTTCTGAAAAATCAGTGGGTTAAAAATGAAATTAAACAGAAATAAAACAATACCTACAATATGATGAAAACACAGATGCAACATACTGTAACCTATCGGGCACAATGAAAGCAATCCAAAGAGGGAAATATATAGCAATAAATAGTCACATCAAGAAAATGGAACAAGCACAAATAAATAACCTAATGCTACATCTCAAGCCTCTAGAAAAGGAAGAGTAAGTTAAACCCAAAGCTCATAGAAGAGAGGAAATTGTAAAGATCAGAGCAGAAATTAATGCAATTGAAGCTAAAAAAAAAAACAAAGAATTAATGAATCAAAAAGCTGGTTTTTTAAGAGAATAAACAAAATTGATAAACCTCTATCCAGCCTTATCAATAAAAAGAGAGAAAACTCAAATCCAGACAATAAGGACTGAAAAGAGGGAAATTACTACAGATCCCATGGAAATTCAAAAGATCATGAACACCTACTTTGAAAATCTCTACTCACATAGGGTGGAAAATACAAAGGAAATGGACAGACTTCTAGAAACATACAAAGTGCCAAAGCTCAATCAAGAAGATATAACAATTTTGAATAACTCAATATCAGCTACTGAAATCAAAATCATGATCTAAAACTTACCAACAAGAAAAAGCCCAGGTCCTGATGGATTCATGGCTGAATTCTACAAGAAATTAAGAGAAGATTTAATGCCAATACTCCTTAAACTCTTCAATGAAATTCAAAGAGAAGCAGTCCTCCCTAACTCATGCTTGGAGGCAAGTATCACTGTGATACCAAAACCAGAGAAACACCCAACTAAAAAGAAAAACTACAGGCCAATATCACTAATGAACATTGATGCAAAGATTCTCAATAAATATTGGCAAATAAATGCAGCAAATCATCAAGATTATACACCACAACCAAGTGGGATTTATTCCAGGAATGTAGGGATGGTTCAACATACGCAGATCGATAAAGGTAATGCACCACATCAACAGAGCCAAAAATAAAAAATCACATGATGATCTCAATAAATGCAGGAAAAGCTTTTGATGAACTCCAACACCTGTTCATGATAAAAACCCTACAGATACTCAGAATACGCACTATGTACCTCAATCTCATAAAGGCCATTTATGACAAACTAACAGCCAACATTATACTAAATGGACAAAAACTGAAAACCTTCACTCTAAAATCAGGAACAAGACAAGGATGTCCACTATCAACATCCCTATTCAATATAGGTCTAGAAATATTAGCCAGAGCCATCAGACAAGAGGGAAAAATAAAAGGAATAAAAATAGGGAAAAAAAGACTTTAAATTATCATTATTTTCAGATGATATGATACTCTACATAGAAGACCCCAAAATCTCCATTAAAAGACTACTAGAGATAATAAACAAATTCAGCAGCATAGCTGGATACAAAGTCAGCTCTCAAAAGTCAATAGCATTCCTGTACACAAACAAAAAACTACCTAGAGAGAAATTATGGAAATATCACCTTTCACAATAGCATCTAAAAAATGAAATGCTTAGGAATTAACCTAACCAAGAATGTAAAAGATCTTTAAGCTGAAAACTATACTACTCTAAAAAAGGAAATTGAAGAGGATATTAGAAAATGGAAGGATATCCCTTGTTCTTGGTTAAGAAGAACCAACATTGTGAAAATGGCCAAACTCCCAAAACTGTAATACAAATTCAATGCAATCCCAATCAAAATACCATTAATATAACTTAGAGATCTAGAGAAAGCACTCCTAAAATTCTTTTGGAAACAGAAGAAACCTAAAATAGCAAAGGTGATTCTGAGCAACAAAGGCAAGACCGGAGGCATCTCAATTCCTGACTTGAAACTGTACTACAAAGCCACAGTAATAAAATCAGCATGGTACTGGCAAAAAAATAGGATCAATGAAACAGATTAGAAGATGCAAACACTACTACAACAAAACTCAGCCACCTTATAGTTGACAAAGGGGCTAAACATGTTCACTAGAAAAACGATAGCCTCTTTAATAAATGGTGTTAGAAAAATTGGCTTTCAACATGCTGAAGACTAAAAATAGTCCTATGACTATCACCATACACTAAACTAAAGTCAGAATGGATCTAGAGTCTAAATATTAAGACAGAAACCCTAAATCTACTGGAGGACAAGTTAGGTAAAAAAATCTTGGAGACATAGAGGTAGGGAAAGAATTCATGAATAAAATGCAAACTGCATGAGAAATACTTCAAAGAATCAACAACTGGGATCTCATATTACTAAAAAGTTTTTGCACTTCAAAAAAAATCATCAACAAATGGAAAAGTAAACCCAATGAATGGAAAGAATTTTATCCAGCAACCCCTCAGACATAGGACTTATGTCCAGAACATGTAAAGAATTGAAAAACATCAAGCCCCCCAAATTCAAAGACCCTCTCCATAAATGAGCCTTGGAGATTAACATACAGTTCTCAGATGAATATATACAAATGACAAATAAATATTTGAACAAATGATCACCATCACTGGTCATTCAAGAATACAAATTAAAACAGCATTGAGATTTCATCGCACCCCAGAAGGAATGGCTGCCGTCAAGAAATCAACTGATAACAAATGTTGGTGAGGATGCAGGGAAAAAGGAACACTTCTCCACTGTTGATGGGAGTGTAGACTTGTGCAACCACTGTGGAAATCAATATGGATATACCTAAAAAACCTAGGATTGGAAGTTCCATTCAATCTAGCTATTCCCCTCCTGAGTATTTTCCCAGAAAAATTGAAAAGGTCATGTCACAGTGATATATGTGCACCCTTGCTCCTAGCAGCACAATTTTTCATAGCTAAATCTTGAAAACAACCAAAATTCCCATAAAGCACAGAGTAAATGAAAAAAAGTGACATTTTTATACAATGGAATGCTACTCAGCTATAGAAAGAATGATCTTGAGGCGTTTATAGGTAAATGAAGGCAACTTGAGAATATCCTCATTAATGAAGTAAAGACTCACATTAGTAAATATCAGATTGTCTCTCTAGTATAAAAAAATAATAAACAGTGACAGAGTAATAAGTTCCAAAATGTATAATAGGTATTGTAAACGTGAAAGGGAGGGAAATTGCTCTAAAGGATATAACGGTATGCATAGTGTGTAAGATCAATGACCATATTACTAAATTTCTGTTAGATCATTGAACAGAAGAGTTTGCACTGTCAATGTTTTAGTGTCTATCCACTTTTTATGCTTTGATTTGTAACTTTAACAACTATTTTTAAGATAACAATATGTAATGTATCAACTAGCTATTTTATGATGCTAAATTTTTTTGAACTCCCCATTATTCTACCTTTTTCCTTTTTCCTTCTGTTTTTTTCTTTTCTTTCTTTCTTTAATTAAAAAAGAAAAAAGAAAAAAACTTGTGATAAAAAATTGTGATGCCCTTACACAGTGGCATACTACTTTGCCATAAAAGGGAATAAACTTAAGTAATTTGTAGTAAGATGGATGCATTTTAAGACTTTAATGTTGCCTGAAATAATTCAGATTTGCCAGTTTAAATGCCATGTGATTGTTTTTATACAAAAAAACTCAATATATATAGTGTGACATGAAAGACTGATAACAAGAAAAAAGAGAAAGAAAATAAAGGTATTGTATCCAACACAATGTATGTAAAAGAGGATCTTAACTTAGTACAATCGTTTTAAATGCTGTGTATGCTCTTTGGTCTTTTAGTCTGCTTGTCAACCTATATACATGAAAAGGAATTCATAAGGTGTCATAAATAAATGAATCTGAGGCTAGAAATGTAAACTGATGGTGAAGGGAATGGGGGAAGAATGAATTGAAATGTGTTGTGACCATGTTCCAATCCCTGAGCAGGGTGGGGGTCAGGCCTGTGGCTCTAAAAGCCCCTCAATAGTGCATATGCATCTCACAGACACCTCTGTTCAACACCCTCACAGACAAAGTAAGACAGTGTAAAACAAGTCTGTTCACCTTTTCCGTGTTTGAGAATCAGTTTGGGTGGTAGCATGGTGATTATATAGGGATAATTACTTTTGCATATTTTTTTAGATGTTAGTAATATTAGTAGTATATTCTATTATTTCCTAGAGAAGTCTACAATAAGTTTAATTTTTCTACATTTGAGAACCACATCAAGGAAAGTTTGTTTTTATGGTTCTATAATTTCACCATAGCCTGGCTGTATATCTTCATTATTAATCATGGAATTTTTGTCTTTGTTGTTTTTGTACCTGGCATTGAACTCAGGACCTTGCACTTGCCAGGCAGGTGATTTTTGCCACTAAATTATAACCCCAGTCCCAGAGTGTATCATTATTAAAAATCCTCATTTACAACCTTTGAGTATTATCCTTCCCTCACTTTTGCTATAGTCTTCTGGAATTCCTTATTATTGTTTCAAGTATTACAATCATATATGTCAAGTCTATATATAATAATATATGTCAAGTGTAAAAATCATATATGTTGAAGGAGGATAGTGGCATGTTTTGATAGTGGTACATATTGTAAAATTATTTCTAATTTAATTAACTTTACATGGCTATATCTGTGCTTGCGTGTGTGTGTGTGTGTGTGTGTGTGTGTGTGTGTGTGTGCATGCACATACTTGATATCTGCTCCTCTACTTTCTTGGCAAACTGCAAATACACCATTCATTGATATTAATTAAGGCCATTGTACTATGCATATATCCTCCATATCTTTATGCTTCTGTTTATATTTCTGGGAAGTATCGCTTTTTACTTTGGAATCTGCCAAATTTCCTTTCACCGGTGTTACTCCAGCACTGCAATTTATCTTCTCATGCAGTTTTAATTTCAGCAGTTCTTTTTTATATTTAGAACATGTATTTTATACTTTTGTCGAAAATATACATCTAACAATCTTATTATTTTCTCATATTTTCATTTGTTTGTTTTTAATTTTATACCTATAGTCAGAGAGAGAAAGAGAGTTTAATGTTCTAAAAATTTTTAGCACATAATCCTATGTGTGTAGTGTGTTAATTCTTAGCATTATGAACTGTTTGTATGATATATACAATCCAAAATCCTTGGGGCCAGAAGTGTTTCATGTATCATGTTTCATCAAATTTTTTAATACTGGCATGCACATAATGAGATGTCTTTGTTATTGGGCCTGAGTCTAACACAACATTCATTAGCCTGAAAGCAACTGCGTGAGAGTTTTACTGTGCATGCTTTGACGGCAACTCATCACATGCAGTCAGGTGAAGAATTTGCTCTTGTGGCATCATGTTGGCTCCTCAGAAGTTTTTGATTTTGTTACATTTGGAGTTTGGATTTTCAGATTTGGGAGATACGCCCTGCAAGGGGTGGGAAGCATGCCTGCAGCACGGCACTAATGTATAAGAATCCTTTAGATTCTGGACTCAAGGGATATTGCTTCAAAGACATTTTCTTTTTTTCTATATTTCAAGGACAATAGCTACAATTTTTGAGAAAAATGTCAGTGCTTTGGTGAATTAATTAAATGGGAATGTAAACGTGAGCTCCAATGTAAGGAGAAGGCACCAACTATAACCTTCAGAGTCTTGTTTTACCCCATTCAGAAATCAGAGGTGGCCTAGTTATCATTTTCATACTTTGGTACAAAGGAGCAATGTTTTGATGCTCACATTTTTATCAATAGAGTAAGAGTTTGGTGATCAAAACTTTATACACTATCCCAGTTTCAGTACTCAGAGTGTAAAGAATCACGTTTCATCTTACTCCTAAAAAAGTAAGTCACTAGACAAAACTTAGACTCTCCCTGGGCAGCTACAGTACACTTTCACTGCTACAGTGTCCTCCAGGTTTTGCACCTTTCTTCCACTGCATGTCATAATATTCCTTTTATTTAATAAATATGTAATGAAAACTCGCTTTTTATAGCTTACTCAATATTCATTAGTTTCATAGATAGAAGGTTTTCAGTTTTTAATAAGCTCATTGCCAATCAAAACATTGCACAATATCAGTGTTGAAAAGCATGGCGAAAAGTGTGCTCTCTCCTGTAGGAGGAAAGATATCTTCTTGATTTGGAAGAACTCACACAGATCAATTTTCCTAAACAATAGTTCACTTTTTATTCCATCGTATCATATATTCCTGATAAAAGTTTTTGCTAAATAATCTTCATATTTATATAAAAATAATGGCATAGTCTTTAAAAATCTTACTATCAACTATTTAGTAACAGTAAGAAATAATGAGATCAGATGTCGCAGAGAGTACATATTATCCAAAACACAAATGTAACAGCTCATTTAGCAATGTGCTTTAAAATGCAATCATAAATCATTAAAATGAAACAACAGTTGTCAGAAAAGTGAAAAATGAGTATTCTATGATATGTTCTCTCAAATGTTTGAAAAAAGAATAACAGTTATAAGCTACAGAACATCAAGTCTTTTCTAAATGGAGTACTTTTATTGTAAGAGAAAAATCTGACAACAAATGTGTGTTCATTTACTCCATTGATGGGCAAGAACTGAAATAATTTTTGAGGACAAATCTTAAGAAAAAGGATTTAAATTCAGAAAAGCCAAGATAAATAGTTCTATTCTGAATGAGAAGTGTATTAATGACAAAAAATATCTGTTAGTTCACCAAAAAGAATGGTTTGTACTTTCTTATCATTTTTCTTGCCTATATCTTGTAATCAATCTGAGCAACTACTTTGAAGATAACAATATGCAATATATTAATCATTCCTTATCTCCTATTATGTTGTTTTAAAATTCTGTATTATCGTTTTTGTTCTTTTTTTCATTTTAAAATAAAAAAGTATCCTCTCAAAAAGATTTCTTTTGTCTTTTTTAAGAAAAACCTTGATGCCAGAACTTTTCACAACTGTTGATTCCCCAGTGATATTTAAACGCCTTTATGCTTTCTGGAAAATTACATCTCATTTTATATTGAAAAATTCCAACACTTTGAAAATCCTATAATTATTATATAACTTAGAAGTATTCTTGAGATCACTAAACTTTTTTTCACAGAACTTTGAGCTCAGTTTCTCTGCCAACTTACAGATCCAGTAATCCATTTTATCTCAGTTCAGTTAGGAGTTTTAAACAAAAATTGGAAAATAATAATGATTATCCAACATCTTTGAACGAAAGTTATTTTAAAATTTGAAAACCCAGAAAGCAGTTAGATTGACCTACTATAAAACATAATTTTATCAAGAAGAATTTCTTAAAAAATAAAAAGAATTTCTTTCTTAATGCCATCCCAAAGTGTCTTCACCGTAGAAAAGCAGAGCTATTTCCTATCATTTATAGAACACTTCATTTTGCATGATTTCATTTGCTACATATAACTAGATGATATGGTTTGGAAAATTATTATACTGACACAGCTTTTTGGTCCTAACTCATATATCAGTTTGATGAAGTTGTTCTTAACTTTTTAAGCTTCACAAATTCCGTCTGTGCTCTGTTAGTGTTTAAAAACACTTACTTGACAATTTTAAGGATACAGCCTAAAACGACTATATTTAAACAAACAACCCAAAGTCTCTGAGGCCTTGCTGTGACCTCTCCTCTTGGGTTGTTCACACATCCCCAGTTGCTGGGAGTGGGACTGCTCTTGGACTGCAGAAAATTTGCCTCAGATCTCGCGTCTCCACTTAATGACCAGAGGCTATAAGATGCAAATCTTTGTCCTAAGAGAAGATGCATCTTCCAGAAACAACTCTTGCTCCAGGGTTTCCTGGAGTTAGACTGAAACTGGTCTCCATGTTTAAGATTTTCTTCTTTCTCCCTAGTTTGATTTTCCAACTCCCTCTCTCCTCAGATTGCTCTCTCAGTATTTCACTTAAACACGAATGTGTAAGATAGAAAACCATACTACTAAGTTTTTCTTGGATTATTGAGCAGAATGGTTTGTACTGTCATTGTTTCATTGTCCACTTTT
Organism: Hydrochoerus hydrochaeris; assembly: GCA_004027455.1. Taxonomy (NCBI): domain Eukaryota; kingdom Metazoa; phylum Chordata; class Mammalia; order Rodentia; family Hydrochaeridae; genus Hydrochoerus; species Hydrochoerus hydrochaeris. Next base: position 326,296 of record PVLA01000487.1, read on the forward strand.
TATGCTTTGATTTTGTAACTTGAACAACTATTTCTAAGATGACAATATGCAATTTATCAACTAGCGATTTCTTAGTTTTTTTAAATTCTGGAATATTTCTACTCTTTTTTCTGTTTGGTTTTTTTCTCTAAATCATAAAAAAAAGCATAAAACCCTTTTCAGAGGTCTGATTTTATAAAATGTATCCTAAATAGTCCTCAACACTGTTTTACCTAGGATCAATTTCTTCCCAATGTTTTAGCAGTATTGTCACAATTTCTCTAACAAAGTATTTTGACTCTGATAAACACATTTTGTTTTCATAATTTAACATCTTTGAAATCAAAGTTATCTTTCATTACCAAATTTAAGAATTATTAGGGCTGGGGATTTAGCTCAGCGACCTAAATGCCTGCCTCGCAAGTGCAAGGTCATGAGTTCTATGCCCGGTACAAAAAAAAAAAAAAAGAATTATTATTGCTAGTTACACCAAATTTAAGTTCAGAGTTGATAATTTAGCAAACAAAACATTTAAAGCACAACTTTAAAAAGTCATTAATTGTGATTGCTGTTGGAAAATTTTCGGTTGATTTTTTTAGTTAAATTTAAGATCACTGAAATTTGCACAAAGGAATTTTAACTACTTAGCAGAAAATCCAACTCAAGAATAGAATATTCCTTTCTAGAAATTTTACAGAGCTAATATTCTTGGTAATATAGTTTCATGTTACATGGAAAATAAATATATATAAATCAATAACTCTAATAAGAAATGTAATTTAAAAGAACCAATTTTAAATGTAAAGGTATTTTAATAATGCATAACAATCTATATGAAAAATATTTCTTTGTAAATAAGTCTAGATTTTCAATGCACACCAAATACAGTTTCTTAATAATATGAAACATTATCTTATTTTCTTCTCAATAGGACATAAAAGAACGCTACATCTTATACTCATCTTATTTAAGATTAAATAAAAATATCCTAAAATGTTTTCAATTGTATCACTTGATTTTTTCGGTTTATAAAACATCTATGTAACATAAGAAAGGTTCCCTCATGGGATAGAAGCCATGGATTCTCAGGCCTTAATCCATGACTTGTTATTGACTAAAGCTGGGGACATCTTTCAATCTCTTCTTTTTTGCTTGCAGTGTATGAAACGTGCCTTCTCCATATCCTCTACTGTTATTTCAAAGACCAGTTGTGTGTAACACAGGAGAAGATGCCGGGGCATCTCCAAGGATGGCCAGATACTCTATATCCTACAAGGAAGAGATCCTCTGAAATGTAAGAAATCTAAAATAATGCTATACTCATGTCACAATGGAAAAGTTCAGCCCATTGTCCACCACCCTGAAGCCATGAAAACTAGTCCCAAACTTTTGTCTGATTATCTGACTGAACTTTCTTTTGCTCCTTAAGCTAAAGTTACTTCTCTATTTTCTCTTACTTTCTAACTTTGCCTAATCAATCATATATTCTGACATTCTTTTTCTATAGTGAAAGTCAATGAACTTACTCCATAGAGATAAGCAAGTTAGGGTTTTCATCTTTTTTTGGGGGGGAGAGCTCGCTTGACCCCATGTGACGTTAATATTTTGTGCTTTCCACCCAAATTTTGCAAAAGATTTCCACCCAAATTTAACTTTAAAAGTTTGTCTCATAAAACTTTCTCTTACAAGTTTATAGATATAGTCATATCTACTTTAAGTAAATATTAAAAACTATCTTATTTTTGTAATGAATAACATTAAATGCTATGAATAGCACTCTGCTGACTCAATAAAACACAATGATTACATTTTTTGTAAATCTTAAGTCTTCTAGATCTAATGCTACATCTTATACTCATCTTAAGATTAAATAAAAAATATCCTAAAATGTTTTCAATCGTTATTACTTGATTTTTCAGATTTATAAAACATCTATGTAACGTAAGATGTCTTAATTTTTATTTGTTTTAGTTTTAGCTAACAAGAACAATGTTTTACTAATATGTTTATGGTTTTCTGAAGGAATTTTTTACACCATCTGCACCCTCAGATTGTTAAGAGTTTTTCTCCTCTTTCCATGAGTCCTTTCTCACAGAGCCCATCGTTCAAGTTTAAATAAGGTTTAGTTAGATTCCTGGATCCCTTCTGTAAATTCTCTTGTGTGACATTCTCCCACTGTCCTTCAGGAAGTCGCCTTACCCTATTTGCTGAATGAGATCACCACTCACTTGAATTTCATGTCTTTCTCTAGCTCACTTTATGCTTCATTTCAGTAGCATATTCATCACTTAAGTTCTGAGAGTAGGGATCTGGAAGATGAAGTATTGAGGTTCCATTTATATGAACATATCTTTATTCCCTCTTGGTTTAATAGTTTGCTGAATGTTGTCATCTAACTCTTAGCACCGCCATTCTGTTCTGTATGCGCCACGCCCTTTGACCTTTAGAAAAAGGAGAAAACAGGATGTCCCATTTCCTCAGGAATGCACAGGTGTGGGCCCCCCACATCTTTGCAGGTTTTTTTTCCCTTTATAAACCACCCCCAAATCTTAGCCCAGTTGCACAGCAGTGTAAATTCCACCCTCACTCTGTGTCGCAGGACACACCAGCCTAAATAAATAAGCTCTCTCTTCTTTTCCCTCCAAGACATCTTGGCCTTTTTATTCTTTTTGCCTTTTTACAATTTTCATTTTATTTTGGGGTGCAGCCTTTTGGGGTACAACACTGAATAAAAAGTATCAGTCAAAAAGCATTTTTATATTAAAATTCGAAAGCATTTTTACATTTTCTGCTAACTTTCAATACTGTTGAAAGTAAAATAACACTCATTCACTATGTAATCCTATCTTTCTCATGTCAGACTTTTAAAATGTTATTGTTGATGATATTCTGAAACTTTAGGATGTTCCACAAATCTTTCTGTTCTATGATATTTTCCTTTTGATAGAGTCTCTTATTTCAGAAAAATAACTTATATTCTGGAAGTTTTCGTCTATAATACCCCTTGTTTCTCTCTCCTTTCTATTCATGTTTCTGTTTTGTTTTTCCCTCATATTTCTATAAGCTTGGACCATCCACTATCATTTAAGAAGTATTTAAAATACTAGTGTTTATCCTCTGTCTAGAAAGTGTTTTGCTTTCAGAAAGCAGGCATTTTTCTGAACCATGCAATATGTAGTTCTGTCTCTCTCTGAACATGATTTCTCCAGAAAAGAAACCTCTAACCTGCTACCTGGACATTTAACCTTGGGTAAGAACATTCTAGAACTAGAAGAGGGAAGGAAGCTAAGAGTTTCTATATTTAGTAGAGAAATTTTCATTTAAATGTCTTTTTTCCAACTCATAGCACTACTGCCCTCAACCTTGGCAAGAACGAAAACATTTCTCAAACAATGAATCTCCTCTAACCTGAGGTGGTAAGGAAATGGTAATTGAATTGCTATTCTCAGTAGGAGTGGGGCTGCAAGCCATTAACTGATTCTAAAATATACTTCATTAACTCTACTTCTGTTCACAGTCTATCTCATCCCCATTTTCTGTGGCATCACATATCTCAAATTCCTGGTAGGTTATAGGGTCTTTGGGATTAGCTGTTTGGTCTTTTACTGAACATATATCTACAGACAAAGACTTTTATTTTCCCTATATTAAATAATTACCACTATTAACAAGTGTGAATTAATTAACCATTTCTAGCCAGGTATTGTCTGAATTTTGTAACAGTACTAACCACAGACCAAAACTGCCATTCTCACCAACTCTGCATTTCAGGAAGTAGACAGGGACACCCAGAATATAAGTGAAAAGCTAGTGTCACTGTGTGTGAGGACATTATGGAGGAAAATAAAGTGACAGCTAGAGGAATGTTAGTGCCATTTTTAACAGAATGATCAAAGAAGACTTAACTGACAAAGCATAATTGAGCAAATTCATGACAAACATCAGGTGTTGAACACCTAGCTGACTACAAGACACAAAAAGGGCCTGAAGTCCAGCTAGGCTCAGGAACTTTAAGAAACAGGAAGAAGGCTGGTGTGAGGAGAAGAGGGGGCTGCAGAAGGTCAACAATAGGAGAGGAAGTCAGAGAGGCCAAGGGAAGAAGTTTCATTTAGGTAGCACTTTTTTATTAAACAACTTTGCCTTTTATGTCAGATGAAACAAGAAACTATTGCTCAGTATTGAGCAGAGGTGCAACATTATCTGACTTCTTTTTAAAAGCACCTGTCTGAACTAGTTCCCTAAAGGGAGACGTTAAGAGTCTAGTTGAGTAATTTAGGAGAGATAATGGAGTCCTGAGAAAGGTAATCGGTCTTCGTATCAGTTCACAGAGAGATAAGCACATAATCGTATTCTGTATGAACTTGAGAAGAACCTGAGGAGAGAGCTGAAATAATTTCTGGAATAATTATATACTGGATATGGATAGGAAGGAAATAGAAAAGTAAAAGATTAATCCCAAAATTTACACACATGAATACATGGATGCACACATGCACATGTGCACACATACATGTATGGAGTAAGCAAATGGATATATAGACTCAAGTTTAGAACAGGTCAGGATTCATAGAAGCCCTTTTCTCGTCCTCATTGCACTCTGGGAGGTTTATGTTTGTAATCCTATAGAAACATTATTGGAATTCCGGTGAATTAATTCCAATTTATCTACCACCTCCAGTGCAACACACAGTGAGGATAAAGACACTATGACATATTTAGACGTAAGGGGTCCTGAAACAGGTCTAGAGGAGGGTTCATGGAACAAAGGGTATGACCCAAGGCCTACCCCAGATTTTATTAATTCATGAAGAAGGGAGTGACTAGAGGATGAGTGAGTACCGTAAGAATGGTGGGAATTATGTGAGTACTGTGAACCGAGCTAGCTAGGCCAGAAAGGACCTCCACAATATGCAGAGAAAAGGACACGAGGAACACAAATCTGCATAACACAATTGAGGTAGCATTTAACTTTCAGAAGCCTGGTGCTTCAGTTCTGATGTGTGAAATTCTCTACCCTGGGAAGTCATAGCCTCTTATCTCAAGGCTCAAACCCAGTAGACAACCCTGGAGCTGTGTGGCTTTGTTGTTCTGCTGGGATCAATAATTTAGAGGAAGACACTGAAATGAGGAAACAGTACTGTCACCTGATTTCAGAGATTGCACATCAGCATGTCAGCCAGCCCTATTTACATTGCTTAGAACCAATTGAAGGGAAAAGGAAATAGTTTAGCCAGCTCTGTAGGTATCGGTACATGGAGACAGGGCCAGGTTTATCCAAAGAGTAGGTAATTGCTCTATACTCAAGGAGAGCTGTCCAGGTGGTCTTTTACAAGTGTGTGTGTAAATCTGTGTATGGTAAAGCTATAGATGACATTTGTATGTGAGGCCATATTTCACCAGAAAACATTTTACATTTCAAAAATATCAGTGTTTTTGGATTTAGTCCTGGGGCATACCTACCTACTTCATGTGATTGAGAAAAGAAGAAACTATTAATTGACAGAGAAAAAAAGCAACCAAGAACTAGAAGGAAAAAAAATCAAGATAGTTTGGTAAAAATCAAATAAGGAAAATGCACCAAAGAGACAACATAGAGACAGAGACAAACTGTGCCAAATGCTATTAATAAATTAAAAACATCAAAGACCAGAAACTGCAAATGGAGTTCAAGAGCCCTGAGATAGTGTGATGTAGTAAAATTTTAATTGGATTAGTTTAAGAGACAAAAGAGAAGGAATTGAGCAAATCCTTATCAACAACTTTCCTGTAGAGTTTGAATTTTTAAGGAAGAGCTATAATGAAATACTGTAATATACAGGGGAAGAAGAGGACCTCAAAGTTGATTCAATGGCTGTTTGTGACTCAGAGGATAACACTTTTTTGTGGTGCTGATGCCAGGGATTCAATCAAGAACTGAAGAGGGAAGAACTACAAGTGGTGTTTGTATCTGAACCAGGATATAATGCATGGACTAGCACACAACCAAGTGAGATCAGACAGGAGCATAAAAAGGTAATGTTTTGTTTAAGTGGAAAGAGGGAACATATGAGTCAGATATTGGGAGGTGGGATGTTAATATAATGGCAGTCTTGCAAAATTCTCTTCTGATTGCATAGTTTTTCCAAGTAAAATTGGAAGAAAACTTGTAAACTAAGAATGAAAATGGAAAAGAAGGGTTGGGGAGTGGGGGGGGACCTGTGTCACAGTTATCCAGCAACAGATGTGTGTAAGTATTCTAGACGGAGTTGTAAGATCCCTGGTTCTAAATCATACAAGACCAGACTACCCATTACATTGAAATTGAACATGAGAACACTTGGCTCAGAGTTTAGATAACACTATATTCTCTGTTTTGTGTTATGTATAAATGTTTACTCCTCTGGAAGTACATTTCAGCTTCTTTTACCCCAAGATTTCTCAGAAGCTCCAGTCTCCTCCAATCTCAAACTCTATAGGTCTTTCTGTCACTTACACTTTATCTCTGTTTCTAATGTATAAGCTACATTTACTTCACTGAGCAATTGCAATGCAAAGGGGATAGGCTATGTTAATATTAAGTAGGTGTTGAGCTACTTAGGAACAGATGACTCTCTCTACTGAATTATCATTTCTTTTGAATATTTAAAAGTGAATTTATCATGTAGGAAAAACAGGTAGAGCTCCTGTTATTATTAAACATTAGAATATGTAAAATATAAAAGGATTGATTTCCTCATTAATCTACTAGACAGTAAATGGTAGAGATAACTCCAGAATTTAAATCTTTATCTTAGCATAGGAGTCCTGTGTCAACCAATCATCCACCTTCCAGCTGTTTTGGCTGTTTCATTTTAGCTGTTCTTTTCATTTTATCACCCAGTTCAATGTGTTTCCAAATGCTGATGTTTAGCTTGTGTGCACTTCTGCTTTGGCTCTCAAGCTGGATCTATCATAAGGTAACCTTCTGTGATTAGGGAATCATCTATTACTTACTCGCATATGCTCTTACAATGCATCATGACAACACTCATCACCATTTATAATTATTTGTATCTGGTTTTTGCCCTAAATGATAGGCTCTATGAATACAGATATCATCTTATGCATTATTTATTTGCATGTTTTCCATAACTTAGCATTATCTGTGAATCTTGTGAAAAGATATTTGAGATATTTATGAAAAGAATCTACTAGATAACACCATATCCTACAAACAAGGAAAATTTCAGTAGCTAAATGTGTTCAAGCATCTTCTGAAATGTTGGAAAGTGAATTTTCTCCCAAGACACTAACTTAAACAAGGTGACTTCAAAAGCCCATCCTAATCTCAGTTTTTTAGCGGTATGATCTTGGTTTAAATAGTTATCCTTTCTGGGTTTTGGTTCCTGACTCTGAAATGAATAACTGTTTCTTAATGTCTTTATCACTTCTCACTCAATGAATCTTTGATATTATGCTAATAGACCAAGCTCAGTGTAAAACAATGACTAAAACTTACACATATTTTTTCTCCAATAGTTTATGCTACATAACAGAATAATATAGTACAACTTGATTTCCTTAATTTTGCCTTTTTATTTCAAGAACATTGATACTTTTATCCTCCTTTCTTAACATGGAATTGATTCTTTGCCAAATGTTAAAGAGAAAGTGCTATTATTGGCTAACCACATATTGACTCTGGAATGGGATAATTACACAAAAATGCATCATTCATGTGCCATTAAATGCAATGGTTTAAAGTGAACACTTTAGCACAACACTTCAGTTCTGTACAGAAATATAATAAGCTAAATGAGGTTGCTTTTCATAAATGTTCATTTACATAGCTAGGGCTGTGTACATAAATCCAGACATTATAAATCAATATTAATTTGCTGAGGAATACCAAACAGCACAGAAAAAAATTTGTTGAATTAAAACACACTTTAAAATTCTTAGTTTTTTAGAGAGCAAAATGATAATTATATGTATTTTATGTATTTTGGCCTATTGTCTGAGATACATCAAGAAAGTCACATGCAACCTAGAGTGCTTTATAATTCTACTGATGGTGTATTTTCAATGGATTAAGAAATGATCTGTGGAATCTAAAGAAAATATTCAAGTCATATATCAAATTATCATTTTTAAGAGTGTGTTGGCAATTTTTATATAACTATTTTGATTATATCACAAATGTTATTTCTATATTTTGATTTCAATATTTTGTATTATATTTAGTACTTTGGTAATAAATTATACCTGTAAAGTTACTAATATTATTTATTTTACTTCCAAGTTTTAATCTTTCTTTAAACTCCAAAGTGTCTTTGCTTTAAAATGTGTTTCAATACAAAGTTTAGATACTAAGTAGGCTCCTATAACTAAAAGCATAAAAAATATCATAAGTCCACCAGAATAGATATTTCACACATATACACATACATTCCACTTGCCTTGATGTCAAAGCTCAGAGAAAAGGTCAGAGTGACAGACCAATCTCCTTCTCTACATTCTGCCACCTTTGTCTCTTGATTGCACAAAATACAGCACAAAGCCTGGTCCAGCTTCTACAATCCCAGCAAGAAGAACACAGAAAGCTGCAGAGGGAGGCTTGGTCAGTTCACTTCAGGCGCAGCCTGGAGGTGACCTGCATCACAAGTTTCAGGCCCAGGGCCACCGCCTAAAGGATAGTTACATGAGGATGCAACAGAAACTCAGAACTGTAAGCCTTAACCACACAATGAACTTAACATTTCTATTACTAATGACTAAAGAATTGATATTAAGAAGTTTGGGGTAATATTATCTATGTCCATTCTCTAAAACCTAGTTTGGAAGTCTGCTATGACTCTCTCAAACTATTTCTTGCTTCTTTTTAGTGCTCCACAAAATCATGTGAGACATCTATCTATCTATCTCTATTTTCTGTTGATCTGTCTTCCTTTTTAAGAATAAATGTATTAAAGTATACTCCTCATGTTCTATAAGTCATTTTATTTACAGTGTATGAAATTTGTTGAGGGATAAATGCTAATAAGCTAATATTCTAGATTATATGTTAAGTCAATAAGATAAATAAAAGACAGGCATACCAACTCATTAGTAAATCATAGAGAGTAACTCAGGAATTGTCTTAAAATTTTGAGAAAGAATATAAAACATAATGTGTTTGTTGTAGTTTGTATCTAGATGCCATTTCAAAGCCTCTTGTATTCATAGTTGGAGTTTTTCCGCAGTGGCTGGAGCCAAGGTATGAAAATATGGATTAAGAGTATGTGACAAGTGAATTAGTTCACCAGTTGGTTCAGCATAGATTTGGTGTGGGTAATGGAAAGTCCCATCCTGAGTGCTGGAAGCACCAACCGATAGGTTTGTATCCTGCATTGAATAAGAGGAAAACGGAGGTTTGATGCTGCTGCTTCACCATCTCTTGCCTTCTCTGCCATGGACTGTTCCTCCTCTGCCATGTCCCTCTTACCTGAAGCTCTGCCTTTGAACCAGTCAGTGATAGACTCAAACATCTACAAACTGTGTGGTAAGATAAAACTTTTCTCATTTAACTTACGGGTGTCAGATAATGTGTTCCAGCAAAAAGAAATTAACTAAGATGGTATTTTCAAGTAAGTGCTCAGCCTAATTCAAGTAGATATTTGTATTTTCTAAATGAGTTCTTTTGATATTTTTTTTACATTTATAAGCCATGTCTAGAAGCTGTATTAATGTATTTGAATACTTTTACAGTTCTAGTTTATCTTGTTTAAAGAATGTTTGGTAATTTACTAACGTTTTAATCCATCAGTAACTGTGACTTTCAAATATTCATACTTTTTAAAATTTGTATAATTTGCTTGTAAATATATACTTACTTTGTAAAGTAAGTATATACTTGCTTGTAAATATATACTTACTTCCTAAACTAGTAATTATCTCTATAAATAAAACATATCAAGAGTATAATAACACAGAGTAGGTTGAATTCAATATAGTTGCATGAACACTTTATGTTACTAAAGCTTCTCTAAAAAGAATTTATATATATATATATATATATATATATATATATATATTAACACCAACATTTTCTAGCAAATGAGAGGACTTATTAGAAACACAAGCTCAAAATTGTCAAGTAATACATACAAATTATACCAGCAAAGCCAAAAGGCATTTTAAATCTTATGCAGTTAGGTACATTTTATAATGCCCTACTAAATATAAAGATGGTCTTAAACACGCTATTAAAAATGAATATTCTTAAGTCAAGGAATTAGATTTAAAGGTATATGTTTTGTGTAAGTAATGTGGATTATCGTTTAATATAGAATTGCCAACACTCAATACACTACAAGGAAATTTAGTTTATGTGTCCTAAATTTAGGTCATTTTTATTTTCCTTAACATGCTCCATGGATCATACCACTATCAATCTAATTCCACAAACTAGTACCCTAAAAATAATCCTCAACCATTTAGAAATGCACTTCTATAAATAGTTGTTACAAAGAGCTGCTAAATTGCCTTCTCAATATAGATGACCAGTCCATCTGCTCCTTTCTATTCTCATTGAAATAAATTCGTACAAATTTCATTATTTCCTGGTTCCCTGTTCTCTTTTCTTATAGTTTATTTTCCAACAAGAATTTTTCCAAACTATAAATGGGTTCCAACTCTCTTCTAATTTGTTCCTGCAATACTTTTAATGGCAACAATGACCAGTTCAAAGAACTCCAGGGACCCAAATCTTTATTTTTAAACAATGATGTCAACCAGTACAACCAGTATTCTTTGGGAAGTCTGCTGATTTTGATGCTGTGATACAAGAGCAAAAAAAAAAATCCTGTAAGAGTAATGAGGGACCCATCTGAAGGAAAAATTGATCAGTCTGAAGTTATTTCTAACATCTCAAATTTGGGACAATATGACCATAAAAATTAATGACTGTAATTGGTTGAAATACTGATTAAAAACTTGGATTGACAGTATTAGAAATAATTATTGTATAAAATCTTTTCTGGGAAGATTATTAAGTGAAAGTGTTAAGGCTGAGCCTTTAGATGGAGAAACATCATATCCCAATTGGGAAAGAAAAGCTCTTACAGAAGAATTCCATTCATTCAAAATAAAAAGAATGATAGACTTAGTAATTTTTGTTGAGCTTATTTAAATATCTGATTCAGAAAAATGATCATTAATATAGTTAAACTCATTTGGTGAAAGATTTTTAGGGAAATGTGTATTCTAATGATGACAGAGGGTTGCACCATGGATTACTTGAAAGTTAAAGAAGAAAATCATGCATTTTGAAAAGGAACCATCTGGAATCTGCATCTTACTCAATTGACCACTAATTCTGGAAAGATCTGAGGCTGTGTCTTGGCTATGCTGCAATATGGGCCTACACAAAGCAGTTCTCAACATCCATATTAACAGTTTAGTAAACCAGTGAAAACTGGTTTTGATTTTACTGGAGATCAGCTAAAAGAAAGCAATTTTTCTTTCTGGTGCATAAATAATACTGTTTGATCCAATGTGCTTTAACTGAATTTTTGCAAATAGTATTTTTAGAGCTTGAGCATTGAATATTTGGTAACTTTAATTATATTAAAAGGAAATTACCTATGTGTGAATGTGTAATATATGCATAAGTGATATGTAAACAGACAATGCAAAATTTTTAACAAATTCATATTTCTAAAAAGCAAATACAGAAATGTATATCTATTATGTTAAACAGGGCTTATTTTTAGAAAGATAATAAGGATACTCCCTAAATTATATAACATTGAAAAGAATAAGAGACATTATGGCAGCCATTGTTGATTTTTCTATTGTCTGTAATGCTTTCATTCTTTTGTTTTGATCGGTTTCATACTATTTTGTTTTGTTTGAATTCATTGTGTGAGAAGATATGAACAACTATTCTGAAGAAAACAAGAAACATTATGGTAGCCACTGTTGATTTCCTGTTGTCTTGTTTTGAAATCCTGTGTTGCATGCATTGTTTCATTCTGATCTGCTTTGTTCTGTTTTGTTCTCTTTTAAATAAAATAAAAAATAATAAGTTATATGGCAGTGTTCTTTTATAGGTTAAAATATATATACAAACTACTAAAACAAGAGTAATAAATATATTTTTACTCAATAATTTTCAACTGTCAGGATTTATTTACTTATGATGTCTATATGTGTTCAGAATGTTTACATTTTAGCATAGAAGGAAAAAGTGAATAACTCAGTAAAATACAAAAACATTCCTCAAGGAATGATTTATGAAGTATTTCCTTCTAAAAAATAAAAGCTAAACACATCAAAAAGTCTATCTCAAACCCATGTATCCTCAAAAAGAAATAAAATAACTATGAAGAAACCAGGGGGAAAAACATATGATACATTTGTTAATTTTTTACTTCATAAGAGGAAATAGCTATCTTTTTGCTCATTTTGGTCAATTATTTCCATTACGGATCCCAGATCAGTCTGTCCTTTTTCATTTTTAAGTCATTGAATGAATCTATAACTCACCAGCTCTCATTATGGGAACTGAAATTTACTTACCTTAAGAAAAGATTTTAAAAGTGTTTTGTTGCTGTTAAAGCATGTCTTTTGCCAGGTGTAAAGGAAAACTATCTTATATTTTATGACATTTCCAACAATTTTATTTGTCATTATATTGTATGGCAGCAGTAAAACTAGCAAGTCAATCTATAACTAACAAGCTTCTTTCTACTCAATCCCCTATTCCAAGCATGCTTTTCAGATGTGCTCTGACATTGACATTGACAGCTTCCATTATCAGAAAGGAGTTATTTTAATTTAAAATGACATAATCAATTGCAGGAGTACTTCTTGCACACAGAGAAAAAGTTACTCTTTTCCTAGTAGGATGTGTGCTTGCATATCTTAAAAGTTTAAGTGCAATCTCGTCGCTTCTGTTCAGGTTCGATTAGCCTCAGAATCTTAGAGTTAATTGTTGGGTTTGTTTTCTAGAAGCAGACACTAGCAGAGTTCATCATGCAAGATCGTTATTAGGGAGTAACCTTAGTTGGATAGAGAAAAAAATACAACAATGAGGAGAGGGTCAAGAGCAGCTGAGAAGAAGCTGGGTAATAAGTTTAACTGAATCTACTTCTTGGGGCTGGTGAGAGCTGAAACCACATGATTTGCCAGGTTTTTCCAAATAGCTGAGACTTTCTATATCAAACATTAGATATGGGTGTGTTGGCAAATGTTGTAGTCATGGGTTATACAAAGAACAAGTAGAGTCAGGACTTGGAGTTTATAATATTATTTTTATGATGGTCACCCAGGGTTACACAAGAAAATGCACAAAATCTATCTACAATACTAAAGACAGAATATTTAGCCAAGGGCCTGAATCCCACAGCAATGTTCCACATGAGTCCAAATGAAGACCCAGTGCTCACGACAATGCCTCCTACGAGTCCAACTGGAGGTCTAGAGCCCACAAGAAAAACTCACACCAGTCTTTTATGGATCTGTGCTGGGAAGGCCCAAAGGTCAGCTGTGGAAGCCAGAAAGTCTATGCCAGCGGGGTGAAGGAGCTGTGCTGGTAGGTTGAGGGTTCTATGCTAGAGCTGAGAAATCACACTCACAACAAAGACCAGGGTTGTCCTGAAAAGCACCACAGCCATCCTCAGCGACACGGAAGCCCCAAACTCCTCTGGCGATAAGCACAATCCAGTACATGCCAGGAAGCCAGCGTGACGAGTTCGTCCTGGAGACCAAGCGGCACACATCTTCCCCTCCAGAACCAGGAAGCAATGCTCAATGTGAGGACCAGAGATTCTCCAGGAGAACCTAATGGCTCAAACAGAAATTTGTACGAGAACCCACAATGCCTCAAGGCACTAATGCCTCAACGCACTAACATGAATAGCTTCTCCTTCCCCATATCTCTATTTATACTGGTAACTTTCCTCAGGTGAAACATCTACGCTCAGCGCCCTGCTGATATAATCCAGCTGGCGTTAAGTTGACCACCAGTTTTCCATCCATAACAGCAAACCTATGAGTTTGAGAGGATTTGTAGTTAGTCATCAAATCTTTCCTTGTTCTTGCAGAGAACATAGCAGCATGTTTACCACAAATCCCAAATGTCATTCTTAGTTCATAGTGTATTTATATAAAATCATTGTCTAGGATCTCATGTTTTTATCATGATACCAAAATTAGGCATTTAACATGTTTCCCCTAAAACACAAGACCTAGCTAGAAAATAAACAGCCTTGAAAATTAGAGTTCAAAAAATTTCAGCCCCAATCAACCTTTTCTTGGCTTAATTTGAAGAATCTTTTACTCTCTACTCTTCTGTTTTTTCCTACCACTCATAAATATTAAACTTTGCCACTGTCAAAAAATAAAATTCTTCCATTAATTTTAAATGTAATATATACATTTTAAACTAGAAATATTTACTAGAAATCAATAAACACCCTATGGGTCTTACTGAGAGCAAATTGCTTAGGTGCTAAAGAATATTTAGAATGAAGCCACTATTCTCTAACATTCATCCTCCAGTGAGGTATCCCATCCCAGTATCTGAGTGGCCTTTTACAAACAGAACAGGGTATAAATGATGGAGATTTTAAAGGCTGAGTCAAAAGTGCTATGTCTTCTCCTTTATTTCCTGGTTCTCTGCTCTGGAATCAGGATGTGCATTATCAGCCGTTTGACCGTGCATAGACCACCTTACTTTGAGGAAGCCCCAGGCTCATGAAGAGGACACAGGTCAACAGTTACATAATTCCCAGGCATTCTCAGCCTAGTTCTCATGTTAAATATGCAAATGAAAGATTCTCCAAGTAATTCTCGTTCCCCATCATTTGAGTCGCCAGTAAAAAGTTGAGATTTTTCAAGGCTCAGCCTCAGATTGTTGAGGCAAAGTTAAGCTCTCCCACCTTGACAACTCCTAACTAACAAGGTTTCCAAGGATAGCAGAATGGTTTTGGTTTCACAGCACTTAGAGGTGATTGTACTTAGGTACTTAGAATTCTCAGCTAGCTCACTTATATTAACTAAGCCTATCGCAATAGGAGAAGCAAAGCTCATGAAATATTTTTAACTTCAAAAACTGCATGATTCTTTAATTAGATTTTCAGAGTCAGAGCCCTAGTAAGTGCCAGTAAAGTCTGTATGCGAATCGATGCTATTTGACAAAAATAAACTTAAAAAAAACTTTACTGTATTTAATTAGAAGCAAGAAAATTATTTCTCATAAATATTTTTCTTTATTAAATATGCATCAAACTATTTTGGTATATGTTCAATACAAATCAGATATGATGAAACAGTGCTTTATAATTACTCAGAAACACTGCCTCAGAGGCTTTGGTTTTGTCTATGTCTTGTTGAACTTTCAATATACTTTCTCCTGAGTATAAAAATAGACAGATTACCTATCCAAGATATCCAATAGCTTCACCTATTGCACTAAATAAGAACATTTTAGCTTAGTTTTTAAAAAATAAAGAATGCCCTGTTAAGTATATTTTTACATTTCCTCAGACTTAAGAGTTTATGGGCTAAGCAGCAAAGTTCCCATAAGAACTCATATAGGACAGAGAAAAACAAAGAATAGATTGTAACAGTTACTTAGAGATTTGAAATATTTATTACAAGTTTACCAGGCATTCCATGTCTTTAAAAGCTTGAAGTAACATTCTGACAGGCTGCATGCTCAGCTCTCAAAAGGCGTTAGTTTTAGCCTCTGTGGATAGCATGTTACACAAAATACTGTATTATGTGTGAAGTTATGCGCTGATCAGAGCTGGAATGAAACTTGGTGGTGAAGTTAAAACCACCAACGTAAAACTGTAATTTAATTGTCTTCCCTACTACCTCAGTTATTTTAAAAGATCTTCCTGAATTATTTCCATTGCGTGAAGTTACAGAAGCTACAAGTAAACTCACGTGCAGAGTAGTTTGGGTTTTAATATAGGACATATGCCTGGCAGATTTTAGAGTGTTAATTACAACATAACTAGAAGATGGCTATCTCATTTCCCCATAATTACTGAGAAAACAGAAAAACTAGGAAGAGACTAAACAGAAATAAACATCTACATCTATTTTGAAATGATTTATTTATTATGCTTTCATCTGAGATTTCCTATTGAAACCACTTAGTAAGTAAAATTTTTGCTCTCTCTTGATATCATAAAATTTCCTTTGTCATATCGTATTACTGAAAGATGGACATTGACCAGAAGGCCAGTTTTTACTAGTCAACTTTATTTCTCTTTTTAAATCTTTAGGTTAGTAAAACTTTTAAAGAGAAGTGTGGCATGAAAACTGCAAGTAGCTCTGAAGGTAAAGTGTTATGTAGCCCTTTGAAGAGCGAATATAAAATGAGTCTCGGGGGATATATCAGAAATCTGAGACACAAAGCAAGAACACATTCCTCTTTTGAGATTTAATTGATATTCTGCACCTAAGAGCACTATAACACTATGTAGGAGTCCTTCATGGATTACAAGATATAAGGGGCAAATTCTTCAGAGACTGGTCCATATATAGACTTCATTACAACAGCTGATATGTCATCAGCTACAACAAGTTGAGTAGCTCAGTCAAAAGATACAAAAATACATGTTATAATTTCAAGGAATGTGTCAGAGTATCAATGAATAAAGAGATACTATTATACTAAACCAGAAAACAACACAAAACTTTGAAGAAGATAACCAGATATCACTTCTTTATCTTCAAAATATCATCTATTTCACTGACTAAATTTCCACTCTAGAAGTCCCGAGAATTACAAGATTTTCTTTATTTCACAGCTGATGGGATGATGTATTTGAACGAGAACTCAACTCAGTCACCAAAATTCAGCAACTAAAAGCTGAAAATGTATTTAAGTTTTTCTGAGCTAACCTAAAGACAATCAGTGTTTTTAAAATGATTATTTTAAATGTTTTCCAAATAAAAAGCATATTTTATTTGTCCTTCCTAAAATTATATGTGTCTACATGTAAAGAAAACATACACACTCCCATTCATTCAAGGGTCCTCAATGTTTATAGAATCCCTGTTTATTTGCCCATCTTTTTTCTATTTTCAAGTTGAGAAACAAATGCAAAATTCATTGACAGGAAAACTGAGAATAAGTCTTGCCTGAGGATGAAACGCTGGATTGGGAACTGGAGATCAGAATTCTGGTCTCAGAACCTTGTTCATCATATGATCACAATCCAAGGCAGATGATCAAGGAACAGAATATTAAGGTCTAGTTCTTTCATCTATATAAGCTCGCCCTTTCTTTCTTTCTTTCTTTCTTTCTTTCTGTCTGTCTATCTGTCTGTCTATTTTTTTCTTTCTGTCTTTCTTTCCTGGCTATTTCATTCTTGCTTGTCTATATTGGTTTTTTCCCAATTTTCTCTTTGTTTATATTTTATTTTATTTTTTCAAATTAGCTCTAAAGCCCCATAGCTGTACTTTCTTATGTAAATTGTGCTTTCTTTAAAATCTCTCCCTATGAATCACAAAGGGGAAATGCAGTTTCCTACAGGGACTCAGGCTGATAAATTTATAAAGACACTGAGATGCAGAGATGTTGAAAGGAACATCCACTTATGAAGCAGTCACAGAGAAACTCTGGCAGATGAATGCTGGCCATTATGAAAATTATAGAACCCAAAGGAAGGAATATGGGAAAATGGGGAATTTCATTGTGTCAAAGTATCTAAATTTTTCAATAATAGAAAAAAGAAATACCTTGAAAGTCATAAATTGAAACAAAAAGACCAGCTACACATTCTCCAGCTCTGCCTTTCTAGAGAAGGATGTAGGCAAGGAATTCAGAGGAAGCCTGAATTAAATCAGTGCGATGATCATTTAAAAAAACAAGTGGGAGATGATGACAAGACACCTGAAAACACATATTCTATATTTCTGGTAAAATAAAAGGCAAAAAAGGATAGAGTATTTGTCTGTTTTGAAATAAAAGTTATTCAAGGCTAGGAAATTCAAAAGCTGGGGAAAACCAATTTTGTGGAAAAGATCACAAAATCGTTGGGGCAGGCATTTTAGAATTTTTAACAGGAGCAGCATTTTGCAAATATCTCTAAATGATTCAAAAAGACACAAGAAAAATTTTAGCAGTAGGCATTATTTAAAGATTCAAGTAGCAGATGTCATTCAAGTTAATGAAAAAAAGGACCTATGTATTAGAAATTCTGGAAAAAATCAGCATAGCTGTATTCTGTGACACATGGTATTTTCTTAAAAGTTCTAGAAAAGACTTCAGCTTTCCATAAAACTTTGTCTTTCCCTTTTCCCTTTGTAATATAGAGCCAGAGTCAATACTATCAAACTAGTCTGTATTTTCTAGCTCCCTGACAACATGATGAGATCAGATGATTGAGTTCAAAACATTATGTGTGGGTTCATTTAAAATATTTCAATACATACAGAATTTCTTAATGGAAGTAAAAATAACTGAGTTAATATTTTCTCTTCTATACTTTTATACACATATACTATTTCATACTATCTGCATTGTGTATTTAACATACATCTTGTATGTTTTTCACTGAACACAGAAAACATGTTCACTAATATGTGATACATATTACTTATTTTTACAGATTTGCCATGTTTTACCTAAATACTCAACTTTAATGGATAGATGCTTGTTTTCTTTCATTCAATAAAATGTTATCACATTTTAGTGTACACTAGGATTATTTCAGGCCTTTCTAAAGAAAAGAGGAAAAGATTAAAGCTCTCATCAAATTTATATTCCAGGAATGGAAGACAAGATTGTGGAAACATTCCACTCAAGGGAAGGGGATTATTCCTGTGGAAGCACATTCCTATAATTTACAAATTTGTAAATTTGTAAGTATTATAAAAAATGCCTCCAAACTGAGATAAAGTCATTGGACTTCTTACCTGCACTGCATTAATTATCTGTTTTATTTTCATTTCTGTTCTCTTTTCTGGAGTTGCTACTTGCACATTGTTATTGTTTTAATATGAAAAAGCTTGCTTTTTTATTTTTTCTGTTTGCTATGCTTGCAGTTATTCTAGATTGAAGAGACTCAAACAAGCTCATAGGAATATATAAAAGGTTCCTGGGTAAGAGGGGCAGTTTGATATTCTAGAAGAATGTGAAGTAATTGTAAAGTCATGATGATTAAAGATGGGATGCAACTCAAAAACACAGGAACAAATTTGGATTATCATAGGTGATGGGGCTTCCACATTAATGAAAAGAGCAGATATGTGTAAATACAAATAAAATCATTGGAGTTTTCAGAAACCAGAATTTGGCTTTTGTATCTTAATGGATTCTCTTTATTAAGCCAGGGGCCACATGATTTATTGAGAGAGAGAGAGAGAGAGAGAGAGAGAGAGAGAGAGAGAGAGAGAGAGAGAAGACTGAGGGAAAAGGGAAGCATGCACAGAAGATGAAATATCTCCTATAGGGAATGAGAAGGAGCGATGCCTAGCGAAGCATAATCCAATTGAAATCACTGTTGGAATCCTGATGAAAAGGGTGGCCACGCAGGTGTGGGCTCGCCATAGGCTCCAGTGTGCGATTCTTCTCCCAGCAGTCCCAGAAGTCTCTGCGGGGTGAAAGAGAACACGGAGCTCAGGGTGTACTCTAGGCTGGATGCTTCCAGAGCAGGTGAGATGAAAAAGACAACAGGTCAAAGCTGTTTAAAATTGCTTTGCAGGAGAAAGTTGAAGTAAGAGTAGATGGAAAAAATTGCTTTCTAAAAATTCTACAGAAAGTTATGGTTCCCATTTAACTTACATAATGTAACCCGTGCCATTCAGTGTGCCATGATTGCATGTAAGACCTGTGCTATGTTAGACACAAAATGTCTTATTCATTATTTTAATTGAAATAGTCACTTTTCTGTGTTTATTTACAAATATATATATATATATAGTGTGAAGCATGAGTGTTACTATCTTCAAAAACGTAGTAACTATTTTTAATTGAAAACTTCAAATATAGCATAAGTATTTATTTTTAAATATATAGTGATACCTCAGTACATGAATTTAATTCGTTCCATGATTCTGGGGAACATGGCCACATTCGTGCTCATGAGAGGAAGGTGGCCATCACCCAAGTTGGACGCCACAAATGGAAGCAAAATTTTGCAGCATGGTTTCCAGATTGAATTGTTTACTAACAGAAGCATTTGTGAACTGAGGTATTATTGTGTACATGTATTTATTGTGGGAAGCACAGGCATTGTGTGACAGTTAAATGGACTGACTAGTACGCTTAATGTGGCCATGGAGACTGAAGCCAAGGCACTGAGCTCTGCACTGCATCCGCATCCCTTGTTTATGTTTCATTTTGAGGCAGGCTCTTGACCTTGCAGTCCTCCTCCTTCCGCCTCCCACTGTGCAATGATTACAGTTGTGCACAACCACACATGCTTTATGCAGTTGTGTATGTGTGTGTGTGTGACAAGAACACTCAAAAGTCATTCTCTTAATGATCTTAAAGAATACATTAACTGTAATTTGCATGCTGTAGAATAGATAAATTGAACTTATTCCTTCTACCTTGCTGATATTCTGTATCATCTCCCCAACATTTGCCACCCTCATTTTCTACTGTTCTGTTCTACTCATCAATCTGCTTCACTCTTTTATGAGTTCAAAGTTTAGATTCCACACCTAAGTGAGAAAATGGGTTATTTGTCTTTCTGATCCCAGTTTATTTCACATAACATTATGTTCTCCAGGTTCATCAATGTTTTCATAAAAGATGCTACAAATATTGACTGTTTTCCATAATTAACAAAAGTTATGGAATATAACCAAAATGAACTTCTTCTTTTCTACACATCGTTTAAATAATCTCAGGCAGTCTAGTCTGTCTCTTGCCCTTCTGGCAGTACTTTAATACTTCAGATCACCTCAGAAAAACACAAAACTTTAGAAAAGACTCATAGTTTAAATTGTAGAGTCAATTCACCAGCAACAAAAAAAGGAACGCTGGCCATGAAATTGTTTCCTAGTAAAGCAGAAGAGAGAGAAGTGGTAGCAGTAGCAGAAAATTCTTTATGGATTTCTACTGACACATCGCATTGCTGATCTCCGAGTCTGACCAGAATTTAAATCACACTGTCTCCCTAGAACACTCTGTATGGTCTTCCTGAGAACCCTGCAAGGCTGTTGGTCTTCCATTATTTCCACTGAACTGAGCAGATTTGGTGTTTGGGGTTGTTTGCTGTTGCCTTCAGGAATCAGATACTCTGCAGTCAGCCTGCAGATCCTCCTTTGTTAAGACCTCAACAAACTAAATGTTTCATGCACATCTTCTTCTTTCCTGGGTGTTACCTTCAGGGGCATAGGAATTTCTAATATATCTTTTATCTTACCTTCCATGGAAGTCTCTCTGTCTGTCCCTCTCTCTGTCTGTCCCGCTGTCTCTCTGTCTGCCTCTGTCTGTCCATCTGTCTGTCTGTCTCTCTCTTTCTCCCTTATTTACTTCTCATCCTGCCCATGCTGCTGCCTGAAACAAATAAAAACAACCTGTCTTCAGACTTTCAGGCATACATCAAACAACAATATGACCCTCTCCAACCTCAGAGGACACATACTGAGCTATTTTGTTTGTCGCAGGGAATCCTGAAGTCTAACCTGAAGACAGTAGGAGACAAATATCCCTTTCATCTCCCTTCACATGTTGGAAGGTAGTATGAATGAACCTTGAGGGATATTTCTTCAAATAAGCCTCCAGAAATTTTCTTTCTCACCTAACTTCTTATGCAATTGTAGCTGGGCTGTCTTTCTGATGGAAGGGCAAATATTTTTGTGATGATTTTGTTTATGAAACATCTGATTAAGAATATTAAATAAAATTCACTGGTGATGATTTAGAATAAGGAATGGAAGAGAACTTATAACTTTATCAATTGTCCAATCAGGAAAGTGTGTGAAGATTAAGTGCAGAATGCAGACACTAATTTTAGGTCCTTGGATCTGGGTGCTCTCTTTTCATGGACTTTAACCTCAAACACTCTATTCCAATATTTTACATCCAAAGCAAAAGTAAGTGACAATGTTTCATGCAAATCCATGGCTTTCTGGAAAATATACAAACTGAAACAGTAGAGACCTTCTTGCTTTGAAAGTTACCTAACACTGCATTTTATTCTAGTTATATCATTATGCATCATTGCTCTTATTGTCTAGAGAGGCTGGCTTTAAATAACTGCCTAAAAATTGTTATTAAAATTTGCTAATCACTAACACAAGTGTTACCCAGAGTAAAAATTTCTAACCAACTCTTTTCTTGAATTATTTATCTCACATTCCTAGTGTCTGCTGTCTCTGAAAGTTGACAGCAATTTTCAACAGGCAAACCACACTCAAGGATAGGCTAGAGACCGAATGCATTTTCAATTCCATATGAAAGAGTAGAAGTTTGCAACGTGCCTGACAGAGATAAAAGCCCTGGTGCTCACTGAGTTCTCTATTCAGACTTTAGAAACCCTGTCTGGACTATACAGCTGGCCTCAGATGAGTTTAGACATCTGAGAGAACTTAGAAAATAGAGGTTTTCTCAAGTGATGAGTTTCTGAATTGACTGCTTGGAGCTGTGAACTTTTGCAGGTGGTCCTTGACTTTCCTTGGCATTTCTACCTATGAATTCATATGGCTTTCTCCTCTCTGAGCCTCTGTGTTCAAACTTCCCTTTTCTTATTACAATACCAGTCATATTCAACTGAGAGCCCACCTTAAGTCACTGTAAATTCATCTAAGTTTGACTACATCCGCAAAGACACTATTGGTAAGTAGGATCACATTCTGTGATCCTGGGCAGACACAAAATTTGAAGGGGTACATTTCAGGGCAGTGCAATCCATGACGCATGGAGCCCTGGATAAAGAACTCACTGCCAGTGCCTACTGATAGTAAAGGGCCCTGAGGAAACGAGCTCCACTGAAGGATTAGAAGGGATTTCCTTTACGAACTCTGCTTATTGTGATCTCACATTAACTTTGAAATATTCACATCAATTTTATTTTATTGCTTTATTCAAACCTTGCATTTAACCCATCCACTGTACAGGTCCAAATAAAAATGAAACTTGCAATTATCTTGAGAAAATAGGAATGTCTGAAAGGACAACGAAGTAAACACATAAGTTATAATCAGTAATACAGACAAGTTTTACAGCTCTGTGAAATACTAAAAATACTGAACTGTCCATATTACATCTTACATTTTATGATACATGAACTTTATAAATTTTTTTAAAAGATGTAAGAATTGTCTGCTGAGATGAGGTTAATTGAAGTTTACCCTTTCAGTAAATCCACTTTAAGATATCTTCAAGAAATTGAAAAGGATAAATTTAAAATTGTACATCAGTTTTAAAGATATCTGTATTATAAGTCTGAATGTGTATAAGAGTTATTTCTGTCATCATAACTTATGTTTATACTGAAAATGCTGAATGACTGAAAAACTTAACCATTATTTGATTTCATGCAAATACTGATATATATATATATATATATATATATATCAATTAAATAAGCAGCAGTTTTCTCAATTTATGTATATCATAGGCCAAAAGGAACCATGCTGAGTCTAGAAATTATTAAAATAAATACCCTAATTATTCATAGACTGAGATAGACTGAGATCACATTTTGTTTCCATCATGAAAACAAATTAATACATTGCTGAGAAGAGTTACAAGCAGGGCAGAGAGGGCATTAAGATTAGGTTATAATCCTCCTTAAAACATCCCATAAATCATCTAGGGAGGAAAGAGATACAAGCTAATAAAACTTAAATCATAATAAATTGTCAGGTGTTTTAACACCAATTAGTAGAGAAATGATAAAAAGAGACTTTCAGCAGTTAAAGGGCAACCACAAAATGAGAGTCAACCTGGAAAACATAGTATGCTTGGCAAGTAGGTTTTGTGAGTAAGATAAAAAATGTAATTGCTTTAAAGGACATCACAATAGAGACAAAGGATATTTAATAAAACTTTTTACTTTTTTGCAATGTTAACTTAAATGTCTGTTTCTGTGGTTTTTGAAAAGCTGTACTTTTAAAAAATTTTATTTTTTTATATTTATTTATTTATTTATATATTTTTGTCTTTTTGAGACAAGTTCTCTCTATGCAGTTCAGGCTGGCATTGAGCTCACTTTGTAGCCTAAGCTGGTCTTGAACTTGCAAAGATCCTCCTGCCTCAGCCTCCCCAGTGCTGGGATTACAGGCATGAGCCACCAAGCCCAGCTCCTTTTATTTTTTAAAAAAAGCAAAATCTAAAAGATAAAACTGATACAGAATTTCAAAAAAAATAAGGAATTAACATTTGGCATATTATTGTCTTAGAAGTTGTTCAGGTTACAAAATCAAAAGTGATCCATCAGGCAGTGACAGCGCAAACTGTTCTTTTTGATGAGCTGTTCATTTTATAAATCAATTTTATTAAAATATCTTGGGTACATATTCATCATTGTATCTGTGTATAATATATCTTCATTCTTTTTTCCTCAGTCCTTTCCCTTCCCTTTGACTCCTCCCCCTCTCCTTATTTGCAAAAGCTTTATTTCCACTTTTTTATGTCTATTCTTTTTCTTTGACCTTTATTTCCTCCCCACACCTTGCTCCCCTCAGCCTTTGAAAAACTTTCAAGATTTCCCATAACTGTTACACATTTGGTCCTTATTCACTCTTTCATTTTCTTACGTGAGAGAAACAATGTGACATTTAAACATGTGTGTCTGATTTGTTTCTCTTAAGAGTATGAGCTCAAGGTGTTTGTGCACTTTCTCAAAAAGCTGGTTAAGTGTATTTGGATTTGTTTCTTCATCTTCTAATCTGTTCTATTGATCCTAGATTTTTTTTAACAGTATCATGTTGTTTTTATCATGTAGCTTTGTAGAACACTGTCAAGTCAGAGATTTTGAGGCCTTTGGTGGCCTTTATTGCCAGAATCCTTTTGCTATTCTAAGTCTTATTTTTCCATATAATTGTTTTCCATTCAGATTGTTTCCATTTGGATAGTCTTCTCTATTGTGGGGGGGTATTCTGTTGGTATTTTCATTGGGATGACATTAGCTTTATATACCATATTTTAAAGCATGGCCATTTTCACTGTATTGTTGCTTCCTACCCAAAAACAAGGGACATCTTTCCATTTTCTGATATCTTCAACTGCATTTTTCAAAGCACTGCAGAATTCAATGTAAAGTTCTTTTATTTCATTAGGAATAAGAATATGAAGGGAATAATTTAAATTATTATGCATTAATATATTATACTTCTTTTTTGTGGAGCTATTAAGAAAGGTTTGGTTTTTCTAACTTCTTCCTCAATGAATCTGCTTCTTGTGTACAGGAAAGCTATTGATTTCTGAGTGTTTGCTCTGTATTCAGCTACACTACTGAATTTGGTTACTAAACATTAAAGTATTTTGGTGGAGTTTTGGGGATTTTCTATGTAGAATATCATGTCATCCACAAACAATAATTCAACTTTTTCCTTTAACATTCTTATTCTTTTTATTTATTTTGTGTAATCGTGTTGGTTAATGTTTCCAGAGCTGTGTCTAATAGGAGTGGTTATAGCAGACATCTTTGTCTTATTCCTGATTTTACAATAAAAGCTTTCAGTTTTTGTCCATTCAGTGTGATGTTGGCTGTTGAATTTTCATAAATGACTTTTATCAGATTGATCTAAACATTACCTATTCCAATTTTCTGTAAGTTTTCTTCATTTGTTTCTAAAATGATTTTTTCTAGATCCTCATTTATCTGCTTTATTACTTCTGCTGTTACCTTTTCAGGCAGTTCAGGTCAATGGCTTTTGAATTATCCCATCTCAGTGTCCCTGAGCCAGCCCTGGATGAACTGAAAGTCTGAGGGTGTATATGTCTTCTTTCTCTTTTCATTTTCTACTTTTTAAAGTTCAGTTTCTGTATTGCTGTTTGTAAATTGCTTATAGTAGTTGTTTGAAAATGGCTTATAGCTTTATTGCTAGTATTAAGAACTCTTTAGGAAATGACTATTTTTCAGGGATGTTGTCCAGGTGTGGCTGGATTTTGGCAGTTGAGTTTGTTGCAAGATCCTACCTCTCCAATTTATTGGGAATGAGAAGTTCCTGCCTTTCTTTCCTGGCCCCTGGTTCTTTGGTACTGGGCTATAGAACTGCTCATGACCCTCAGACAATCTTGGTCTTGCCATTCGAGGAAGAACAACTGATTAGACCAACTTTGTCACCTTGGCTAAAGTAGTATAACCAGTAATAAAAATTGCACCAAACAGAGGAAATGAAAAATTGTGGTAACAATTAACAAGCTTTGTACAATGCTTAACTATATTAACAAGCTTTTTATAAAGTCTAATACAAATTGTGTTAAAATATTCCCTCAAAAGAGAGATTATAACCTGAGGGAAGAAAATTTAAAAGATGTAAAAGGAAAAAATAAAAAAATAGAAGAGGACGAAAAGATGAGAAACAGTTCTGAAGGGCAGAGAAAGAGTACATAAGCTTTGGGAAACTGGTAAAGGAGACAGAATGGAAACAAAGAAGAAAGAAACAGAAATAACAGAATAAAAAAACAGTAAAAAACTAGAAACAATGCTCTCATTCATATAAAACAAGAACAAACTAACAAGAAAAACAAAAAGCAAAGAAAGGAAGAAAAAAAGTCCACTTCAGGGCCTGTCTCTGCTGCTACTGATAGACAAAGCGGACAGACAGAGCCCAGACCTGTGCTGACTGCAGTGAACCTGCCCTAGAATTATGGTGGGGTGCTGGGATAATCCCGGCAAGCCTGAGCTTTCAACTGCGCTGATCTCCAGGCTGACCTTGGTTTCTGGCTGTGAGACTGGGACCTGCGTTATTCAGCCCATGACTCTCCAGGTGCCTCTTGCCAGTGTGAACTTGGCTCCCCGACTCTGGATGTCCCCCAGGGCTGCATCTCACCCTGACACCAAGAGCTCTGATGATGGAGCCAAGCCACTGCTGCTCTGAGTCCCGATTGCAGGAGGCCCATTTCCAAAATGATTACCAACCAATTCCCATCTCTTGGGGACGTTGGTGTTGGAGTGGAATCTGCACCCTACACCGCTGACTACACTGCACCTCACAGCATTCACTGTACCACTGGTCTCCATGGAGACCCATGGAGTCACCACTGTACCACTGGTCTCCATGGAGACCCATGGAGTCACCCCTGTACCACTGGTCTCCATGGAGACCCATGGAGTCACCCCGTACCACTGGTCTCCATGGAGACCCATGGAGTCACCCACTGTACCACTGGTCTCCATGGAGACCCATGGAGTCACCCCCTGTCACTGATTTCTATAGTTTTGAGCCAAGTTTCCTCTCTCACACTGCGATCTGGGATCCAGGGAGACAGCGCCATTCGCCACCTCTCTCTTCTGCTTTGAGGTCCCTCTCTTTGCTCTTCTCATAGGCTCGAATTCTCACTTCAGAGCTTGCTGAGTCAGTTTGCTCCTTCTCTGCCCCACATTGCTATATTCCAGTTTCTGAACTTCACACCTTAGAGAGACTGATTTGTGGCTACTTACTGCCATTTTCCCTGAAAGTCTTATTTCTGTATTGTAAATTAATTTTTAAAAATTATTAAATGGAGAATCATTTAATATTAAACAATTTTTGTAATTATTGGGAAAAATATCACTACTTATCCTTTGTATTAGTATTTTTTTTCCTGTCACAAGAAAAAAAAAATGAGGATGTCGAAAAAGAGGAATGAAGACATCAAGAAGAGTTTATCAAAGAGGATTGAAAATGCAAAAGGAAGCCGGGTGTGGTGGCTCATGCTTATAATCCCAGCACTCAGGAGGCTGAGGCAGGAGGATCCTTGTGAGTTGGAGACCAGCTTGGGCTACAAAGTGAGCTCAAAGCCAGCCTGAACTGCATAGAGAGACCCTGTCTCAAAAAGACAAACAAAAAGGCAAAAGGATTTGCTATCATGATCTTTCTTTAAACATGATAATGAAATCAAAATAAAAAGTCAATATTTGATGAAATCTTCAGAGTCAGCTTGTCACATGATGGTTCAGGAAAAATATGTTAACTGGAGATATCATTTGAGGACATGATTTTTATTATTTCATTAAATAATTTCTAATGGTTTTTAAAACTATTCAGAGTAGATCTTAATTTGAAATATTATAATTATATCTCTAGACACTAAAAATGGTGCTAATTATTATTTATACTCAGAGAGAACATTGAGTTATAAGTCCAAGTAGGAAAATTTGAGCAAATAGCTCACAGATCAGTCTTACATGGAGAAGGCATAACTATATTTTGTGCAGCTATTCTGCATGTGATTTTAATCATTACCTTTAGGAAGAGTTACAAATATTAAAATTTACACAAATTTGTCACATATTTTGTCATAATCATATAAAGAAAAAGACATAGTTTTAAGACAAAAATTGTACTTTCATGTCAAAGTCTCATAAATATAATTACCAATTTCATGCCTACACGTCTAAAATGACAAGCTTCAAGAATGATTTTAGACACAAAATGATAAAAATAGTAATAATATATGTATAGTGTCATTTTCACATCAGTATCTTTTATATTTGTTATTTATGTAATAGTAGCATTTTTATAAAAATTTATGAAATAAATAATTTTAAATAACTTTCAGAAATCTTACAACAATTTTTACAGAAAAATAATACTAAAAATTAAAATAATTTTTCTTATAACAAGTAATACTAAGAATGTACATATCTTACCACTTTATATGGCATTGTATTGTATCACTCATTAAAAGTACACAGGTAAATACTCAAGTTGTTAAAAAGACAATAATATTTTGAACTGTCTTCTAGAACTCATTTAACTACTGAACTTCATAATTTCTTTTACAGAAATATAAAAGTGGTGTAAGCACATATTATAAAACTGAGTAAAAGTAGCAGTTGTGCTCAGGAACCAAGCTCTCCTGGGCCTGACTTACATAGACTTCTGCATCCTCTTGTTTGTATTTACTTTGTATGGTCATCACTTTGAAGTTGGTTGCATGACAGTAAATGAGAAATAAAAAGTATGGAAATCAGTCAGTGCTTCAAAGAGAACTACAAATGAGTAATCTGTATTTATAGATATTCACAAAAATATACCTATCTATACAAAGGCAATTTATAAAGTTGTTTTTAATAATAATTTAAATTTGCATAATGTCTACTATTCTCTTTTGGAAGTTTATAAGTTAATCTGCACTTTTACTCTAGGAATAGACTTTAGACAGAAACTGATCTTGAGCATAAATTCTTCCTTTATTCCCTTTACAGCTGTTTCAACACATACACATTCTACTTTGCTCATGATGACATCAAAATGTGTTCTGGTTTAGCATTATAATTTTTTTCTTAAAATGCAGATATATTGCCAGGGGTTTGGCTCAGCATAAGCACCTGCCTAACAAGCACGAGGTCATGAGTTTGATCTCTGGTACAAAAAAAAATGCAGATATATTTCTAACAATGATAGGACATGCCTTCTGTTTAGCTCCATGTATAGAGAAAAACTTATTCTTGAAGCACAGAGCCATCATTACTCTAGAAGAAATGCTGGGACTGTTGCAGAACTCGGTACCAAAATCAAAGGAAGACACTCCACCCCGAGGAGTAGAAAGACACGCTTACTAAGCCAGCACGCTGGTGACAATCAGCTTCAAATCACCATCCCTGAGTCAGCTGTTGGCTTAGTTCACACAGGTTTCCAAGCAGGAAGTACAAAAGCTGGACAGCAGGACTAACTTTTACTGGGTTGGGTTAGTCATCATCTGTTTCTGGGTACAAAGTCTTTATAATACATTTTAAAAAAAAAAAAAAGATATGTTTTTTAGGTGGGAAACCATAGCCATTGCAGCTAGACATGGTCCGGGTGACCTGGGTCATACTATCTATGGAAAGTAAGTTGGCACAGTCAGCCGAACCAAATTGAGTTTAGCAATCTATCTGCATGGTAGGCAGTATGTGTATAATATGATAATAGGCTGAGAGTTTTAAAATTTAAAAATTTCTGTCACATGATGAATCGAGGCCTTTCTTACTTCACATCTAAAACTAAGGGATCTGTCTCAGACTGCAAAAATCCAGAGGGTGGTGGTCTTACAATGGAGATAGGGTTCGTTACTATGGGGTTAAAGAATATTTTAACCCAAGATTGTTTGACATTTCTCTGGTGCAAATCCGTAGCTCTGTCATACACTCTGAAACAGTTTTAGAAAATCTTAAGGTTAAAATAAAGTCTTAAAGGTAGCACAAAATTATCTTTTAGTCAATCGATGCCCATCTCAATTCACAAAACAGTGGAACTCTCACAGTCACTGAAAGACTGTTGCAATCACCAGCATCGTGGTATCTGTGAATAGATCATCTTAATGTGCACACAAATAACACATATGAGGATTCCAAGCATACTGCATCTGAGTGTTATGTTTTGGGAACTTTTTTCAGAAAATTTAAAAGATTAAACTATTTGAGTAAAAACTGATTTGCAAATACGAGGATAATTATATAGATATTTACAAATGAGTGTGTAGATTATATAGATATTTACAAATGAGTGTGTAGATCTCAAATTTAAAAGTAAGCAGTTATCTTGTAGTAGCAATAGGGTTTATTTGTTGATTGGTTGCTCTCTGACAGGAGTGGTCCTCAGGATTTCAATGCAATGCCCCACCTCACCCCTATAACTTCTATGTGAAGTGATGATTATTATCTCTAATAAGTATGTGGAGGAAAATGTGTTTACTGATCATTTTAGGATAAATTATGTTGGAGCAACAAACAAAATGGCTAAAACCTAAAATTAAGATGATAAAGGTTAATTTCTCCCACTTTAAAAAAAAATTCCCTGTGTCTTTAAGTGTCTGTTAGAGAATCTCCTGTTGAATCATAACTAGACAGGAAATCAATCATCCATTGGTTTTTGAATAGACAGAATCTCGGAACACTGATGAACAGGGTGAGCCTAGCTTAGGTTACAGTATGGCCTGCTCAATGCTTTACCAATCCACGTTCCTTTTCTTTCTCGGCACACAGCTTGAGGACATTGTGACTGGGATCTCATGCTTACATGTATGTAGTTTTAGTTTTAGTCCTGGATCATAAAAAAAAATCCCCATATATAATTCCCCAGATTGTTTTTCCTTCTACTATCTTGATGCCAATCAGCACAGGGACTCCAGATGCCACATGTCACACCTGGATCAGATCAAAGATGGGAAGAGTCTGGATCCCTGAATCACATGGTGGAAGGACATTGCATTAGGGAGCTTGCAACACTGTTTATGTAACAAAACTTATGTCATCATTTCTAAAATTTAGTTCGATTTCTTCAAACTTTAATTCCTCTGAACTTAGAATTAATTATACAATCAGTGATGTCTGCCTTATTTTGTAGCACTTTTTCTTCCATCAAAACATTGTATTAGTTGTTATAATCAATAATATCTTACACTTGACCTGGTAATCCACAGATTATTTTAATCACAAAATTTATAATCCTCATCACAATGTATTTTATCTACCCCCATAAATAATGGACTGAAGCGCTTAAACTAGCTACTTTATTCATACTGTATTCTGCATTACCAGTTGTGTTTCACAATTTTCTTTCTTAATCAGCAGTTCACCTGTAAACAGGAATTATTTCTCTAATTTCACTATAGTTACATTCATAAAAAATATTCTAAATAGGCTTTCCACTATATAGAAAAACAAAATTCATGATAATTGACCATACTGATAAACCAATACTTCACATATTTTTTACATAGGAAGCTACCATTGATACAAACAAACGGCTTTGATAAAAATTAAACTATATCTACCACAAATAAGTGTTTGAGTAGATCTAGCCAAGTAAAGGTCACAAAGTGGCAAAACACACACAGAGACAAGATCAAATCACAAATCATTAAGTGTACCAAGAAGCATTAACAGTGTCACTAAGATGCGACTTCGTGTTCTAACTTTGAGAATCTGGAGGTGATACTTAAATTGAATGTAGCTCCCTGTAAGATTTCAAAAATCCTTATTTGATGAGATTCTTACGAGGATTTGATGTATTGAATAAATTATTGTTGCCCAGTAAACACTAGCTCCACCTATCCATCCTCTTTAACTTTCAGAATTTTCAGTTGAACTTTTATATTTGCTGATTTATAACTTAAATAGATGGAATATATACAAAACTAGGTGTGTTCTCACATTGCTTGCTTCAATGCCAAAAAAAAAAAAATGAAAGCAAAACTAAACCTTTTCCAGTGTGACTCATTAGTTCAATAAAATCTAATTTTCTTTAATTCCTTTCATTTCCTCTGGGAAATATCTGATAACTATTGAAATCCATAGGAGATTTCATAAATTTTTCTTACCTCGATGGATTTCTATTCCATAAAATAGAACTTGAATTTGACACTTTTTCCAAACCTCAGGGGTTAGAGGAAGATGATGGCATATTTGGAGTGAAAAATAACAGCATTTACTGACTTGTGAAACTTTCTCAAAGTTCTTCAAATCTCACAAAGGAATTGGACACATTCTCTTACCTATGGATAAAAAAATAGGCCATTTTTTAAAAACAATTCTCTAGGATAACTATAATCCTGGTTCTCCTTAATGAAGGAAGTTGAACTGAGTTAAGTGTCAAAATAGCTGTGAGAATTTTCCACTTATTAGGAATTAGCAGAGTGAAAGCACTCAGAATGAGTGTTGTGCTCCACCCCGATCCTTCTGTTGAAGTCCTAATCACCCACCTAATGGTATTAGGAGGAGGGAGTCAGGTAGTAAAGTTAGAGCCCTCATGAGGGAAGTTAATGTCTCATGAAAGATACTTTGAAGAACAACTCACCTCTGCCACCAAGTGATAGCACACTGCAAAGATAGCTATCTAGGAATCTAAAGAAAGTCCTTATCTGATCCTGCACATGTAGCAACCTTGGTCTTGCCCTTAACATCCTCCAGAACTGTAAGAAATAGAATTTGTTGTCATTGTTGTTGTTTAAAAACTACCTCCCAGTTTATGGTACTCAGTTGTAGCAACCTGAACTAAGACATGGACCACACTAGGAAATTCATTTGTAACAAAGCCATGCAACATTGATTTCCATTGAAGAAATTTGTGACATTGTCTGGACTATTTAATATTTAGGCATCTCTAAGTATAGTAACACATATGTAGCATATACATCACATAAGATTTGTTAAAGACAATTGTATGAATCTGAAAGAAAAGTCTATCACCATAAATAATCCATGTTTTACATGCACAAATATATTTAGTACACCATAAGATTAATAAAAATCAATTGTCATAGCTACACGAAAAGTTTTTATTTTAATTTAGGTTTGTACAAGAGCATCCCTAAATCATAAAACTTGATTGCCTCGGTTATAGAAACCTTATTCTTTTGATGATGACCAATGTAAATGTATCACAAGAATATATTTTAGTTTATTTGGTTGTCTCCCATAGGCTATGGGGATCACTGGGGATTTTCATTAATGAACAAAGGCTGCAATATGATTCTTTACAAACAGTTGCTCCTTTATTCACAAAAGGGAGTCTTCACCAATTATCTTCCAAGCCCAAAGCATCTCCATTTAGTCAACTTAACATATTTCTGATGATCTATAAGAAAACCAATTTTGACATCATTTTGACCAACTGGCGAATCAGGTGGAAGCATGTTTTTTTAAATCTATAGACCAAATTAAATTATGAACAAACTATCCAAAAATATAAAAGGAAAAAAGAAAAGAAAAATTGTCGAATGCAAATAACAAATAGCTGCTTATAGATAGGACAAGGAAACAAACAAATACACAGAAAATCTGCCTGAACATTAGAATACACTCAAATATTTTTTTGGCCAAATTGAATTATAATAACTCTTTTATAATTTTAGGAATTTGTAATTATAAGTAGACTAGTTAGAATTGTTGTTTTTTATTTTTCAGAATTTTGTCTTAAGAATACTGGTAACTTTTGTGTCCCTTTTTCTCTCATGGCTTTCAGCTGAGCTATCTCCATGCACTCTATCACCTCCTCGGTCCTTCAATTCCCAGTTTTGCTTTCCATCTCCTGGGTATCCTGAGCCAACTTCTTTAACTGGTCCTGTTTAGTCCCGTCTTTATCTATTAGTTGTGGTGCAGCAACTGAGGCATCACTGCCACAGGACTGAGCATCAGCTTCTTGAAAGGTGGAACTAACTCCTTCTCCAGCTCTGGATCCATGATACAGCTGGACAGTATACTTTGGTACCCTAATAGATGGTTCAGCATTCTCTTGTGAAAGACACAAGTATACCCTTGTCCCCATACGAGTACTGGGCTGAGTCCTTTCCGTTGACCAGTGTGATCTTTCCAAAGGAGCCTTCATAGCTTCTTTTCCTTTACCTGATTGAATTGTCTTTCTGCTGCTGTAGTTCCATCCCTAGCAGGATTCTAAAACTTAGTAGTATATAATGCCAAGTGAAGTCTATTTCAAGGTGTGAAATTAGTAGGGAAGGATCCCCCTTTCTGTTGTGTAGTTGAGTTGTGAATGTGCTTTGAGTACAATTGAGCAGTTTCTTGACCTTGAGGGTAATCAGGAATTTCCATGAGAAGGGAAATGTGCAAAGTTTTTCAAAACATTTGGAAGGCGTCACTTGTATGAACTGGCCATTGTCAGTTTGAATTGCACACAGGCAACCAATGAGCAATGAGATGTTTAGCTACTTCACCAGTGTGGTTGAAACCAAAAATAAATTCTGAGGAAGTGTCCATTGAAACATATACCCAGCATAAAGAGTCAAACTGAGGAATGTGAGTGATATCCATTTGCCAGAGATTATTGGGGTATAACCTTTGGGAATTAACTCCCATAGTTAATGAAGGAAGATAGATTACCCACGAAGAACATTACCAAGCCCATTCCTGTGTTAAAATGATCTGTTTGCACAAGGCAGAAGTGTTTCAATGAATGGTAGCATGAAAGAATAGCATCTGAGACAGCAACAGTGACAGTAGTCAGCAATCTGTCTCTTGCAGCATTTTCCCCAGTGAGAGGCCCAACAATTGCGAATGGGAATGCAAATGACTCATAAAATAGGGGACATGGTGTGACCAAATGGCAAATTAGAAAGTGTGAAATAAGTGGAAAAGATTTTGGCCAGTGTGAATAGTGGCAGTTTCAATGAGGTGCAATACATCACAAACAGAAATGCTATCCAAAAAAGAGGTTAGTGGGAGTGGATGGGTGATCTTCCAGACCCACATAACAGCCTGCAATTCAGTCTTTTGTGCAAAAATAAAAGCCATATCTCATATTCAGGAAAAGGCGGTCATTACATAACCTCTCCTTCCTGAAGCAAACCCATCTGTGGAAAACAGAATCTTCTGCTGTGGGAACTGAACTTATTTTGAAGGAAAGACAAAGGGTATGAGGGGAGCAAATTGAATCAATTTGTCAAGAGGATAATGACAATGACAACAGGGAAGTTAGCCAATTCAGATAGCCAAGAGGACAAAAATTGCCACAATAACTGTTGGTGAACAAAAGTAAAGGAAATAATGATAGTTTGTACCTCACAACCAAAAAGCTGAACAGCACACACTTACCCATGTGAGATCAGTCCTGTCCA
Source organism: Hydrochoerus hydrochaeris (assembly GCA_004027455.1). Classification (NCBI taxonomy): domain Eukaryota; kingdom Metazoa; phylum Chordata; class Mammalia; order Rodentia; family Hydrochaeridae; genus Hydrochoerus; species Hydrochoerus hydrochaeris. Next base: position 361,898 of record PVLA01000487.1, read on the forward strand.
GCATCATAAAAGGGAATAAAGATTTTATGCGCAACATGTGATATATGTAGCCATTATAAAGGGCCCAGAGACAGCCCAAGGACCCCAGTGGGCATACACTGAGTTGGGAAAATAATTAAAAATACTGGCAAAGAAAGGTCAACTCTACAGAGTTGAGCATTAGACAGAGTCAGATTAACTTTGTCTAAGTAGCCTTAGCCTCTGATTTAAGTGCTCTTGGAGATGTGGGAACAGAGTTTCCCTTGAGACTATCAAAAACAGGGCCTAAATTATGAGTTACTGTCTTAAAGGCTTTTGGGTGGAGCCGATTAATATTATCAAGGAAAGTATGAAAATCAGCTAAGGTTTCAAGATGCTTAACCTAGATCTGAAAAGTTTGGAGTCTCATTTCAGGATTAGTATGAACCTGAAGGAGGGACTGAGATCCAAAACTCTGCTGTCTTTTGTTGCTCACCAGAGGTCAGGAACATGTCTGTTGGTGGAGGGGAGAGCTGGGGAGGAATAAAGGAAACACCCGCACGGTTCCGCAGGGCTGGGGTAAGCCCCCTGGAAGTCTCCCAGGATAGGCTGGCCTTCCACATCAGCTTTGGAACTACCTTTGGTTGCCCACTTACATCCTCATCTACATTTTGGAGAGAGACTAGAAGGTTTTGCTGAAGGGACAGAGAATGGCTGTCCTGCCCTCACAGGTGCAGCAGTGCAATTTTGGGCACAATTTCCCCATAACCACAGCTGAAGCAAGTAACCTTGTTCTTTCCCTTTCTTCAAGGCTGTAGATGAATAGCCTGAGTGATGACTGCTGCCAAGGCAGCTCCTTGTACATATGAGAGGCCAAAGCACACAAATCCAAATCACCTCAGAGTATCCCATCCTGTGTGAGCTCTGAAAGCATGTTTACATCATTTATTTGCATTTTCAAAGGCCAATTTTAGTAATCCTCCCACTAACCTGCAATAAGCAGGGCACAAAATCCTGAACAGTTTCATCAGGATCCTGCAAATGGAGGTCAGATCTAGGGTTGTCTCCACTTTCAAAGGAAATTCCCTCTGAGCCCTTGTGGCAGCTATTTTAATTTGTTCATATGCTGGAAATTCAAAAGTAAATTGATTATTTGTGGCAGCAAAGGCACCTTCTTAGATTAACATACCTTTTGTAATGACTACATGGTGAGTGACATTGCAAGTGGCTTGATCTGTACACAATTCAAAAAAAATTCCTTCCACAATAAATAATCCCCTGGAGTTAAACATTTCTTTCCAATCATGTAGGACCATAGTCTGTTGTCTTATGAACTCTATAAATCACAAGATAAAAGGGGCTGTGGTGCTGTAGGTAGTAGTTGCTTGCTTTAGTCCTTTTAAGGTCTTGAAGTGCACAGCTTCATGAAGACATGTAACCTGACGCAGACTGTAGAGGTCTTGGAGTTAAGCAACAGGATAGACACATTAAAAACCCTTCAGGGACTCCCCTGCCACACTGGCTTCTCTTAGCACCAACTACATAGGTAAAAGGAAGGATGAACCTATTCTATAAAAGGTTGAAGTCTTCGCCTGTGATGAGGCAAAGTTTTTCTGAACTGAGAAAGTGGAAGAAGCCATTTTTCTCACAGTTCAGCTTGTTGGTTTTACTCTGGGCAGGTATGAAATAGAAGTTGCAGCAAAACACTCCTCTAGTGAGGCAGGGTCTTCTTTGCCCCCTGCATCTCCTTTATCTAAATGAACAAAGCTAAATAGTTTAAACTCTATTAGGGGGGCTGTGACTCCACTATCTTTTCTCTGCTCAGGAGTTAAGTTTTAAGATAGTGCTTTAAGACAAATTCTCCATGATCACCTCAACAGTTGGACAATCATTGAGATACTCCCTGATCCAGGTCTACAATGAAAAGGTAAAAATGTGAATCAAAAATAATCAAGCATTTGTATATACGTGTTTTTCTTGAAGACCTGTTTGCCCCAAGTCATACACCTGATGAAATCCATGTTGATAATGTCAATACACCTCCTCCTTATGCTTCTCTTGAGCTTGTTCTGCTCTTTTGCTCTCCTGAGTCTGTTTTGTTCACACTCTCAGAGGTGTCCTTTCACCTGCTATATGAAGAGTTTCCTCATGCTCCAGGTCCCTGTTTGGGCACCAAAATGCCTGGCCCAGCACAGCTCTCAAATTCCCTGGAAGGAAGGATGGTGGAAGATGAAGAAATGGAGACAAGAGTCGAATGCAGAAATCTGAGGTCAGTTGGATGATGGGAAAAAAGAACTACTCAACAAAAGCAGCACATTTATTTATGCACTCAGGAGGTCAATGTCAATTGAACAACCCCCCCTTTGCCTAACTTGTTTGCCTGGCTCACCTCAGGTGCCTTGTTCTCAGAGCTGAAATAGCTTGTCCAAGTGGCCCACCTGGAGTTCTCTGTGTTCTCAGGGCTGGCCTTGCTTAGCCCTGCTCATGTGGTCAATCTTCAGCTTCAGCCACTGCCCCACAAAAGGGCCCACCATAGCATTCCCTTGCTTAATGACAATGCCATGTCATACTACAGAACAGAGTTAATGAAAAGACAGAAACAGATAAACTGAGACCAGTTTTTAGTTCCAAAAAGACTGAATCTAAGTGAGCCAGAAGCAGGTGCTGCTGGGCTACAGGAGAGGAAGACACCAGAGAGCCAGATTGCCGATGCGCTGTGGAAGGGCACTCTCCTTCCCAACCATGCCACCTTCCATTGCATCCTCCCTTCCTGCAAGCCCAAGATGCCAACTGGAATGGTGAGTGGAGTATGAAGTTGTTTCTGGTAACTAGGCACATTTTATAACATCTTGGTGAATATATTAAGAAAATTATTGTTGTTTCTGGTCAATTATGTACTTTATACAACCTTTTTGTTATCAAAAACTTAAGTGGTGTTTAGGAGTTCCAAAATGCATTGTGGTATATTTCCATTATTTCCTGTGAAAAATTTAGTCTTGACTTACAACCAACTTGAGTTAGAACCAGTCCTGGTGAATGAAATGATTTTGTCAGTCAAGTGTCCATGTAATGGGTTTCACTTTGACATATTAATGCATGCGTGTTGTATACTTTGGTCCTGTCCGAGCCTATGACCCCTGTCCCAAACCTCACTCTCTGTTGCTTCCTTTCTCTTCTTTAGAAACATTCTTCTGCTTTTGTGTCATTTCTTATATAAATGTTATAGTTTGTATTTTTGCTTTTACTATCAACATAATCATGTAATATATAAATAACAATTTTTCTTCCTTTTCAATTATTATTCTTTATGTTTTCCCTGTTTTTATTTCTATGAATACATTGTTCCATATTAAATAACAGTGATAAAGAGAGGCATGATTTATTCATCTTTGTACAGTTTCATAAGAAATAATTCTCAAAGTTTCACAGTATATTTTAGTCAATTATTCCAAATACATCCAATGAGTTAAAAAGTCATTTGTAATTGTCATATTGTCTTCATACTGCAAAATAAGAGTGGTATTATATTATAGAAAATATTTTCTTATTTCTGTTTGGGTCAGAGTTTTCTTCCAATATTTCTTTCAGTGTAGTAAATTATATCGCTTGACTTTTTAGTTCCTAATTCAAAACTTTCTTTGATACAATACATGCAAAGAAGTTATGAAATACAAGCATGCTTTATGTATTACAAGATTCTTTGTGTTTATATTTTATTTAGGTTTTTTTCCCATTTATGTTCATGAAAGAGATAGTTTATTTGTGTTTATGTTTATTACTTTAAACTATATTTTCTCTAATTTTCTTGTCTGTTTTTGGATTGATGAAGTTACTTGTAATCATTTTATATTTTTTCTATGATTGTTAGTTACTCTTTTTTCTATCATTCAAGCAATTACAACATAAATCCTTGATATTGTAGGGCTTAATTTAAATGAGCACTTTCATAAAATTCATAAATAATGTGGTAGCATGTGCTTCCTCTATCATTTGCATTATGATTGTTGACCATTTAATTACACTTACGTAATTAAAAGAATGGGCAATTTTATTGATACTTCCTACATTTACATTTTTAATTGCTTTTCAATGTCTTTCAATGATTCTGTTAAATGTGGGGAAAAACTAGGAATTTAGCACAGAACATAAGTCAAAGAAAATGAGGAAAGAAAAAAGTATTAAAATCCATTGATTGGGACTGGGGAATGTAGCTCAGCATCATAAGCACTGCCTGGCAAGTGAGAGGTCATGAGTTCAACCACCAATATCAATCAATCAATCAATAAATAAAATGCATAAAACTTATTGATTTATTGCTACATGTCAAGTAGTTGATACCATATTAATAAGAGTAAAGTATATCATTCATTTGTTACATATCATAAGTAGGGTACTATTGTAAATTGCATCTATAAATAAGAAAAGCTCAGGTTTCAGTCAACAAGGCCTCTTATATGCTTGACACTTTGAAATACTAGGAAAATAGCAAGCAACTATAGAGGCAAAAAATCTTAGTTATTGTGGTGGCTACCTTCCAATGTTAAAATACAGATAAAAAATTTAAGGTAAAACATGGGTAACTATATGAAGTAAGAGATGACAAATTCTCTGGAGAAGAAGGTAAATTATAAATGATGCATTTGATTTACTATTTAGTATGGGATAGTGAAAGACTGTCTCAGTGCCAAAGCTTGATTTGAGAAAATACACAACAAAAATATCAGCCTTTAAAAATCATGTGGAGGGCAGGGGATTTAGCTCAACAGCATAAGCACCTGCCTGGCAAGTGTGAGGCTGTCAGTTCAATTCCTAGTACCAACAAAAAAAGAAAAGAAAAGAAAAAAAGAATCATGTGGAACTCAGAAAATTATGAGTAAAACTAATGAAAAGTAGAATCAGTCTCCCTATTACAAAGATTTAGCTTTTATTTTTGAAGCATAGAAACAGAATTAGAAATAGAAAATTCTGAAAAGTAAATAAATTGCACAAAAAATAAAAATATAAAAAATCATACATTTGGGAAAATTTTAAAATTTTTTAAAATTTTATTTTAAAGAGGATAAAACAGAATAAAACCAATCAAAACAAATGAGTGTAAGAGATACAGGACTTCAAAACATTACAAAACCAACAAGTCTTTAAAATAGCTGCAGATAACTTGAGACACAGTAAAAATCAAACAGAATAGAATAGAAACAATTTAAAAAATGAATGCAGTAAAGGACTTCAAAACAAGCCAATAGTAAATCCAAAATTGCTACCATAATATATCTTGCTATCTTTGAAATAGCTGCTCCTGCCATTGGATTTGAAATAATCAGACAAAACAAAGTAAAATTTAACCCAACAAAACAATGAAAATGATATAGAAACTCAAAACAAGACCATAGGGAATGAACCATGTCTACAGCCCTGAGGACATCCACCCTAGATACCACACTGCGTATCACTATCCTCTGAACCTATGATCAGACCACTGGCCCTAGACCTGCGATGTTAGTGAGACACCAAAGCACCACAGGCATCTAATTGCATTTCACCTTGATAACTGTCATCACAGCCTGTGCTTCCCTGGATAAGCCAGTCGCATATCGTGGGGGTGGAGGGGTGTTAGTACTTCTTGTTTGCCACCCTAGGCACTGGAAGGGGCTGGGGTCTGGCTGACCCAGTCCAGTGGAGGCCCGCGCATGGCACTGGTGCCTAGACTGGGCTTGCTTCCTAGCGTGGCCTTCTTCTCTCTACCCCTGCTCCACAAATGGTGCTGACTCATAGGAAGAGGCCGGGGTCTGACTGATCCAGTTTGGCAGTGGCCCACACATGGCCCATTGGGGAAATTTTAACTTTTCTATTTTATTTTAACTAGAATTCCTTATTTCCTCATCTTCTATACTGTATTTCTTTTTTCAGCGAGATAAATTCTTCTTTTCTGAGAAAATAAAATTTGAGAAACCTTAATGCACTTCTAGACTCTCAATGAATGGATAAAGATTCTACCGACCTCTTTCTATAATCAATATTTTTATGTTGTATATGAAGAAACAGACATAGAAACTTTTTAAATTTACTCCAAATTACAAGAATCCCTTTCTGTTTCTTGGTGATTAGAATCATTCAACTACAATTCTTTAAAAATAAATATTTGAGCTACAGAAAGCAATTAATGCAACTTTCATGTAAGAAACATGAAAATTATGCTTTTACTTGTTTGTAAAAGCAAATCATATTTTAAGACAGATAATTTTCATGTTTATTTTATGTCTCAAAACTCTGCAAATGTCTACAAGGCAAATATCTGATTGAGGTGGGGGATGGAGGATGAGAAAGGACTAATGAAAAGAGATGAATTACACAAAAGTGCCTAGTATGCAGTAAGTATAAACGGCAGGTAAAGTATACAAAAACACCAAGTTAAAAGTGAATGTAAAACAATTTTATAGCAACAAATGGGCTACATTGTTGTGGCTGTTGTTTTGTAAAAATAAGCCCCTATATTATATGGGTAAGACTTATGCTAAAAACAATAGTCATGATAACGACATACTCATTTTATCTGAAATTCAAATGTCACTCAAAATTCTTTTTCTTTTTGCTAAATCTTATCACCTCTGCAGTAAGAATAGCTCACAACATGATCCAAACATGGAACTAATTTAGCAAAAAGAAAAGTTGGGGTCAAAAGAATGGAGATCCCAGAAAGAAGACTGTCTTCCTTCTTTCTGTGACGTCAGCTGTTTCTGATGTACAAAGAGGAAAGGAAGATGGGCTGCTAGAGGCAGAGGTGGCAGAAGGTGGAGACAGCTGGAACATCTAATCCAATAGGAGACTTAGATAACCTGACACAAAATCTAAATTACTTTTACATAAAAAGATTTTATAATAGCACTTTTTCATTGAGAGTACTATGTTGATATGGTTTCCTAGATCAATATATTTATTGAGCTTTACTAGCTCTCTTATATTAATTTTTTTGTAGATACTTTGGAAGAGTCTTTCAAGCTTGTCTCACAGAAGTAAATCTACACATAACAGCCACTTGTAGGTGCCAATGCATCCTTGCAATGTAAATTAACTGCGTAAGATTCATAAGATTGCAAAGAGAACAATTTAATGATTAGTTAGTATTGTTTATTCAATTATGAACCACCTTGTTCATAGTATATGTATACTCATCAATTAGTATGTTCAAATGTTAAGAAATATATACATATGAAAGTCTTCTTAAGTTACACACATGAGATAAAAATGATTTTATTGTTTATGGTTAAATTCTTTAGTATTGAAACAGTTTTGTGCAATGTGCTTCATAGATAGAGAATCCAGGTTTAAAAGTGTTCATTAATATTGGTAAAATATAAGAATAAAACAAAGTAGTAAAGAAACAGAATTAATTTTACAAAAGTATAAAAGTATACAGCTATCATATCACAATAATAAATGTTTGGCATTAACTACTATACTATCCAGTATTACATTATTTGCCATATAAGTATCACTTGCTTTATTGATTGGTGGTGTTTCTTATTGGTGGTACTTCTTTATCTTTTAGTCAGTTTTATAAAGAAAAACTCAACAAGGTGATACAAATTAGCAATTAAATTTCAATTATTTTTATTTTGCAGCATCACATCAAATTTCTCATTTGTTTAAAATTTTATTATTTAATCAATTTGTTTAAAATTTTTTACAACTACAATAAAACATGCAATGGAGAATCCAAAAAATATAATACATGAAGTCAACTACCCATGACTATTAGATAAAAATTATTTAACAAATTGTTTCTTAACAATCCCCAGTTTCACTAAGCTTGTCAAAAATATTCAAAAGGCAGTTTGCATTAACATTCCACTGTGCTGTTTCTAAAGATAACTTTTTTTCTGAAGTATGCAGAAGAAACAAAGTAAGGTAAATTAATTTACTAATTTACTTTCCTATTCTCATCAAAATGGGGATAGAATAGTCACATGGAAATTTAGCATTGATGTCATTTGCTAAGATCATAACATTTATTTTGCTTGACATCATTAATATTTTAAATATAAAAGATGACATAATATCTAACATGCAGTACATAACTTCCCTGTATGTATATCATCCAGGTTCTTCATAGGAAACATCACACTCAGATAAGATGTGAGGATGTGTTTGAAATATGTCTAACAACATATGAATGAAAATCTACTCAGGAAGTATGAGCAGTTAGGGAAAACCAGTAAGGCAGGGTTAAGCACATCAGAGTCAACAAAAGGTAGTAATACTCCAAATTCTGAAGAGATAAGAGTTTATAAAACTTCCTAGGACCTGGGAAGCATAACTAGAGCTGCAAGAAGGAATTTACTCCCAACTAAAATGTAAAACTCCATTCACCATCAGTCCTTTTAATAGAATGGATAGAAAGAAATAATATAAAACCTAGCTTTAATAGTCTCATTTCTGTAACTTTCAAATTCCCTCACCCTTTTAATATTTCGGTTACCTCTGCCATCACTTGAACTGGACAGAAATTTTTTTGTCACGTGGTATGAACCAAGGTTAGATATATATGTATAAGATCCAAATATGAATTTCTGCCTATAACTCTTCTAGGGACCTATATGGTTGATCTGTCACAGAACATTACTACCAACCAAATGGGTGCTTTTATGGCAATGATGTAATGCAAAAGGCAGGTGAAGAGAGGCTGATTCTGGTAGCAAGATAAGTTCAAGAGAGTTTGTCATTCAAAGTGCAAAGCTCTACCCAACCTGCATTTTAAGGTCTCATTCCTTCCTGACAGGCTTAATTCTTAGAGGATTTAGTATTTAATTAGCACTGAAAACTGCCATCCTTACAACCGAGGTCTGAATCTCACTGTTACTCTTACCTTTCTTTGCAATGTAGAAAAAGAAAGCTTCCTTTAAAAGCTGCTTAAAGGCTGCTCCATGCATGGACTGAATCATCTAAACAAGCCTTTGATATGTCATTTACTATGTGTACTCTTTTAGGGAACATCAAAAGCAACCTTTTTTATAATCACCATCATTTCTGTAAGAGTTATATGTCACTCTAATGTAATGACTTAATGTTATACTCTTTACTGTTCATTATTCCCTGCTTGTTACTGGATTATTTGGATAAATACCATGACATCCAAACCATAGGTTTCTGGAAACATACTTCCACTGGTAAGGTTATTATTCATATACTCATCAAATATTTAAGCAAGGGAGCTTAATCAAAAGGGTTTATTTTTCAGATCCAGTTTAGTGAAATTTATGAATTAGTCAGCATCTTAGTAGAAAACATTACCTGTGCAAGTGGCCAAGTGTATAAAGAGAACCCTTGATTCTTCTTTTTTTCCCCATTTTCATTTTCATATGTACAGATATAAATTCCCTTTAATGAATATGGTAATTATGCATACCTAAATTGTACAAAAACTTAAATAAAAAAAGAACTCTTCCTTTTTCTATAATTCTTTTATTACCTCACTTGAATTATAGAAAAGGGAAGAACTGTCTTGGTTTGCATATTTAAAGTCGTTAAGATTATGGCTGTTTCCCCCTTTGGGCTATATAGCAAACTGTTTAATCCACAGTTGTGCCTTATTGTCCCATTAAAATTGTGTTGCTCAATCCTTCAATAAATACTTAAGGTTAAAACAAGGAGAGAGACAGAGACACAAACACACACACAGACAGAGAGAGAGAGAGAGAGAGAGAGAGAGAGAGAGAGAGAGAGAGACTCTTACAATGTTTTAGAAAGCATTTAAGTAAAGGATGGCAAAATTTCCCAAGAATAAGGAACTACAGTTGTAAGAAGAGGCTTCCTGCAGGATCTGTACTCTTTGACAGAAGGAATTAATCAACCTAGGACAAACTGTTAAAGAGGCAGCAGCAATCAGACATATTCCAGCTTCAAACTCCCTTCTCCCTTTAATACCTCAGCAGAGCTTTCTATTTTATAAATTCAATCAGAATCTAAATGACAAAATATCCCATCGGTGAGCCTCCTCTATACCACTGAAGTGTCAGTTGTGAATTTTGAATGGTAAGTGCAAAATGTCCATTTCAAAATGCTTTAGTTATACCTTGTCCTGTAACAATTCTGTTGAGATGAATTAAACCCAGATAATAAAACACAAAGTAATGGGTATGACAGAATATACATTTTGTGTGTAGTAGGTAATATAAGAAGTCAGGTATAATATTGCAGGAAAAAAATAGGATTGGGAACCTATGTCTTCTGTTTTCATGACTGAACTCATCTTGGGCATTGGGCATTGCTTTTTATATACATAACTCACCACTAAGTCTGTATTCTGTTCCAACAGGAAGAAGTGAAGAAAAAAATCTACATCTGTCTACTTTAAAGAGCTCCCAATGTGCTTGAGTTTAGAAAGCCTATTATTAATGAAAATGGGTGAATGAATTAATATCTAATTTATTTTACGTAAAATACTTTTGTAAAAAAGAAATTCCAATCTAAGCAACCAGTATCTTTTAACAGATATGAGAGAATTTAATATAAACTTTTGGGCCGGGGATTTAGCTCAGTGGCATAAGCACCTACATGGAAAGCATGAGGGTGTGAGTTTGATTCCTAGTACAAAAAAAAAAGACTTTAATATAAACTCTTATGTGACTAACTGCATAACAAAATATTAGAAATGTGTGAGACTGTAAAATGATTTAATGCCGAACTTTTATTTTCATAAGAATAAAGGGTATCCCAAAAAAATAGAGAAAGTTAGCAAAGCTTTCCCAGCATAGCTGAGACTAGTTGGTATTTCCATTATATATAGGTCTTTCTTCATTCTACTACCTAGAGAGACTTACAATGTTACATCTGGGTTTTGCATAGAAATGCAAGATAGATAGAACATATTCTGGCACCTACTCATAGTTCACAGGTAACCAACAATCTAACAAGAAAGCAGGTGTACAAATAAATAAGAACCAAGCAAAACACAACAAGATCAGTGACTTCAGAGAATGTTAGAACAAAGAAAAAGCAATGAGTTCCCAGGCACAAAGCTTAGGATGTTCAAGCTATGTGTGTTTTGAATTAAACATTGTCTTGGTTACTTTTACTTCTCTCTTGTTGCTAGGACAAAGTACCTGACACCCCAAATGAAGGCAGGAAAGATTTATTTATCTTACAGTTTTTGGAGGTTTCATTCCATAATCACCTGGTTCCAAGGAAGTTTTGCATGGCACTGGGGCAACACTTCAAGGCAGCAGCCAGAACAAAAAAAGGAGAAAACAAGTGTCTTCTCCTCTTTTATATTGTACTCAGGCCACACTCCACTCCAGGGCTGGTGTAGAACTCACAAAATCTCTATGCCCCCCTCTTGCACAGGATGAGGATATTTACAAAGTGAGAATACTGACTCCTCTCTGAGTCTCCCAGTTAAACTTCTAAACTTCTCAAGATGATACAATGTATCAACCATAGCAAGCATATATGGTAAAATAACAGAATATACTTAGATTTTCAAAATAATGAACTAAAAATTGTATCTTTTTCTAAAATATTTTAAAATACATTAAATTGGGTTACACTGCACTAGAAAAATTTGACACCATGTAATTCACTGCAATGTGTCAAATCCTTATTAACATACACTTACATTTCTCCAAAAATGCAGATACAGTTATTTGTAGTGATCAGCATCGATTATGGTCAAGAAATATGCTAACTACTGGGTTTTAACTGGTAGACTTTACAATTCTAATCTCAAAGACCTGAAGTTTAGAAATTGCAATGATAGAATACACATAAAGTGCATAGGATTGTGGATAGTATATTATAAATTCTTCATGAATGTTCAAGGTTAGCATTGTTTTTATTTAGAAGGAATATACATTTCTTTAACTTTGTAAATCTGATGAACATGTAACAAAACATCAAAAAGTATTTGCTTGGAGTCATCTCTATAAATCAATTTTCTAATAAAATGAATGTGTTTATTTACTGGTAATTTTGAGGTAATATTTTATTGTATATATCATAGACTATATATCATGCAGACAAAAATAAGATAGTTACTATATCCAGAAGCACTGGGGAATATAAAATAAATTATAAAATATTGCAAATACAGTGAGTGCCAAATATACGGGAAAAGTTACAACTATTTCCCTTTGAGGTTATAAATAGTGTATCATATATGATATCTATCTGGATTGTGGTGCATTAATAACACTTAAAAGAAGAATCAGACCCTATCAGACATATGGGTCAGGACAAGGAAGGAGTGTGGCAGGAGGAGACTAAAGTTTGTACATTCCACGGAAGGCAACAATGAATAAAAGGATGAGGACATTGGGGAACTTTAAACAGCAAGGCAACACCAACCTGGTGAGAGAGAGAGTGAAAGAAGTGTAAAAGCCAGTGTCAAAATATCTTGTATGTCAAGGCAGGGGGGTTATCTTTCTCTTCTAGTCAAATGAAAGCCATTTACTGGAGAGTAAAATAACAAGATTTGCCCTTTAGAAAAATTCTTCTATGTCAATATAAAGGAAAGATTGGAGAAGAGAAAAATTGGGAGAAAGGAAAATTTTTATATGACATTATTGAAAGCTGGAAGATGAAATGTGTGCAAACCAATATAGTGGATAGTGGAAATGGAAAGATTTTTTTAAAAGAAACATATGGCAGCCATCTCTCAGACTTAATTTAAGATACATTTGTAGAGTGGATAGAGAAAAAAATCGAGATGTGTCATGTACATATATCATTTACCACAGTGAAAGTAAACATTGTGTGTCACACACGCATACTAATAAAAAAGGTGCATTTGTTATTATTTTGGGAAAAGATAGAATATGTAGAAAATGTTGCTATATCAAATAAACCTTTACTGATATTAATTGGATACAAAGTTCATAAACATATGTATAGACACATGTAAATATGGATTGACATATTTGATGGAGTATTCATGTTTTCTTTTAACTTTTAAGGAAAAATTTTCTTTAAAATTTTAGTATTTTACTCTTGGTATTTGAAGAAACAGAATGCCTTTCTATTTTCACAATCAATTTTTAAGAATATTGGGCTTGTGGTATTTTCTCTAAAGTAAGTATCTATCAGTTGATTTTCTGTCATGATTAACATGAAAATGCAAAGAACATTATGATTTAAAGTAAAGACCTTTAGAATATCTTAAGGCCACTGATACTTCACTATGATTTAGAAGATTGATAATGAACATAATCGGAACATCAGACTTTGGTTTCGCCCATAGATCAGACATGAACGAGAACTTCTTCCTTGTCATCAATGACACAGATCTTTAATATTGACCTGAAGGACCCCGGGAGGAGAAGAGAAGTTCACCCCAAGTGCCCATCTAATGTTGGCCTCTGTAAGGACATGAATTCTTACCCTTTCTGTTAAAATCAGCAGAACTGCCTGCTCTTCATAAGTAACAGAAAATGCCCTTTCTAAATTCCTTAGAAATGTAGTTTTTGCTATCACTTGCCTGCCCCTAATTACTTTGTGACTGAACTACATTAGGGATAATATCTAACTCCCTGATGAAGAATCATGTCTCCTAAAATCTAACATGGAAATTTGAGACCAACCTGTCAAGGGCATGTGAAATAATTGATTAAAATATCTTTGGAACTGGGTATTAGAGTAGAAAAATATTTCACCTAAACCCTTTAGGAAAGACTGTATTGGATACAAGGGAGTTTGCAATGGATTTGGGGAGGAAAGATGTATGGTAGCAGATAGAAAAGTATCTCATGTATAAAACACATCAAATCAACATATAGTAAACACAAGACAAATTCATTGGAGAATGATGAGTAAACTATCACTGTCATAGAAGTTCCGAAAAGACATTTTATATAAGGTTGGAAGGTCAGTGGATACTAAATTACAGAAAATTTTAAAATGTAGACATAAGAATTTAAATATTATGATTTAGGCATAGGAAATAGGAATAATTTTATGAGCAACGAGGCACATGATTATGGGGCTTTTCATTTGTTTAGTACTAGGGAAGGAACCAAGGACCTTCACTAAGCTAATCACTGCCTTTTTTAATTTTTATTTTGACCCAGGGCCTTGTGAATTCACTAAGTTTCCCAGGTTGTGCTTAAACTCATGATCCTCCTGTCTCAGCCTCCTGCAATGCTGTAATTACAGGCATGTACCACCAGGCCCACCTTAAAGATACTTTTTAATAGTATACACTGGAGACAATTATGCAGAGCATACTGGTAGGACACAACTAGGGACACAACTAGGGAATAACAAAGCTCTTTATAAAGCCTCAGATTTCTAGCTGTGAGGAGACAAAACACACTGGGAAAGTCTGTAAGAGACAAATGTGAAAAATTATTCAGGAAAGCAGTCAAGTAATGACTGTTTACTGAGAATAAAAGAGAGTAGAATCAAATGTGATTCCAAGATTTTAAAATTGCAAATCCATGCACTTAATGCATTGCTGAATAATGGTAAGGAAGGAGATTATGCACACATTTTAGAGTTGACTATTCACAGGAAAAAGAAGTTAAAGTTTCCTTTAAAATATTTAATTATAGCTCTAATAATTGGAACTGGAGATAATAACAGGAGAGAGCACTCTGACATAATTGTTGAGATGAACAAAGGTACAAATATGCTGGCGACAAATAATCATGAAAAGAAGTGCTTGACAATTTTGACCATTCTTTATCAGGGCTATTAAAACACTCCATGCATTCATAGTCAGGGAAAGGCTTTTGTTCTTGCTTTCTTGTTCCCTAGGCTTATATACGAACTCATTTATAATCATAATTCTTGTGTCATCCTTTCCTGAAGAATGAAGAAAAATACAAAGACATTCTTAGCAGATAGTAAGACAAAAAATAATCTAAAGAAATCATAAAATTAATCTGAAATAAATATATTATGATGCCAAATGTCATTCTTGTAAGTGACTTATCCAGATAGCTCTAGGAATATTAAGGAAGAAATACTCTATTAGGGTGAATTCTTATATTCTAAAATTTCTTTCCTGATTTATTTTAGAAAGAGGTGTTAAAATGTTTCTTTAATAGCAATTAATGAAAATGATTTTATTCAAGTTCCTAATAAATGCAGAGCAAATTGCTATAAATACCAAAAGGTGCAGGTGATATACTATCAACAGAAGAGGAGCTATCTAAAGAAGGATCAGTCTTTCTGTCAAATAATTTACTGCAAATGTGGAGGTGTATTGGTTTTCTATTGCTGTGTAGAAAATTACAACACAAACTTAGCAATTAAAACAGTATCTAATTTTATCCCCATAGCTCTGTATGTCTGTGGTCCAGCTACTTGACTAGGTTCCCTGCTTGTAGTCTCACAGAGTCAAAAGCCAGGGATCAGCTAGGTGGGTATCTGAGTTGATACATCATGAAGAATATCAGTATTTTCTGTTACAGGGAGGCTCTGAGAAAAAACGTGCTAGAAAACTCTTGTTCTTTGCACAACGCAGTTCCTTGTGACTATAGACTTTGGATAGCTGATTTCTTGTGGCTGTCAATTGAAGACCTGTCTGACCCTCTTCCCATGAGCCATCTTTCTGGAACTTTCCCCACGCAACCCCTCCTATATTCAAGCTAACGGTGGTCAATGAATCATCCCCATAATTCAAACCTCTTAGACTTGGTCTTTTTCTACCAGCTGTTCAAAGCTCTCTTTGTAAAGGGTTCTTGTGGTTAGATTAGATTAGATTCCATTTGGATAGCCTTCCTTTTGATAAATTCAAAAGTAACTGATTAATAACTTTAAGTAAATCTGCAAATTTTTTTTTCCCATACAACATGACATAATCACTCTTCTTGAGATTTTAAGATAAACTTTGCAGGGACATTTTTGGAATTCTGTCTACCACAAATAGAATTCATTTTCCTTTTAGGTATAATTTTTAAATTTTTGAGAAAGATCTCATGGGTAGAAAAAGTTCACATTTCTGTATACTTTCTATTTATAGTTATTTTATTTAAACTACCAATTTCTCAGTTTCTCTGTTGGTAATTTTTTAACATTGATGTCTCAAACCCATATTTTTGCATTAACTCAAATATTTACTGACATTAATTTTCTCTTTCTGAATCACTCTTCAACAGGTAAAGGTCTATAGGAGACCAAGGTGGTGATTTCTTCTGGGAATTGTTAGGCACCCTCGCAAGGGAGTTGGCAGCATCATCCTATGACTTAGTCCAAACTTTTCACTCACTGCTTTAAACTTGGTCAAATGTCCTGGTCAGTTAAGAAAAAGCAAAACAGGAGTTGACCATGTGCTGCTATCTGAGCCACCCAATTAGTCGAGGACCTCTGCCAAATTTTAAGCACACTGCTCCCTTGCTCTGACTGCTTCAGGAGTGTCTGTGCATGTCCAACACCCTCGGGCTGTATGCTCTCATGACTTCCTTTACAGGTTATTCTTTCTTATTTTGCTATGCATGAGTTTGTTCTATCATTTAATAGGATTTTAAAAGGAACAGAGCATTGCCATTCTGATCCTATCACAGCACGTGCATTTTGTAAAAACTACAGAGATGGAGTAGAGGATACAAAGACCTATGTGGCATGATTATTTAAGTTTGAGGGCCTTATAAGTCTGATCTATGAAAAGAGTAAATACTACACATTTAGTCATATATTCAGTTGATTTTGATTGCCAGATATTTTGGCACTTAGATACAGGCAACCAATATGACCATACTTTTTCCTCTAAGAGAGGTTACAAATTGGGAAGTCATACATGAAAACAAACAATAATTTAAAGCATAAGTACCAGTAGAGAGTAGCATATACAGGGCACACTGGAGGTTAAAGTACTCTAAAGTGGGCCTGGGATTGGCGTATGTGGCTGCCTGGAAAGCGGGAGATCATGGGTTCAATCCCCGGTACCAATAAATAAAGTACTCTAAAGTGGTGGAAAGGGAATGGCCACAAAAGAAGTGCCACCAATAGAATGGATGAAAAAACAAAACACAAAAAGTTAAGTTGATAAAATTGGTGTTTTGATGAGTAACATTTCTCTATGGCTTGAACTGCCACTTCTATAGCTTTATAGAAGTCTTTGGCTTTGGCCTTGGTTAACCAGATTATGGTGATCATGTGACAGATTTTCAGTTAAGTCTCAGAAGAGAACACTGTTCTATTAAAATTTCATTTATGCCAAGGTCATTCTGACATGCACAATATGTACTTCTTCATAACAGTATTTTCTATACAACAAGTAAATGCATGAATTCTTTTAATAAATTAAGTCCATGGCAAAATTATGCATTAAGTTTTGTATAACTGTGTAAGTCTGTTTTCTTAGGTATATATTGGAAAATTTTTAAAAAGACAATTTTCCTTCCTGAAAATTTAGTCATACAAGAAAATTATAACCCATTGGTTAATTATTTTGCTTCCTATTCCCTAAAGAAATTTTATAGAATTCCTCAAGATGACTCGAGTGGTTCCCAAAAGAATCAAATTGTATCCTAACTATACAGCTGAGAAGATCACAGTTGCACAGTAAGTTAAGGAAGGAAACACCTTTGTAGAAGAATTTCATCAAGTAAAACTTTTATTTCCTAGTGAATCTGAGTGGTATTTAATAATTAAGATTGAGCTGCTTGCCAAGTTCCTTCTTCAGACTGTAAAAGAGAAACTCCCCCACCAATGGTTGTTTCTTAGTTTAATTTAAGTCATCAATGTTTCGAAACTCCACTAAGACTGTACTTCTGCAAATGAATTCAAATGAAAGGTTGGAAGAATATAATATATAACTGAAACAAAAATAGTTTATAATTTAACACAAATGTCTGATTTGTGGTATCTGCATATTAGTTAAAGGAAAAAAAGGAAGAGGAAGAGAAAAAAGTCCTTTTCTTCTATGTTTATTTGTAATGATACAAGGAAGGCCCCTTTAGATAAGGCAAATCCTTGTCCATAGTATGATTAATAGCAGGGTCATATCTTTATTATCTTTCAATGACAAGTACAATTTTGCTTCCTGTCACCTGTGTTCAAGGTATGCTGGAATAAAGTTATAAAAGTGCTTCTAAGTGAGCATAGTCCTGAATATGCTCTACAGTAGAGATGCAGTAGTTACTGAGCTTTGACCAACAATACATTGCAAGTAACTGATGGAGTGGCACCTGTGACCCTGTTTTATGACAATTGTATTCATAGAGTTGGTTCAAATAAGAAATGACTGTAGGTATCTTTTTGAATGTAGAAATTGTAAGAAGAAAGCTGCATAGTTTGGCAATATTCAATTTAACCATGACAGAAATATACTGAATGCTCTCAATAGATTTTTTTTTTATTTCACCCATGTGAGGACTGCCTAATCCTCAATTTCATTAAAAAATGATTATGGGTTTTCACAGGATTATCTCTCAAAAAGACTAAGGAAAATTTCTATTTACAAACATAAGGCAAAAATATCCATCTGAAGAGTCATTTGTGAGCTGCACCATGCTTTGACTGGGTTTGTTTCTTGAGTTTAATTTATCCAAAGCCATTAGCTGTAATATGCACCATTATTTTATCATATATGGTATTAATGATAAAAAAACTGTTGCTAATTTAATGACTACTCTGGTGTTTTCACAACCTTTGATTCATATAATAGACACTAATTTTTATTTCATTCTGGGATTTTTGCCAATGGCTCCTACCTTCAGATGCACTGTGATGAAAAATAGTCTACTGTTAATCTCAATACCAAAAAGTAAACTTTTCTTGAGGGCATTTTTCTTCTGAGATCCTATAAATATTTGGTTGTTGCTTTGCAAGAAAATGAAAAATTACAGTTTTTCTTCTAGTGATTAATATCAGTTTTAAAATACCATATTTACCTTCCATTGATCTCATTCCATGCCTGCCTGAATAGACAATAATTTTTCATTCAATATCAGATCATGCTGTAATCCATTAAGCCTTTTAAATGGCAATTAAAAGTAATGTATTATAACAATAAAACATAATTCTATTAAGGGAAGAAGAAAATACAACTGGGGCAAAGATTTTCACATGCAAAACAGTCCATTTACCAAACTTCAGGACCAACACCTGGCCACAAAGGACTTTAAGGGACTGTTACCTGTCGTTCACGTCTCAGCTTCAAAGAACATACCCACCAGTTTAAAGTTGACAAGAAATAAAATACAACAAAGTGTCATTTATCTTTTACATGACTGCTGTCCTTTAGAATTAATTCTGGTTACACTTCCTAATATTTGTTATGGCATCATTGAATCCTACCAACAATCCTGTATTATTTATAATTTTATTACCCACTAAGGAAAAATAAACACTTCAAATACTTCTTAGACAGTGAAAGTTATTGACTAACATTTTTGTCTAGCTTTTGACCGAGAATATTGAAATATGATAGAATTTTAGGTGATCATCTTCTTTGAAAGATGCTATATGAGTCAATAAATCCAGTTGAGTGCATACAATCATAAAACATTTAAAATATCCTATAAAATTAATTTTCAAAGAGAGACTAGGCATAATAGCAAAATGTGTATATAAAATTGCATATGCTTCCAAGTTCTATTTGTTTATTTATTTATTTACTTATTTATTTATTTGGGGCTGAGGATTGAACACAAGACTGCATGCAAATTAAACACATGTTGAGCTATTCTACCAACCATCGGATTAAAATATCTTTTTGGGGGGGTGGGAGTACTGGGGATCAAGCTCACAACCTTGCATTTGCCAAGCAGATGCTTATGCCACTGAGTTAAATCCCCATCCCTGATTATAATATCTTAAATTCTAAATCTTACAGTCTCTCATGGAGTTTTAATTCTAACACCCATTTTATTCTCCTAAATCCTTCATGTCAAGAAACAAAAGTGAGCAAAATGAAAATCAAACAATTGTTATATTTTTAATAAAAATCTAACCCAAATGATTGGCTTAGTGTGGGAGTTAGATGGGTTTCCTCATCCTGAACTTTAAAATTTCAGTCTTTTTCTCAGACCCAGGAGTGGCTACAAGAGAAGAGTTCATCCTTACAGGTTCAGAGCCTTCCTTAAGACACAACCATGTCTATGCCCTATAGAGTTTCGCTTCCAAGGGAAAGGGAAAGGTGAGAAAGGGCCTGGGTGAAGCCAGACTCATTTCTCCACCTCAAATCACCAGTATTAAAGCTTTGTTATGGTTTATATCCTAATGTATTCCAAAGCCTCATGTGATCACAAATAGAGCTATAGAGAGGGAATTATATTAATAGGTGCATATTAATAGATGCTATATTCATAGGTGCATAAACCCACTGGCAAGTTCACAAAAGCTAAGTGCACTGCTACAAAGTGTGGTTGGTAGGAAGAAGTAGGTCATGGAAGACTGGCTTGGAAAGGTCCATCTCCCCTCATTACCCTCTCCTCACCTTCTCTGCTTCCAGGCTGTATGCTTGAGCAGCTCTCCTCTGCCAGGCCCCTGTCATGAAATCCTGGCTTATAGCCAGCTGAGTATGGATTGAAAAAATGAATCAAAATAAACCTCTGCTTCTTTTAGTTGCAAGTGTGGGGTAAATTGTCCCAGGTACAAAAAAATGACTAAGACATTGTTCAAGTGGAGGGAG
The DNA here is from genome assembly GCA_004027455.1 of Hydrochoerus hydrochaeris. Classification (NCBI taxonomy): domain Eukaryota; kingdom Metazoa; phylum Chordata; class Mammalia; order Rodentia; family Hydrochaeridae; genus Hydrochoerus; species Hydrochoerus hydrochaeris. Next base: position 382,425 of record PVLA01000487.1, read on the forward strand.
TACTTTGGAACTGAGAGGAATGTTTTCTGTAATGATTTCTGAGTTTTTCTTATAATTAATTTGGCATAACCATTGCATTCAGTTATGCCTGACTTGCCTATTATCTGTCAGAAATTATTACTCTATCAGCACAACCCTACACTCATCTTCATTAAGCCACTTTTAACATCAATTGTGCTGAAGGAAAATCATAAATGAGTTGCAGCAGAAGATTATCTCCTCTAAGGAGACAGTGTACCCAAGCCTCCAATTTCATTTCTCTATCTGTTTTCTGTTGCTGCTAAAAAAAATGGCAATAGATTTAGTGGCTTCAAAACACACATATTTATTTTTATGCAGTTGAGGAGGTCAGAAGTCTCCAAGCAGTAAAATCAAAAGACCTGGAGGTTCTAGAAAATTATCCATTTTTTTATTTTTTATTTTTTTTATTTTTTGAGCTTCTAAGGTCTGCCATATTCTCTGGCTTATGGGTCTTCTTCTCACATTACTCTAAACTCTGCTCCAATCCCCAGAGTCACCTTCTCAAACTGTATTTCTATTGTCATTATCATATGACCTTCTCTGATTCTGATCTTTCTCCTATAAGAATCTCAGTAACTATATCAGGCACACCCACAGAATTCCATTAAATCTCCAAATCTCAATATCCTTAGCTAAATTACATTTTTAGATAAAGTCCTTTTTATTACATAAGGTAACATGGTCATAGACTTCAAAATTTGGAATGTAGATATCTTCAGAAAGCCATTAGTCTGTGAATCATAGTTTCTTGTCAAAGATTTGCAGTCATTTTGAATAACAGCACAAAAATACATCAATATAGAAGACAAAATATTAAATTGTGCAAATTTGTATATAATTCCCACAGTATTATCAAACCAGCAGTGCTAAAATAGCCATAAATACCTAGTATCCTTGCATTAAATCCAAAGCTAATTTCATATCTGAAAGTATCTAAGCACTCCCCAAATCAAATTACCCTTTTTCTGTCAGTTCGAGTTAAAGACAATGAAAATACACAATCATCTTCTCAAAGTTCCTAATGTTTCAGTTTCGTCTAGAGTTTCATGATGCCCATGTACAGTCAAGTTGTCTTCACTATAACTTTGAGTAGCAAAAAGTGGTCACCTTAAGTAGATCTAGCTGTCACCTGACCCAGTAAGCTCCCTCAGGAATCCAGACATAACATCAATGTAACACAACTCTCTTACATAATATTGTTTTACTTATTCATATTTTGAAAGAGGAATGCTTCTTTCCACTTTGTGAAGCAGTTCCGTAACTCTTTTTTCCTGCATTTATGAGGGCGGATCAAAACATACAGTGAGTGCTACTGCCAAGTGCCATCCAATGAAGGGAGCCTAATAAAAGCAGGATGAGGTGTTCTCGCTTTATTTATCTCCACCTTGTTCATGGATCTGGCAATTTGTAGCCTCTGGTTCCTTGCCAAAGTCAAAATGACCCTAAATCAAAAATTTTAAATAGATTCAGGACATCAAGGCAGTCATGACAGTGCAACAAAACTCAAGAAGAGGAAATCCAGAACCACTTCAGAAAGTGGCAAAAACAATAGGGTAAGGTTTTAAGATGAGGGAAAGTATTTTGAGGAAGACTCATGGCAGTAATTTTTGTACTGCAGTAAATTGAAATAAACACAGTGTTTCTTAATCACATGTTTGCAATTAGATCATTTTAAGCTCATAGTTTATGAAGTTTAACCTAAGTGCTAAATTGAGTAGTCAGGACAAAAGTCAATTTTGGCTTCCTACTGTTAGCTTCCTACACATTAAGAATGTTATGTATTCTTGGAGAACTGACTCCACTTATCATTATATAACTCTTTTTATGCCTTGATCTGATGCCTGTTCTCTCAGAAAGTAATTTCTTCAGGATTTTTTTGGATGCTTGCATTATGTACATTCCCTGCCAGGGTTAGATTAAAAGAGACTGTTCTAAGGCCAAAAACATCAGTTCCCCTTAGATCTTACATTTGGGTAAGAATGTCCAAGAACATGGGCATTGCTGTGTTCTGAATTATAGAATCATCTCGCTCTGAAATTTTAGAAAGAAAAGGACACTTGATCCTCCAGACAGTACACTTTCTCCTCTCTTGGCCTGAACTCTTGGGGGAGAGTTAACTGAAATGGTCAAGATACTGAATATAAAAATCAAATGCCAAGCAAATTACCTTTAAAGGCATTTAGTCTGTTTCTTAAGTTTAATTTTATTCCAATCAACAAATAATCATTGTATATATTTATGACATAAAATGTGATGTGATGGTGCATTTATACAACATAGAATAATTAAATTCCACTAGGTAATATATCCTTTATGTCTCACAGTTCTCATGTCTTCTGTCCAGAAATCAAATACTTCAGCTATTTGGAAATGTAAAATACTAGTCATATGCTGTGCAATTTAGTATTGGAAGTAGTCTTCTTTTTTTTAAGTGAAACTTTCTACCTCTAATCAACTATTCAGAGCTGAGTTCCACATGCCTACGAGCAACCCTGAAGAGACAGCTAGCTGGATTCTATTCTTGTTCTATCTCTAACTTCTGAAACTGGATAAATTTTGAATAAAGTTAGTAGTTTTTGTTAGTTCATCAAACAGAATGGTTTGTACCGTTATTGTTTGATTATACACTTTTTATGCTTTGATTTTGTGACTTGAACAATATTACATATTATCTTATATAATTTATCAACTAGTGATTTCTTACTGTTTTTTAAATTCTTTATTATTTCTACCCTTTTTGTTTTGCTTTTTTTCTTTAAATAAAAAAAGCAAAAGGAAGGAAAAAATATATATATAGTAGATTCTGATAAAATTTATATCATAAACTGGAAAGATAGCTCAGAGGTAAACAAATTACCTAGCAGCAGAAGAAGAAATGAAGAAAAAATAAAGGAGAAAAAGGACTCCGTCATAAAACATATAGTAACTATAAAGTGATAATAAAACCACAAATACATCAAGAAATTAAAATGCTACACTAAAAAATATTCATGAAGTAAAAAAGTAAAAGGAGCAAAGGTAAAAACAAAAAAATATGAGGCATGCAAAAAATAAAATATCAAGCTACTAGGACAATTAATTAAAAAAGGAATTTAAAGACCTTCATTTCAGAATGAAAGAACTACAACTATCAATATTTTTAGATAACATTTTATATATAAAAGAAATTCAGTAAAACCTATTAAAAGAAACAAATAGTAACACTTCAGATAAAACAGAATCATAAAGAGTATATATAAAACTAGTGATGAATAATTTAAAAACAAAATTTGGAAAATAATTCCTCTTAGGCCATCATATATGAGAATAAATTAGTAATATTTCAGGAAGGGTTTAACCTTTAATCATGATGTGTCAACCTGAATGAATGTAGAAATATCTTTCAGATTAGTGCAGCACAGTTCTGGGGTGTCTGTGAATGAGAGACAAGCAGGCCAGCAAATTTAGGGGAGAAGGTACACCCTGAAAGTGGTGTCACCATGAAAGAGGCTTCTGAGTGGATGGTGTCAAGAAGGAAAGAAGAAGAAAGTTGTCCATTTTGAAAATCTCCAGTCCCCACTGTCACCTTTGGACATCAGGCTCCAGTTTTCTGACTGTCTGAGGCACACTAGCACCAACAGCTCTCCAGTGAGACTTCTGACCTTGGACTGGAGCTTACACTTTTTTGGGCTGAGCAGCTGCTGAGCAGCAAGACGCTGTAGGACTTTCCAGCTCCTTCCTAACTCCCATTTTACAGCCATGCCCTCCGGGTGCTGGTAGAGAACTACAGGCTTTAATGAGCGCCCCACTGGCTCTAGGTCTTGCTTTGGTCAGATTCTTTTCTACCCCCCATTCTTCTCTTTCACAATGGAAATGTTTACCCTGTGCTATTGTGCCTTATGGATATTGACTTTTTTTTTTTTTTTCCCACTGCTCAGAGTCACAAAAGAGACTTGGACTTGGATTTTTGAAAAGTGCTGAAACTGTTGAGACTTTTTAGAAGGGATTTTTGCCCTTCCAGTTAGATAGATGGAAACATCATACTATGTTAGGTAGAGTGATGAACTTGCTGTTGTCTTTATTTAGAGATTAAATATGTTTAAGGAGATTAAACGGAGTTGCATAGTGAAAACGGGTGAGATGTGGAGGTTGGTGTAGAGTTCCAACCTGATTTGCCATGAGACTTACCTCAGAGATTGTTGGAACACAGTCCTATGTGTATCTGGGCAGTTTATAAAGAGGTGACCTTGGATTCTGTCTAACGCTGTACCCCTTCTGCTCTGCCATCTTTTCTCTGTTTTGTTTTCTGGCTTCAGTAAACAAAGCAGCTTTGAACCACCAGGTACTTCCATCATGATACCTCTGCTTAAAGCCAGGGTATTGTGAACTGAAATCTTGGGAAAGTTAAATCACTCCTCCTTCAACAGTGTGTGTTGAGCATTGTGTCTCAGCAATGAGAAAGCTAATACAAGGTATGAACCATGTTCATAAGCAAACTGTCTTGTAAGTGGCCCGTATGAGATTCACCGGATACATACTTCTTGAAGTCTGAGAAGATTCTTCTCTCTCTAGATTGATTAATTTCTTCCTCAAATTTATGACATTTTAGTCTTATTTTAAAAAATATTTTCCTTTATTTTTATGGAACTTCTATCATACACACTTTGCTGTTTTGTGTTGTTTTGTTCATTTTTCTTCTCATATTCTCTTTTCTTCGGATTAGAAATGCATTGTGGAAACTACAAATTTATTGATTTATTTTTACCCTGCTTTCTTATATCTGCTATTCAGCTTCTCTTATAGGTTTTTAAGTTTTGATCATAGCATTGCTTGTTAAATTTTAGTATAATTATTAGTTCATGTAACTTGTACAAAATAATGGGCTTTATATGATATTTCTATACATGCATATAATATACTTTGTTGGTATCCCTCTTCTTTACTACTGACAATTTTTAATTAATCTTTATTATTTTTTGTCAAATAACTCAAAATACTTAAAAACTAATAGAGAATATAAAATTACTTTTAATGTATGCACATGGTATAAAATTGTTAGAAGAAAAACATGGTATAAATTAATTGTTAGAAGAAAAACAAGTAAATGTAGAAGTGAAATTCAGCTTCTTTGTTCAGTAGATGAATCATAAGTAAACAACCTAAAGTACTGCCCAATTGACAGAGAACTAAGTATTATACATTCAGAAACATGCAGAGAAATTATAAAAGTGCAGGAGAAATACAGAAAACAAATACTAAATCATCATGTGTAAACTCAATTTATATCCTTCATTATATTAAATGTGAATGGGCTAGACATTTCAGTCAAAAGGCAGAGATTGTTAAACTGCATAAAAAGGATGACCTTCCTAAATTCAGTCTATAAAATCACACTGTATTTTGAAAGATGCAAAAAGATTGAAAAAAAAAGATATATCTATATGCCATGTAAATAAATCCTCTCCCAGAAGTAGAACTTTTAATATAGGAAATATTCCCAGATACAAAAAGGCTCATTTCATAAAGATAATTATATCAACCTGTAAAGAAAATATGAATATCATATGCAGGTACATAACACTCATAAGAATTATAAATATATTCACATGAAGATATTTCTTTGCTAGGGAGTGAATGAGTTGAATTCTACAATCTCTCCATCTGTATGGCTTTGTGTAATATACCTCTAGCAGCAAAGGGAAAAGTTTCCCTTTCATACTATGACAAGTGGCAATTTTATAAGAAAGGGGCAGAAGTAAATAAATATCAGAATTGTGTCCTAAAATTATCAATGTAAAGAGAGTAATAATTTCCTCTTAGTAGACTTGGAAATAACTGATTTACTTACTTTGCATTAACCTAATTACGAAAGCAAGCAAATTTTTTTATTCATTCATGATTTTAACAGTCTTACTTTCAGATGTTAGTAGGATTCACACTGCTCAGACTGAGTGTGAACTATCTCAAGAATTTTACCATTTTAGGTTTTCCCAGTACATCCCACCAGTTTTTTAAAAAGAACCTTGTTTATGAATTTGTTGCCTCGCAATGATCCAGCTTTAGAGATTGTAAGCTACATCATTTTGAGCTCTGCCTTCCCAGATGAAAGCATGCAGCTGGCTGATATTCAAAATCAGATATTTTCATGAAAGATATTGTTCTTAATTGACTCTTCCAGCTCATTTTATCTAAGGCTATTTTGAAAAAAATCCTTAACTATCTTTTCTCTTTTCTTTCTTTGTTTCTTTCTTTCCTTCTTTCCAAATCATGAAGAGCACAACACACTGTCAGATTTGAGACCCTAGAAAGTAGTTTTGTGTTGTTTGTGCTATTCTTTTTCCATAGAGCTAATTTTCTCAATAATAGCTGCAATGGAAATAACAAATATAAAAGCTTCATTTTCTCTGCCTTCAAAAAGCCTTTGAGCCTACTTTGAAATCCTCAAAGAATATATAGAAAAATACTATCAACTGCAAGATGTCAAAGCTAATAATGCTCTGCTTCAATATTAAAGCACAGGAAAAAATCTTGCAACAACAGCTGCTGACTTCTTTGGTGTCTCTAAAGCACTCAGGCCAGTGGTAGCTCACAAGAGCTCACTCTGTGGCTGAGGGCATTTAGTTTCTCCCACTTCAGCACAAAGCATATCATTTCTTTTAGAGAATAATGCAATAATATAGTAATTGAGTATATAAATGGACAGATACTCATCTCTAAAACCAGTAAATTCAACAACTTTAGCAGTCTTGACATTTTAGACCAAGTTCCACCACATATGTGGCATGGAAAGGGTAGCATGTGGAATGGAATTGTAAGGTTGTGAAGTATAAATGCAGAGTAAGTAGCGCTGTGTTTCCAGGAGCACTGATTCTAAAATATCCAGTTTCCAAGCTAAGTGAACAGCATCACCTGGATTCCATAAGGTGAAACACTTATTTTATTTGAAATTCTAAAACATTCCACGTGGGATAGTTCTAATCTTCTCTTGCTGTTTCCAGTCTTGGAGGCCTTCATTAAGATTCTAAGGGTAGTCATGGAAAGGGAGTGAAAGGCCACTATCTGAGAATTCTGCTTCCCACCACAAGCTCTGAATGGTCACTGTATTGCAATTCCCACCTATTTTTGTAGCTTCTTTGCCCATAAAGGAATTGCTATGGCTTACATCTAATATGTACACTCAAAAGTCTCACGTGTTTGACCGGTGACTATATCACAAGTGCTCTATAATTAGCTTGCTGGGTTGTAAGTTGGTTATTGGTGGTGGGTGAAGGACTCTCTCTCTCTCTCTCTCTCTCTGTCTCTCTGTCTCTGTCTCTCTCTGTCTTTCTAACTGTCTTTCTATCTGTCTCTGTCTCTCTCTCTCTTTCCTTTCCCCTCTTCTTGGCTAATGGGGTTGAGCAGCTTACTTCTGCCAGGTCCTTCCCCCATGTCCTTTCTGCCTCACAGCCATAAACTCAAACTGTAAACTGTATTCTCTGAAAATGGTGAGCCAAGTTAAACCTCTCCTTATTTAAATTTTAGGTGTTAAGTATTTTATCCTCATGTAGGGAAAGCAGCTAAGACATATATATTTTTCTTTTTTGTACGAATATAGTCTGGAAAACGGAGGGAGGAATCTACATGTTGTGCTTTTAGTCCCAAAGTCAGTATATGCATTTCTCATTCAGAGAGCTGTCCTTAGTCTATCATAGCCCCTTTGCTTGCCTTGTTCAGGTACAAGAAAGACCCTAAAATTTGATATTTCCATCTCCTCAAATGAAAGCAACTCTGAGGCACAAAGTACATTACAGAAAATCTTTGGAAGACCACATAGAAGGCCCAGTTTCTGGACTTCTCTAGAGACTGTGCCACGTAAAGACTTTCCAGTCTTTACTCCTTACCTATCCTGCTTCCAAAGCTCTTTCAGGCTTTGCATAAAGCATTTTATTTATCTAATCACCATTCTATTTCCCAGTGTTCTGGACATTGTCCTCTACTTAGAGTAAGTAATTAGAAAGAGATCACCTATAATTGTCCCTACCTAGCTCATACACTTATATGTGCCATAAAATACCCACAAAACATATTTTTAGAGCAAATCATTAAATACAAACATGAAAATCATGTTTTTATTTTTAAAAAGCAAACCATTTACTATAAGACAAATATATAAAGTGGAGTCTTTCAAATGTATATGATATCTATGAAAATATATTCAAAGAAAGAGGAAATGTATTATGTAAGAGGCATGTTGAATGTTATTTTATTAAAATATTAACTTAAGTAATATGAAATACTGATTCTGACTTTCTGTAGGTAAGTAAGAAGCTCAAAAAAGGTAAGTATTTGTTCGGGGCACACAGCATGTGTTTGAAAAAGGCAAGATTGAAAACAAACCAGTTGGACCTCAAAACTGTCTTCTTCTGCATTACTGAAGTCAAGGTCCTAAAAGAATGCTTACAATTTAGATTGTGCTTAGTACATTGACTAACAGTTATCATGTTTGTCGTGGATAGAGCTTCCTCTCATATCTGTATAATTTATATGCATACTAGCATGGTGAAGTAGATACCATGTCATCTTATTTAAAAAGTCAGTTAAGATAAAGCTTCTCATGGGTACCCAGCTAATAAGTGACAGAGACGGTTTGATTCCAGGCCATTCACTTTACAGCCTAATATTTTACCCAGGTTCCTTTTAGCTATATGCTGATTGAGAGTTGAGTTTCCCAAATATAGTAGAATACAGGGGCAAAACATAAAAGCAAGGAGCCGCAGTATATGTGTGGGAAGGAAAAGTGAGGAGGATTCGCTGGGCAAATGAAGAGCAGGAGGATGGCATGAGTTGGCAGAAAGCTCTGAGTAAGTATAAAAAGATGATTTCAATTGATGGGAATGGAATTTAAGGATTTAGGGCAATGTGTTTTTAATGACCTAGATTTTAGAATCAAGTTAATTTCTTATTACATCTTTTACATATATATACACACACATACATATGATGCAATATTGCTTATTTTATGTCTCTAAACCACACTCTTAACCATCAGATACAGTTTTTCCTAATGCTTCACAGTGATAAGCATGTCATGTCAGCTGCATATTCCCAGAGCTTCTAAGCCTGTCCTCAGGGATGAATACCCATCAATCAAATACAGTCTAACCTGTGGTTTAATGGTAAATTTAATCCAGCAGGATATCAATGAGCAGAACCTATGCTGAGGGTTCTGGGAAATGGTATAACTAAGTGTAATGTGAGAGGCCAGGTCACCAATGAGGCTATTTATCTACCATAAGGAAAAAGGAAGAGCATCTGTGATGCTCAGCAATATCTGGAACCAAGTAAGTGCCTCAGGTGTCCAACAGTATTGGCTGGGGTTGTCTGATTTCCAGGTCCTCTCTGTAAAAGGCTAAAAGGGGTCTGGAAGAGGCACCCAGGATCCTTAGGCAGTAGGAAAGTGCTTCAAAGACTCAGCAATAAGACTGGATCTGTGGCTTGTATAAAGCGTCTGATGTTGGTAATGTGATACTCTCATGAGGCATAAAATGCAACACATCTGTACATAGAACATTTCTAGACCCAAGCAGCAAACAAGAGAATATTAACTCTAGAATCAAACAGTAATTCACATTGATTGTGTAAGAGGTGAGAGGGAAGAACAAAAACACAAATCCATTCATTCATTTATACAATCATTAGTTCATTCTATAACAATTTTTAAGCATTTAATATTTACCAGGCACTGTTCATGTTCATGATAGGAAAACAATAATACCAAGACAAATTAAAAAGAAAACAAAAAGTAATCAAAAGAAACCATTTCTTTCCTTAGAGGGAAATAGGTAATAAACACATTCAGAGGGCACAGTGTATGCATCAGTTACAGAGCAGTGTTTTGGAATACAGCAATTACATACTGGTTATAGAAACCATTGTATAATCTTTGGCCAAATTGTATCTTTGAAGAAGGAAGGAGGAAGAAAAAGTACTGGATCCTGAACTGGTGAACAAGTCTGAATGAAAGGAAAGCTCTTAAAAGTCTACAGCACAGTCCACAATGTCACCAAGTCACCTGCAGAGCAGGAAAAGAATCCATGGTTTTCAGATCAGCATGAGGCTTCTTGGCCATTTCTAAAGCAATAAAGGTGCTGATGCAAGTGAGAATGAATCCACTTCCATCCCCTTAGGGACTGCACTGCACATTTGATTTGCTGCTGTAAAAGGAGTGTTGCTTTATTTTTAGGCTAAATCCAAAGTTTATGATATTGCACCTCTAGATGGTTAAAGTTTTCTAGAGCATCAATTACAGAACCCAAGATTCTGAATTTAATGAACAGTTACTGTAGGTTCATTAGAGCAGGACTAAATCTCACTGTTATAATCTATGTCTCTAATTTCAAAATAATGGAAACTGCTAGAAAATGCTATCAAACTTTTAAAGTATTATCTGCCAAAAAAATATGCACTTCTGATGCAGGATTTCCATGACTGTGGAACCAGCCAGTTTCACATTATTACCATTAACCCACACACGTTGATTAAATACTAATGTGACCCCAAGACAATTTCAACTAAACGGGGTTTTTTTTCTTTCTTTCTATAGATCTCTTGCTTCCAAAGCTATTAAGATACTCTATTCTTCTGCTAATTACCTGAAATGTTATTAATTTAAAGTCTAAATCTCATAGAATGTCTTCAAAGTGGATTTACAGTGACAGTGGAGTTGAAGCCAAATATATAATTAAGAGATTGGGAAGGAGATTCTGATGGTTAATTTCTGAACTTCTAGACCTTAACATATATATATGGTTTTATCCTTTTATGTGATGTTTTTTCTGCAACCCTAAATCATCTGGAAGTGGTAAAACTGTTGTCTTTTCTACAAATGTTGGGAAATAATCATTAAAAACAAATTATTATCTTATGGGAGCTAATAGTCTTAGCTTTTTTTTTTTTTTTTTTTTTTTTGGTACCAGGGATTGAACTCATAGTCTTAGCACTTTGGTTAGAGAACTCTACAAAATTTATGATCTACATAATTACTCATCTGGTGTGACCCTCACCCCAGTCTATTGCATTTGTGAATTTGAATGATCTCCTCTGGACTGTATCAAAGCTGCTGGCCAAGATGTGTGGCTGTCACTGTCCTACAGGTTCTGAGCTTCAGGAAAGCAAAGTTTCTGATACTACATAAGTCTACTTGATTTGGAAAGAGATGAAGTTTCAGGATAGTCAGGTATCCTGTCTATTTAGAATAGAAGAGACATAACTGGGAAATTGGGTTTTCATTTAAACTCCAGGGTAAATATATCATCTAAGACTAATTAATTATGGTTATTGTTGTTGACAGTTCAGTTTTTAAACATACTAAATGATTTTCAAGGAATGAAACAATGTTTTATGACTCTAGTTTTATTAGTATTTTGTGTGCGTTAACTTTTTAAATATTTTAGCAGCTATCCCTCTCAATTAAAATCTGCCCCCCTCAAAAAAATCTGCAGATGAAGAGTGTTTCATTTATGTCATTTTGTCCTTGCGAAAAATGAAAAACATTCACACTAAATTTTATGAAATGCCTAATCAGTCAGCATAATACTAGTTCAAATTAGACTGACTTTTCTCTGAAACATTTTTATAACAATGTAGCTTTCAGGTTTACTCTAGCATAACACAAATCAAATCTTCCTTTCAATTTTCTTGCCATATCATGACTTATCTGTTTGTTTTTGATTGACATGTAATTACTATACATATAAATGAAAGATGTGTGATGTTCTAATTCATGTTTATATTCGTTAATAATCAAATCAAGCTAATTAGCATGATTCTTACACTCTGACATTTATTACTGTGTTATTTACAATAGTCAGGATATAGAATCAAGTTGGATGTCCACCCCAGATGAATTAATGAAATGTGAGATATAATAATGTTATATACATGTTATATATTTATATATGTTATATATGTGAAATGTGTATATATATATATATATATTTTTTTTTTTAAATAATGCACTGATCAAAAAGGATGAAATTCTATCATTTGTAACAGTGGAAAGACTCAGAGGCTATTATGATCATTGAAATAAGTCGGGGGGAGGAGCTAAAGATGGCTGATCAGTGAGCAGCAAAATACAAAGCCTCCCGGGAGAAACAACTCATATGCCAGAATAGAACATCCTGGAGAGACCCAGACAGAGGAGATGGATCTTCTTGACACAGGAAGAAATTAAAATGTAAAAAAGCTCATCAAACACCCAGTCTTGGGGCTATAATTGGAACAGCTAAAATTACTGGACACAGTGTTTTCACTGCAACCAGCCAAGTTTGCACTGACCAGAATTCGCAAATTTGTGCCAGCCACCAGAGGCATCCAAACTCATTCTCGCCACCACTCACAGGAGCCACAGCTGTGCTGAAGTCAGGGGTTGGTGAGCCCAACAGAGAGTGGAGCTGACAAAGGGACCTTCATTAATCCACAGTCAGTGCTGGGAAAGAGAGCCCCCCATGGGAAGGGCACAACCAAATGGGCAACATGTTGGAATCTGGCAGGAGGAGCCTAAACTGGGAGCGAGTGTGACTTTAGTTGGTTGCTCCCTCCCCAGAGCAGATTAGTGGGATTTGCTTGGACTGGGCCATGCCCCTGGCCAGGACCCACTGAGCCATCCCAAATTGATTCCCTGTGCCTAGCACGCACTAACTGGGTGAAGGCCCCTGAAGTTTGGCTGGCCCAGTGGGGAGGGACCAGCATACACAGCTGCTGCTTACAGCTCAGTGACAAGAGCAGGCAGGAGAGGGTGGAGGTCCTCCTGCAGTGTGCTTTGGAGGACCCATGGCTGACAGGGAAAGGGGCTGGGAACTCCACTGTAACCTGTGTGGAGGAAGCCAGGGTCATGACAGGAGAGAGGCAAGAGGAGGCCCCCAGGCCAGATCCCTGAGAGAACTGATCCAGGAGAGGGAAAAACAAGGCAGACTGAGGGCAGCAAACATGCAACATCAGGCATGGCTTCAATAGACATTAAGAGATATCTTTGGGACATTGTAGATGAGCTCAAAACTGAAATATTAAATCAGGTAAAGCAAGATATGAATAGAGTAATAAAAGAAATGCTAAGCATCTCTCAGGAAGACATAGATGGGAGAAGGGAGGAACACAAAACAAGGAGAGAAACATTCGATAAAGAATATAAAGAAAATATAAAATACATGAAGCAGATTCAAAGAGATTACCAGGAAATTAAAAATTCCATTGAAAGCTGGAAAAACGCCTTGAAAGAAACTAAGGATAGACTATCAAAACTTGAAGACAAGTTTGCAATGTGTGATCATGAAAGGAAAGATCTCTTAAAAATAACAAGCAAACAGGCAGTAACAATACAAAGGCTAGAAGATGACAAGAAAATCTATAATTTAAGAATAAGAAACGTGAAAGAAGTAGGAATACAAACAGGCAAATTACAAAGGCTATTCACAGAAATAATTAAGGAAAGCTTCCCAAGCATAGGAAAAGAAAATGACATTCAGTTATGTGAGGCATACAGAACTCCAGCCACCTACAACCAAAACAGAGCTACACTGAAACATATAATAATCAAGATACCAGAAATTCAATATAAAAATATTAAAAGAATTCAATATAAGAATATTAAAAGCCATCAGAGAAAAGAAACAGATTACAGGTAAGCCCATCAAGATCACAGCTGACTTCTGAACACAGACCATCTGATCAAGAAGAGGTTGGAGTGAAGTATTCCAAGCCCTGAAAGAAAATAACCTCCAGCCCAGATTAATGTATCCTGCAAAGCTGTCACTAGAAACTAATGGAGAAACAAGATGCATCCATGACAAAGAGGAACTGGGGGAATATGTGACAACCAATCCAACTCTACAGAGAATACTGAAGGACATTCTACAGAAAGAAAAAAAATACCAGGATTTTAGGAACAGTGGCAGAAAGGCTTCAAGGAGCAGGACAGGCAGTAGAATGAAGGAGAAAAGTAGACAAACAGGCAGAGAAATAGCATAGCAGAAATGAGGCAGAGAAGGATGGCTAGAATCTCTAACATAGATGGCCTTGATACACTATATTGTTAATAGGGTACCAGGATTTAAAACCCATAGTACTCACACCACTCTGCTTAGATGTATTATATTCTGTTCCAGTCATTCTACCACTAGATTTGAGGGCACAGACAGTTATCCCAAAAATAACAGGATATAGTATGGTAATCATCCTTAATTTCCTATTAACGTAATCTAAAGCTCTGTAAAACCTACACTGTTTTACCATGACTGATCATAATCATATCTGGTCTGTTAGATCGCTGTTTTGTATTGATAGATTTTATTCAAAACTGTTATGATTGATAGTATCAAGTCTGAGAGTATAGGCAACTGCACTGAAGATGACAATATTCACTAGAATATCCACTCTAGTTCGATGATAACCTGCCTTTGAAGTTTTATACTCTCTACAATGTTTTATTTTTACTAATATTGCTATTTACTGCTATATTCAATTATACTGCTATATTCAATTATACCTGATGATATAGATAATTCTATTGAAGATAATAAGAAACAATGTAGTAATCATTGTAGATCACCTTGTGCTGTGGTTTTATATGACTTTTTGGTTTCATGTCTTTATAGGAATTTGTTTCATTTTGTCTTTCTAGGTTTTGTTTTTCCCTCTAATACAGAAAGGATAGAAATACATGTAGAGACTCATGCATGTGTAGCTGTTTATAGTCTCACTGTTTGAATATCTACTCTGTATGCTTTAATTTTGTAACTTGAACAATATTTCTAAGAGACAGTATGTAATTTATCAACTAGTGATTTCTTACTGTTTATCTTTTTTTTGAAATTCTGCATTATCTCTACTCTTTACATGTGTTTTTTTCCTCTTTGAATAAAAAAAGAAAGAAAAAAAAGAAATAGGTCAATTACAGAAAGCTTTACATCACTTTTCTCCATTGTTCTGTTTGTTTTCACTGTAAAAAAAATATCATCTTGCTCTTAGGCAGACATGAATTCAACACATCAACACGACATTCCGTAATCAACCATCATTCATCCCAAGCTTCACTGAAATTGTGCTACTTGATTGTCTCTTGCTAGAAAGGTGACATCAGGCAGTTGAATTGGACTCTACTTTTATCAACTTATTTTCCTCACCTTAGTATTGAGAAAACAAGAATAATTATTTCATTGTGCCAATATAAGCACTGAACCAAGTCATGCTGAAAAATAATTTCTTGACATTTCCCATCACCTCTTCCAATTATATTCATTCTTTTCATATTTCTGAATGGATCATTTCTTAAATTCCTGACTTGTTTGCTTTCCTGTTTTCGTTAGCTGGACTCCATTTCTTTCCTGGTAAGAACTCTTAACAGTGAGGTCCTACTTTACCCATCATCCCTATTGCAGGAACTGGATTGACTCTGCCTCCTCTTGTCATCAATCCTCCAAACACTGACTATCATCACCTTTCATACCTTAAGGGCTTTGCTGAGGTTTCTGTCAGCAAACAGACATTTATATTTTGTTATTTTTTCACACCTTTGCTTATATCACTAAATATAAAGTCTTTTTCTTTTTTGCACCAGAAATCAAACTCAGGACCTTAGGCTTGCCAGGCAGGTACTGTGCTGCTGAGCTAAATTCCCAGCCTAAATAGAAATTCCTTAATTCCTAGAAGGACTTCTTATTTATATTTGATTCCAAAAAGAGTGTCTGAAGTATGTTTAGGGTGCAGTAAGTTTTGAATGGGTGAAATGTGAAGAAATTCATACTTCACACATAAATGCTCCTATGGTTATCATGTATATGAAAGAAATAGACTTTATTGTATTCAGTTATTGGACTATGGACTTCAGGAAAAGTATATAAATTGCTAGAATTTTTATTTAGAGAAAATAGATAATATTTGAAAATTAGAAATAAACATCATATAACCATATGAGATTAGGATTGACATTTCTATAATTATATATTATGAAATATATAATTTGTATTTGTGTATCATATGCATATGGAATATATGTTATAGTTAGGTAATGGTATAGTTATATGAAAATGTGCTATGTTATGCGCTCATTTTATTTCCTCAAATTCCTCTGTGAAAGCCTTAGACTCTGAATGTGAGTACATTTAGCAGTAGGGCCTTTAAAGAGGTAAGTTAAAATGTGATTGAACTAGAGGGACCATAATCCAATAGGACCGATGCTCTTGTAACAAGAGGAGAGAGGCACCAGGGCTGTGCAGACAGAGAGTAGGCCATGCGAAGAAAGGAGAAAAGTATGATGTGCAAGCCAAGGAAACAGGCTTCAGGACAAAACAAAACAAAACAAAACAAAACCACAGGGGGAAAAACCTGACAATACTTGAAGTACTAATCTCTATGAGAAAATAATTTCTGTTAAATTGTAGCATTTTGGCATGACAGCCCAGGAAAATTAATACTGTACTTCTATAACCCTACATTTATATTTATCTACCTTTATATTTTCACTTGTATTAGTGTAACTACATATCTTGATCTAAATTTTAATTAATATCACAGTATTTACCACTTAAAATAATATGCTTTGCCCTGGACTCTTGCCCCCCAAAAGACTCTTTCTTTCAAGTGATTTAGCATTTTCTCCTTGTATTTTCTCTTCTTTCTGAAGAGAATTCTCATGGTGTCATAACTTTGTATATTTCAGAATTAGATATTCAGATTTAATTTCTGCCATGGAAGGTGGAGGCTCCCTCTACTTATATCCTTCCCTCATCCTTGTAGAATGCATGTTTCATAATGAAGTTAAATATGCTAAGCTAACTCAGTTTTAACACTAATGATGCTAGGACCCTAAGTATCAATCCCCCTGATCCCTGTATCCCACGGCAATGAGCAGCTTCCTTTCTGCTTGAAAGGCTGTCTCCATGATGCACTCCTAAAGCAGAGCCAGGTGTCCTGAAGAATGAAATGCTTCTCCTTATATTACTTTCCATCCTGTCCTCCCTGGCTTGCCAATCTATGTTAGATTTCAATATGTCCTAGAAAATCAAATCAAATGTTAAAGTGACAAGAGAGGAGTAGGAATCAAAAGTGTTACAGATCTCGGTAAACTGCACTGATGCAAACATGGAATACATGTAGAATTTCATTTTTATAATGCTAAGCCAGGAAATAGAAAACTATTTTGAATCATCCTATTTTAATATGGGTGCGCTTGACAAAGATTCTATATATAAAATGCTGTTCTAAGAAATTGATAGTAGATTTCTTTATTTTACTTGTAGTAGGTATTAAAGTAGGCTAATTATGTGTCAAGTTTTTACCTGCTACAAATACTGTTAGTTATTCATTTAGTAACTGACACCTAGACCCACTGTTGTCTTACTGTAATAAGATTGAGGTGCAAGACAATTTTTTGTATAATGTAGAGAAAGGATTCCAAATGTTATGAAGATTATCTATTGTCAAGAGCAAAGATAACTACGCACCCAGACACTGTTCATGCCTTATGAGAAATTCTATAAGTCTCCGTATCGTGACTTTTAGAAATACACTGATGAGGGTAAACACAAGATCTTTGAAAAGTGTTGTAATGGCTAATTTGTATGGGCCTTTGAATAATGTGTGATACTACTAATGAAATACAATATTCATTTTCAGTGGCAGTGGTGGGATCAGTCAAGAAGCAGTTAAAATTTATAAGACAAACTTGGCACCAAAATGGTATGAAGTAGATAAATCTTTGATGGTTACTTATTGATCTTAGTGTCCTTAGCAACAAATATCAAGGCTATCCAGAAAGATTCTACTTGATTTGTAGAACTGAAATTATTTAATGTGTGCCAACCTGAGATAGATTTGAGCTGCCACAATAACCATGGCCAGATAATGCAGAATCTATGTCACTGAAAGTAACTTTGGAGCACCTGAGTAAGAAAACTCTGGTGATAGTTTGGAAATGAATACAAATTTCTTTTTTAGACTTTCCTCATTGCTGTTTTCCAGAGTTGCATAAAGAAAATTGCTCATACTGTTTAAGGGCAATTAGACTCTTATTCTAAGCTATATTAATTCCTACGGATTCACAAAATCACAGTGGACCACAAGTCTAATGTGATCTCGTGAATGGGGATAAATGAATACAATTAAGTGTTATCATAATTTCTGCCTGCCTCGATTCCCTGGCTATTGGAGTGAGAAGTCATGTAACAAAATGCCTCAGATTCCTGCCCATAGTAAATGCTAGGTGAGCGAGCGCACAGCAAGAGGTGGCTGCCTACAGACTAGGAGAACAGGAATCAGACTTACAAGAAGCTGATCTTCAACTTCCAACTCTCAGAATTGCAAGAAAATACACAACCTTTGTCTAAGTCACTGTTGTGGTTTGTGTCTAGATGTCCCTTGAAAGCCTCATACAGTTTTAGATGAGTTTTTTTCCAAAGTGGCTGAATCTAAAGGGTGTGATTGATTTGTAGCGCTATTCTGGGATTAGGAGTGTGAGTACTACACCCCCGCATGGTCAGGTAGCCTGCATACAATATACAGGACAGAAAGAGGCTTGTCCTCTCTACTCCCATCCTCTTGTGTTTTCATTCTTCCACCACTAGTACTGGTTGCCCCTCTACCACGTGCCAGCCTGCCTTAGAGTCAGTCAATTATGAACTGAACCTTCTACAAACTGTGAGCTAAATAAGCCTTTTTTCCTTTAACCTTGGATGTCAAATATTTTGTCTCAGCAAAGAGAAAAGTAATTAAGGTAGTCACCCAGTATATGGTGGCATTTGTATGACTGCTCAAAAAGTCTAAGACAATAGCTGAGAAACCATGGCCTCAGGAAATCCTTCTCTTTTGAAATGGGCCATAAGCAAACCTATCGAAATTTGACTTTCATGAAAACAGCAAATGTGCCTGTTTCTGCTCTAGTGGAGGACACTATTTCCATCTTCTAAGGCTTTTTGTTACACAAATTTGAAGAGATCCTCTGGAAAAACTGCACTGACTGTTTCTGCCAGCAAGATGTGCAAAACCGTGGCATACCCTGGAGAAATCTCTCCCAGATCCAGAGAATATAGAGAAGCTTATATTAAAAGAAAACATGTGGTTCCACTGTTGTCATCCTGGGCTTTTTATGTCGCTAGATGAATAGGTTAACAATAGGTTTTGATGTTGGCTGCAGTGACTGATGTAGATTATTAAGAAACACAGGGCTGCTACCGTACACTGGGATGGCAGAGAGATGTCTGAGGCCCAGGGGAGCACATTGATTTGCCTTCTAATCCTGCTGTATCTAGTGATAAAAGATAATGCAACATTTACGAGCAAGATTGCTGTGGACTCCAGTCCCTCAGAAATGAAAGTGTGAATAAAGGAAAGAGAATATTTCTCTCAGGTAGAAATCCTGAGTATCTGATCAGCTTGTAGGGCCAGAAGAAAGAGGAAATGGGCAGTGAAGTAAGGGAATCATAAGTACCAACCAAGCAAGTTTCAGAAACTTGAACTAAAACATCTACTCATACTTTCTTCCTTGATGTATAGAACATCAACCTTTATTTTTAATCTGCAATTCTTCTAACAATTAAATAAGACAAATAGTTCATGGTTAATTTTAAAATTTACCCTTATATAGTTTTCTAATTATCAATGTATTATGTATTAGGGAATCATTTAAAAAAAAAAAACACCTGAATTCAAACACAGATGAAGTAGTTGATGAATGTTAGGGCTGCCTTACCTTTACAGTGTGTTTCCTTTTACCGAATGAAAGTGAAAAAGAATTCATTATCCGTGTTGCCTAGGGAAACAGGTGTAGAAAAAGAGCAACTTCGGATGTTAGTAGCCAAAGGTAGAACATAATGTGAATCTGTTAGGTTTGTAATTAGTGAAATTTGAATTGAACATTTTTTAAACTGATTTCCTACGTTTGGAATGTTTCATATTCACCCTGCACATAGCCAGTGAGAAAGCAAAATTAATTTCTCAGCCTCTTTTGCTGCTAATGTCCAGGGACATGATTCGACTTCACCAGTGACTCAAGTATGTAGCAATTAAATGGGACTGGCATTTGAAAAGAAGACCTTAGACATATTCTAGACAATCTGAGAAGTATAATGATAGACCATAATATTCATCCGTTTCTTTAAACTAACCCAAGAGAATTTAGTTGTCAGTTACCCCTGAAAATGTCCTCAATCAACACTCATACTGTAAATTTGACTATAAAATTTTGTTTGAACTTGCCCACTGTGAATGGTCCAGTTTGGATTGCATTTTTACTGCACATGAAGCTCTCTGAGTTGTGGACGCAAACCACCTTCATCACATCCTCTGGTGCCCACAAGGCATCTTTTCCTGGATCATTGTAAAATCTTCCCTGCCTTTATCCTTGTCCCTGAGTCTCAGAAAAAAAAAGTCGTAATTATCATTACCATGGAAATCAGATCATGGTATTCTGTGCCTAAAAACTCCATTGGATCCCCATTCTTCTATTTAGTTTTTCTGAAAGTCAAAGTCATGACCTTGATCTACAAACCTCTCCAAGATGTGAGCCCTGAAGAACCCTAAATGTTTCTTCTGTCACTCTCCCAAATCCACCCTGGTCCCTTGAAATGTACAAGGCTTGTTCCTGCCTCAATTCTTTGCATCTGTTTCCTTGACCTGAATTCTTTCTGCAGCATGGCTGGCTTCCCATCTCCTCCAGAACATTTTTGTGATGTGCTCACCTCATGTTAGTGTGGGCCTGCCTAACAGCACCATCTCAAATAAAAATCCTACCAGACTCTCTGCCCAGGACCCCATCAGACATAGAATTGTCTGTGTCTTGTGTCTATGTTTTCTTTTTTGGTGGCAGCCATTTCCATATAAATTATGGTGGCATAGATGGTATTAGACAACAAGAATGATAATTGGTACTAAATTATATACATTCAAATCTCAGTCTGCCACTTAGAGGTTATGAAATCTTAAAAAAATTATGTTTCTCTCTGTTCTTCAGTTACTTAGTTTCTAAAATATGGCTAAAATACTATCTACCTAATAATACTACCTACTCCCTACCTGATATGAGAATTAAATATGTTGGTATATGCATATGAGGAGATAAGGATGTGAATTCATATATATATATATATATATATATATATATATATATATATATCACATTCTACATATTTAATGCTACTGGCTATTATTTAACCTTATACATTTATTTGTTTCCTGTTTCATGAATAGAATGCAAGTTTTTTTGGGGGGTAGGGGAGGTACCAGAAATCAAACTCATGACATAATGTTTGCCAAGCAGGCATTGTACTGTTGAACTATATTCCCAGCACTTAGAATGCAAATTCTGAGGGTAACATTTTTTGAATACACATCACACACAGAGACATACACACACCATATCAATCTATTCTATAGATAGACAATCTACATCTGTATATATTACCTATCATCTAACTATGCATTATTTATCTGTTTAACATCTACCTATCTACAAAAAGATTAACTGATACATCTCCAGGAACTGGAAAAAATGCTTACACATCACAGGACTTTAACAAACGTGTTAAATGGACTTCACATCTTTTCCAAGCAGTTACTTGGCTACTGGGAAAGTTCTTCCATGTCCAGTTAATTATTTTCACCATCTACCAGAATCTACAGAATAAAATCCCTCATGACTCTTCTTGGTTGTATCCGCCTAGCTGTCTGCCTTTCGTCAACAATAATACTCAACCGTCATTAACGTTTGTTCACTATTTATTTTTCTTCTCCTCAAGTAGATTGTTTCATAAAATTACTTTGGAATTTAAGGATCCAAATGTCACTTTACTCATAATTTCTGATGTCTTTGTACTCCTTGAGAAATCTTCCCATTTCCCTAAATTGAAAAGACAAGACTATAGTTTACATGTTTCTCGTTGATCATTTCCCCACTTTTCTTTCATCTCTACATGTCATTAACCTCTGCTCTCAACTAAGATTCAAACATTTTTACCTTTATACATTCTCTTGTGTCTTAGTCTTTCTGATTTTCTTTTCTGAGGTGCAGGCTGTGTTCCTTTTTTGGTGGAAAATTTTTGTGATTTTGGGGGGCAGGGCCTCAGGATTGAACCCAGGCCTCATACATGCTAAGCAAGTTCTCTATAATTAAGTCAAACCACAAACCAATCACTTGTTTAATTCCACTCATGGGTATCACTTTCATTTGGGCACCTTTAGGCACTGTGCCGGATATGGCAAAATTTGTTCTGGACTCTGTGATTAGAATACATTCACTGATTACTCCTAGACATATTTACCATTTTTTTAACTAGACATTTTCTTCAAAATCTTCCTGTGCATCCCACAGTCATTATTTATAAATTAATATCTAATCATGATATTTCTAATGTTTTAATCTTATAATTTTGAACAGCTTACTCTAATGACACTCTCCTCTATAATATTTAAGTCCCTCATTAATTTTTCAGTTCCACTCTGACCAGACACTTCCACCTCATTAATCATATAAGCATATGTATGTGTTGTGCATGTGTGTGTGTGTGTGTGTGTATGATGCCGCTACTACTAAATAATGCAAGTAAAAGTTAACATCCATTGGTTATATTCTATACGTCAGGCACATTGCCAACTACATGCAATCTCTACAGATAACACTGTAAGATAGAATATAGGCACCATAGGAAAATTAAAAATATCTACCATATTCACTACTACATATCCAATAAATATTGCAGTTCCTGATTCATATTTCCACTCTATTTAATATTTATTAATTATCTAATTATAAGAACTATTAACCACAGGTAAAGAAATAGAAAAGAAGGGAAAAGATTATATAAACATATATACACACATACATATGATAGGTAATTGTACTACTAATCTCTACAGTTCATCAAAAAGAATAGTCTGTGCTTTCATTGTTTGATCATTTTTTCATGCCTATAGCTTGCAATCTGAGCAACTACTTTAAAGACAACAATATGCAAAAAATTAACCATTGTTAATCTCCTATTATTTTGTTTTAAAATCCTGTATCATTTTTTTGTTTTAAAAAAAAAAGAAATAGAGGCACAAATATGTAACTTTTTCAAATCAGTTACTAAGTGGAAATCAAAGATCATTCCACTCTTGAACATATTATGACATATTACTTCTCTCTCATGTTACCTCCATCCTGCTTATAATTACACACATCTCCTTTACCTATATTTTCTTCTGTACAAACCATGGCCTCAACCCTTTAATTATATTTCTATTGAAGTCCTTAATTTTTTCATTGCTTAATGAATGTTTATAAAGTAACTAACTAAACAATGAATGAACAGTGATGAAAGCACAAAAATCTGCCTCTATTATGTTTAGTGTGTTGAAAAGAGTAGGAATAAATTTCACAAGAGAGATATTCTTTCCCTTGTATTATTCTGGAGAAAAGGAAATAAATTTGTATGTCAATACACTTGTGGCCCTCTGCTCTAACTCATTAAAATTTTAATTAATGTTTAATTAATTATTAAATTTAATGCCTCAAACACGTTAGAAGAGACAATGTACAAAGCATGCTGGCGAAGTGAGCAGGCTGGCAGAAAGAATAGGAAACTATGTATTACTATGTGAACTACCACACTGGTTTATGAACAGTGTGCAAATTGTATTGTTAATAACATGAGTAATTCTTTCTTTGTAGCAGAAAGTTCAAGTGTTTTGATTAGAATGATTAGGGTATGAAGGATGCCATATTCATTGGACACTAGTAAATTTTAAAGTGGCCAACCTATTTCCTGTATTTATAGTACAGTGTTTCATGCCAGCATAAGCATCATACTTATAAAAAACAATACTCAAAATATTTGAAAACATGACAGTGTCCTGAGAAATTATTAAGAAACCTTTTCTGTTTTGCAGAGCACAAGGGTGGGCTATAAATTAAATACAGTGTCAACAGTAGCAAGAAACACACACATCATGCAACTATGTCTGTTGAGGGTAGTTTCATGTTTTGATACCCAGATATTTAATTAAATTTAATGAAATCTAATTAGTTAAAATAAAGCTAGAAACTCTGTCTATGATTAAAGCCCACAGTTGATTTTAAATAAAAAGGAGTCTCATATATGAACTAGGTGTGACTGATTTGATTTAGTTGACTAATCAAGGGCAAAGCTGAGGCTTCCCTGGCAGAGAGGAAATTTTACCTGTGGATAGTAGCCTTCTATACTGCATGTGTATATCTCAAGTACTAGTATGGTTTAAATATAAAATAGAGACAGAGATAGGTAACAAAAAGATAAATAGTGCAGTATCTAGTTCATACTTTTACCCTATTAAATATTTACTAATACAAGGTTATAATATGTTGTTAATCTTACTTGGAGATAATGAAATAGAGTCACAAATATATTACCAAACTTGCTGAAAGCTAAGGAACAAAGGTAAGAGAAAGAAATAGAGAGAGATAGAGGCAGAGACAGACACAGAAGGACAGATAGATACATGTCCCACTACATCTGTTTCTCAACTTCAGTCCTGATTTATCCATATGACTTTGTGAAAAAATAATGGGACAATGTGAGTATATTGTGTATATCTATTCACACACATAATGCTCATTATCCTGAAAAATTCTTAGCAAATGCTTTCTGTTCTGTTCAGGCTAGGCTATACATTAGAGTAAATATGAATTTAATCTTCTTATCTGCATTGCACATACAAGTGGAGGATTTGTCAATATTCCAGGAGAGTCTTTTGAACATTTATCAGTCAGCACCGCCAGTTTTGACAGGATAACTACTTGCTAAATATCAAGTGCAGAAGCACTAAGTCATCATTTCTAGACAGTTTATTACTTTGAAAAGATTATTATTTAAGATAACTTCCCTCCTTATAACTTTCCTCAGACTCTCCACCATCTCAATTGTGAAGTGCTTTGATATAAATTTTATCTGCATGCAGTGTATGCAATATTGATGCTTTTAATAAGCAGTTCTTTGTATTCAAAGGATTTTTGATTATTCTTAATACATCATGGGATGAGATACACTGCAGTCTGTTTATACTGATGTCATATTAATACTTTAATATGCCAGATGGAAGCTCTTATAAAATTTGATGATTACTCTGGCATAAAACGTATTTCTTATATTACTTCTTCAATATTCATTGTAAGTGTCATTATAAATCAAAATTCAAATAATATGCTTTTTCATTAATCAATGAGTACATTTTCTTTTTTATTAAGATTAAGCATAGCTTACTGCAAAATTCTATTGAACAGTAAGTATAGAAAAATAAGGAAATGAAGGCACACATACATTCATAGACTGGAACTATTTCTGTATCATTACATATGCATAGATTTAATTCACCCATATTATGAGTTTGTATTCTTAAGTGAAAGATGAGAATAAACTCATCAGCTAAGGAAAAAGTGCATTTGCATGATATCAAATCCTATAACTCATCAGAGCTTTTCTAATCAGCTCATCTGAATAAGAGATGATGATGATGATGATGATGATGATGATGATGATGATGAAAATGAAGATATAAGAGAGCAATAACTATTTTTGCATAGTAAGGCTTGGCTGTGAGAGTATAGTCCAATTAGACAGAATGGGAACACTTATCTCATATGATTTGTTTATCTATGCAGCTGTGTGATTTGATGGAAACCAGGAATACTAATTTTATTGGTTATTCACCATTTTAGGGCTGCCTCAGAAGGTTCAGCAGCTCAATCTGATTTGCCTATAAGAAAATAGAGTAGGAGTGAAGTGAAAAATACATAAAGTGTTTTTCAATATAATTTTGGCCAAAATTTGTGAATAACCAGTAACTAAGATTATACTGGTAACTTATAAAGAAAGAAACAGGTGAACAATACTATGAGACATATGAATAGAATGAATAGTATAAACATAATAGAAGTTCCTAATAAAAATTAATATGAATTAATGCAATGCTAATGAAAAACTTTAAATATTATCTATGGCTCTGTGGAAAGTTGTATAAAGAATATTTTTCAGAGAGGCTTTAATTTAAGTCAGTATCAATTGCTGTACTTTAAAACAAAGTTTCCACTCCAGGCTAAACATTTAAAATATTACCATAGTTTTCTGTGCCAGTGAAGTGCGATTTGTGTGGGAAACCAGAAAGGAAAGGCAAAGTAGTAAAACGGCAAGAAAAGATGTAGCCTTCTCCTTTAAAATGTTACTGCAGATAATTATTTGATCTTTCCTGATCTTAAGCTATGATTTCATTCCTGAAATAAATACAAATGTTTCATGGTATATTATTTACTTTTCAGAGACAGATAAGTGTGTAATTTTATTTTCCTAGTTAGTCCTTACTTGGTCTGAAATAAATTTTATCATTCTTAGAAAACATAATATTCAATTTCAATTGTTTTCTAATCTGAAGGAACTTGTACAAAATTGAACCTAGCTTTTAATTAATTACATATAGAACTATAAATAAAGACATTAATAAATTATTTAGGCTAAAAAAGGTAGATGTGCTTTCTATAATAATTATTATTCTTTTGAGTTTTCTATTTCTTTCACAATCAGTTCTGATAAGTTGCATTTTTCTAAAAATGAATAGTTGTAATGAATATCCAACAATACTTCCAACAATAAGATTGTATATTATTTTGCACTTGAAGAAAATTTTGTATATGAACAAAAATATAGTTTATTATGAAAATTTTGTATATAAACAAAAATATAATTTGTTATGAAATAAATAAACACTTGCATATCCTAAAGATACCTAAAGAGAATATTCTCTGCTCTTCAAAACCCCAATATATATCTGTGGCAACCCATACACTCTGTATTACAAAAGAATATTAATCTGATTTTTGTTATAAGAAGTTGCTTCTTTTAAAATTTTGTTTTCTCTTACCATCTAGTTAAGAAGCATTAATTTTTTACAGCTAAGTGGTGTTTTTTTTAAACTTTATTGTAAATTGTTAATCTTGGGCTTCTTTTATTCAATACCAAGAGAAATTCAACTGTATTTGGATGCTGTAGCATTTTATTCATTCTCATTTTAGTATAAGTTTATAATGTATGATTTCTGCATAGTTTATTCATTTGTTCAAATATTAATCTAAATGAGAGACTTCTCCTCCCCCACGTAGTGATTTATACTTTGTGTCAAAGAATTATTTTCTTGTTTTGTCACTTGCTAGTTTAAACTAATGTATCACTTAATTATTTTGAACTTTTTCCATATAGAAAGTAACACTTATTTTATAGTTTCTATAAATTAGATACTTGTGGTGTAACTAAATAATCTTTCTTTCCGTTATTATAGTATGGCACCATCCATAATATACTGACAAAATACATCATTTGTGGAAGATTTTTGGTTCTCTTTTATCTAATTTAAAAATTAACATAATTTTTCATACATGAAGCAGGCTAGAATATAATATGGTCATCACTTACTTTCCTCTCAAGTGTAATTTTTCAAATGAATACAAAATTAACCACACTTTTTTGTGTTACTTACTGCTAAAATATGATAATTAAATATTTAAAAATTTTTCTTCTTGTGTCTCCAAAAAGACAGTCCTTCAAATTTTTCTCAAAGCTTATTGTACATAAAATACTATATCCATCAAATAATAAAATTAAATTTTTAAAATAACTAAAACAATCTTTTAAAATAATGGCTAAATAGGCAGGCATTGTATAGATTTGAAATGAAAACTACATTTAAGAAAGAAAGAAACAAAAAAGCATCTTCACTCCTTACAGCTGTGCTGCACAATGTTTGGTAGAAAAAGAATTCTCACCACATTTTCTCTTCTTAAATATTTACACTTGGAGCATGGGAACACTGAAAAAGATTTAATTAAGATACTTTAATAGGAGTTTTCATGCATATTTCCTCATACCGTGCCCTTTGACTCCTTTATTATCTTTTTAACTTGGCTATTTGCCAAACCAAGAACCCAGAACACTTGGCTGATAGGGAGTTTGCATGTCCACGGCTACCTGGATAGGGGATGGCTGATGGTGATCACTATGTGCGTTCCCAGAGCCACTTACTGTGTGAAAGATGAGGACGGCCAGAGGTAGGACTACCAGGGAAAGTACAGCATACACAACTCAGTATGAATTTTAGATAAATAACAAAAAACATCTTCCCCATATGTTCCACAAGTCGGGTGGAACATACCTACATCAAAAAACAATTTGCTCTATATCTGAAATTCAAATTTAATTTGGTGATACAGATAGATAGATGATAGATAGATAGATAGATAGATAGATCTTTTTCTTTTTCTTTTTCTTTTTGTTTGTTATGTTTTTTGTTAAGGTGGTAACCCCAGAAAGTGGAAAGGTTACTGGAAATTCTCTCGTTAGTAGCTTGGTTTCACAAAGAGGAGATTACTATCCTTTAGCACAAACACTAAGACTGTAGACTTAGCCATTTACACTATTTCTTCCTTCTCTCTACTTCTTTTCTTCTCCTCTTTCTCTTCTCTCTCTTCTCCAGAAGCATCAATGGTATTAGTAGTAATAGTAATAATAGCAGCTGTTATGGTAATAATAGCAACAACAATAATAATAAAGCTACCTTCCCTCCTTATTTATTATAAAGATTATATGCATAGCTTCTTATGCATATCATCTTACTTGACTTTTTAATGAAATATATTTTTCCTATATAGATACTTTAAATAATAAATAAGAAAGAATTATCAAATAATACTGAATTTTTTCTTTGTTGAGAAAGATTCTTAGGGTGATAGAAGACTTCATGTAAATAGGTTGAGAAAAATGCAGATTAATTCACAGCCCAACGATTCCTATTAATAATTAAAACTGCACTGGGTTTCCTTTTTAGAGGAGTTGTTATATTGATTTGGTTCACTGAATAAAATGATATTAATTAAAATAATTCACCCTGGCAAAGAATGAGGAAAAATTAAACTTACCATATTAGGACAGTTCTATCCTAATGAACTGAAGTAGAAAAGTGAAGCAGATGTTTTAATAAGTGAAACTTTTTTTTGATTTCCATAATTTCTCCATAATGAAGATCAAATTATAGGGATACCTGGAACAACCATGTAATCAATTGTATTTGTACTCTCCTTTATCTGTACAGTAGTACTTTTAAGCATTTGTTCTTAAATACTATTGTTATAATCTGTCAATTTTAATAGCTAATGTGTAACTATCAAGTGAAACACTTCAGTGGATGGTGCGCTACAGTAGAATCAATATTGAAAAGAAGTTATAACATGATGCTTTTGACACCACATGATTTGGATCGGTAATTGTATATTTAGCATTTGTTTTAAAATTTTAAATATCTGTCCAACACTGTAAGAAATATTTCTCTAATGTTTATCTTCCAGTGTAACTGTCAAGTATATGACACCATATGCTGATAAAAGAACATTGATCTTGGAGTGTATTAGCAAGTGGCTGAAACTCATTAAACTATGAAATAATGAAGTTAGCATTTAGACACAGCTACATTCAACTTTGAGGCCAGTTTAAAAAAAAAACTTTTCTTATATATGATGGATATTCAATAGTCTACACATGTGTAAAGAGTAAAATTAGTCTTGACACACTTAAACACAGGGAGGGGGCAATCACAATACTTTAAAAATAATGCATACCTCCAACATTCGTAAGACTTCTGACGCCCTTTATAATCCAGCATTCCTCTTATTCCCAGTCACACTTCTTGTGCCTAAACAATAACTGATCTTCTTTGTTACTAAAAGTAGTATGCATTTATTACAGTTTTATATAAATCATAATGCCTTCTTTTTCTCAACATAATTATTTCAATGTATATTCCTATACTTGATTATATCAATTTTTCTGTTTCCCATATTGGCAGCAAATATTCTTTCCTATGTATATAGCATGGCTGTTTATCCAGAACCTGTTGCAGAATATTTGTGCTCTCTCCAGTTTGGGTCTATTAAAAATGCAGTTCTATGAGCATTGGAGTGTCAGTCCTTTAATTCGTTTAGTCCTCTTTCATGAAAATGTAGGAGTGGAATGCCCAGCTGTGAATTAGGAAAAAAAAACAACTGTCAAATTGTACAAGGTGCATGCGTGGCTTTCTATTGCATTATCACCAAAACTGAAATTGATCAGCATTTTTAATTATAAACATTCAGTGAAGTATCTGAATCACATAGATACTAATTTGAAAATCACTAGTAACACATGATATTGAATGAATATCTTTTCATCATGTTTTCATGCATGCATCTTCTTTGATGAAGTGAAAAATTGGTTGAAACTTACTTAAATTTATTGCATTGTTTGTTACTTTTTATTGTCACATTTTAGGATTTCTCATATTTTCAACACAGAAATGTTTTATCAAACATATAATTTGTAAAGGTTCCTCCAAGACTGCAGTTTTGTCTTTATATTCTCTTAAAAGAGACTTCAGAGTAGAATTTTGCAATTTTGATAAAAAATAAGGTTTTTAAAATTTTTTCTTATATTTTATAGGTCATTCATGGTTTTGATACCAAATCAAAGAATTTAGCCTTGATTTGTTCTTTTTTTTCTAGAAAACATTTGAGAGTCACCATTAGGTTATTTGAGCTTTTTCTTTCTTCCTGATATGAATATTTACCACTATAAAGTTGCCTCTTAGGACTGCTTCCATTGTGTCTCATAAGTTCTGTGTTGTATTCGCATTATCATTTAGTTGTAGATACTGTTTAATTTTTCTTTAATTTTATCTGAGCTATTTGTTGTTCAGTAGTGTTACTTAATTTACATGTACTTAAGGAATTCTTGTGGTTTCTTTTGCTGTTGGTTTCAAATTTATATCAAAGAAATATCAAGAAATGTTTGTAAAGATTTTTCCCATATCCTTGTCTATAATTTTCATATTTTTAGGTTTTAAATTAAATTGGTGATATATTTTGAGTTAATATTTTGTTCTTGGTGTGAAGTATGGATCAATATTCAGATTTTTCACAGGGATTTCTACTAGTTCTAGGGTCATTTTCTGAAAAGACTCCTATTTTTCCACAGCAAATCTTTTGCATACTTGTGGACAATAGCCTCTCTATGTATTTCCGGATGCTGATCTAATGCTTTGATCTATTCTGTTTTATTACCTTTATATATTCCTTTCCTTGTGTGAGTCTCAGTGTTGGGAACTGTTGAAGCTGGAAATTCACCACACCTGCTGGAGCCTGTCAGCCAGGTCAGAGAACAAAGACTGTCAGTTCTAAGCCACAGAAGCAAGTGACTCTGGGACCCCAAATTTGGGCCCTTAGGTTGCCATATATGCAAATTACTGGTCAATGGGGCGTCACGTGACTTTAAGTTGTTAAATGTAAAAATGTCCCTACGGTGAGGGAGCAGTTACTTTCCTCCCATCAGGAGAGGAAGGGTTCCACCTGACCCCTGTCTCATCCTGTCATGGTCCTTCACCTCAGGAACCTCAAGAGCTGCATGGGTCATGGTATTCCAGTTCTTCCCCTACAATTCTTTCTTTCTTGCCTATATTTTCCTAACACACATGAGTGTATCTCTACTCAATGGAATATTTCAAATGGCCCCTTCAAAAATAACTAGGTTTTTCTTTCCACATACAATACTCTCCCCTCAGTCACTCTCTGCTGCAGACTGCTTTTACTTCCCCCGAAGATTTGGAAAGCCCTAGCCTCTCCCCCGATTCTTCCTCACAGTACCACAGTCTAGAAAATTCCTCCAGCCACAAAACAGAACAATAGTAACACTAAGCTCATTCACTCTTCCTGTGTCAAAGACTGCAAGGCTTCATTATATTGAAGTGATTGTTTTACAAATAGTTGCCCCATTTTTTTTTGTTTGTTTTTCATGCGAATGCAAGCATGGCCCTGGTTACTTGATCTTGAATAGAAATTAAAGTCTTTCTGAGACATCTTTTAAATATGTATAATAGAAAAATTCAGGACATTTAGTCAATTAGTTACTACATTGTCAAATGAAAGGCAGCAATTTAAGGCAAAACGTATACTCCTTGCTTCCCTACAGGGCTCTGTTTTAACTTTAATAAAAGATCTTGGAATTTGTTTTTCTATTTAAAGAAGCTGTTTCCCTAACATGTCATACTCACAGAAAACAGTCCTTTCTTTTATTATATTAATCCTTAATTATATGTTTACAGTGACTCAGTCCCATGGGCAAATGGCTATTACTTTCATAGCTTGCCAAGCTTCTGTCAATGTTATTGCCACAAACACCTTAATTGAAATAAAACATGCTCACTATGTGCATTACACTTCAGAAAATGTAATTTTATCTTCATTTTAACATTAGCTAGCATGACTTATGAGCTACTTTAAAATTCTGAGACTTAGTTGCCCACAGTAAAAAATAATTGATTAATGATTAATTACAGTAATATCTCCTGTGTTTTTTGCCCAGATGGGAATAAAAATGGAAACAAATGTTTGTATAATTCTAATTAAACACAAATAAGCAAAGACAGTGAAACTATTATTTGAAATCCTTCTAAATACAACAAGCGCTTAAATTATTAAGGCAATTCCCCATACAAATCAATTCAGAAATAAACTTTGTTTTCAATTACCTGGGATAATGCCCATGTTCTGTTTTGCTTGTATCTCCACATGCTCCAAGGGGATAAAGGGATTAAGACAAGTATCTGGATAATTCAGAAAATAATTATAGGCCATGTTACCAATTGTTAGTGTAGAATTACACATGGCATTTATCCAACAAAGGGTCCACTGCAGACCAACGCAGGAGTCCAGAGCAATTACCTTCTTTTTCATGATTATGAAAATAAAGGCACTATTGTAAAAGTCTTCTTCTAGGTAAGCAGATGTGTTTAAAGCTAACAGAAGAAAATTTCTTTATTAAGCTGGTAATCAGCATATACTCTCTAACTGACTTACATAGAGTATGTAATCAAGATTTATTTAAATGATTTTGATTATAATATTTGTATTTCTTTTTGCTGAATATCTATGTTAATTATCAATGGTCTTATGACTCAGATCTAATGATCTTCTATATTTTGGAAGGTGATTGCGTTGTGGGGATTTATCCATTGATGAGTTCAAAGCTCAATGTCCACAATAAAGAAGTGGAACCTAGCTGAAGAAGCAGGTCAATATGGGCATAATCTGGAAGGATATAACTCCCAGTTCATACTTTTAACCTCCCGGATGCCAGGGGCTGGGCAGCTGTGCTTCGCCCAGACTCTTCCGCCATGCTGTTTTTGCATTAGAGCTAACCTACTATGGACCACACTTAGGAGTCAAAGGAAACCTCTCCTCCTTTAAGTTGTTGGTATTAAGTATTGTACCCAGAAAAGGGAATGTGACTAACATAAATCCCATATGGTTGTCAAAGATGCATGGACA
This sequence comes from Hydrochoerus hydrochaeris, assembly GCA_004027455.1. Taxonomy (NCBI): domain Eukaryota; kingdom Metazoa; phylum Chordata; class Mammalia; order Rodentia; family Hydrochaeridae; genus Hydrochoerus; species Hydrochoerus hydrochaeris. The sequence goes on from PVLA01000487.1 coordinate 415,804, forward strand.
CATCGATATACTACTTAAGGCAGACCTTTAAATGCGACTGATCCACCTGCAAAAAGTACATTCAGTAAAACATTCCACAGCTATCAGTCCCCCCAGGGATTGGGTTAACTACAGAAAGCTGAATGCCACAGGGTCACATTTCTTTTCAGGACAACTCACGCCCAGTGATGTATTGTTGCATAGATCTAGATAACAAGGCCTGCTATGGAACAATGGTGTTGGAATATACTCTCCCGAAAACTCTTTGCAAGGTCATCTGAGGATGATCTCTGGTTGGCATCACAGCTCTACTTATCAGTCTGCAGCATTCTGCTTCTTTTTACTGCTCCAAAACATTTTGTTCTGAAAAACACTCCATGGTATGTATGGCCATAGACAGTATTCTTAGAAATGGCCCAAACTCATAAGACAGAGATATAGAGCTGAAGGAAAAAAAATTCCAAACTAGCTGTCAGTGACAGTACCACCCTGTAACAATTCTGTAACAATTACAGAGTTGTTAAAACTCAGAGCTCAACTGGCACTATGAAATGGTGGAAAATTGCAATGGTATATTTGATGCATCTGGTTTAAAAGTTCTGAGGGAAATAATAGTATTATGCCATTACAATTGTATGGCTATTAGCAAACTTCTCTGACATTCTAGATAGAGAGAGACAACAGAGGGCAGGGAACTTAGCTTAGAGGCATAAACGCATGCCTGGCAAACTTGAGGTCATGAGTTTGACCCCATAACAAAAAATAAATAAATAAATAAATAAATAAATAAATAAATAAATAAAAGAGACAACAGAAACCTAACAGTGATTAGCAGGCCACTGTAAACCAAGTATAACATCTAGAACTTCCTGGTGGAGAAACAACAACAAAAACAACAACCTTCCAGAGCAGAGCAAAGAAATCTCAATGTTAAAACCTGACCTTAAATATAAGAATAGTCACCCTCGCGCTCTCCTGGAGCCCTTCCCATCTGCAAGAGATTGATTTCCTTTTCTTCTTCTCTCCATTCAACATTGTGCTTTTTGTTCGCATTTTGCATTACTCAAATGAGAGACATTATACTATATTTAAAGTTATGTGCCTGATTTATTTCACTCAACGTTATATTTTCCAGGTGCATCCATTTTCTACAAATTTCTCTAATTTGTTGTTCTTTACAGCTGAGTAGTATTCCATTATGCATAGATATCACATTTTCTTTATCCAGTAGTCTGTTTATGGATGTAGAAGCTCTATCCAGGATTTAATCAATGATGAATTACGAATTGTGCTGCTATAAACATTACTATGCATGCATGCATCACTATTGTGGGTAAGAGGAGACAGACAGGGAAAATAAATAGAATAATGATACATCATGTACAGGAACCTAATAGCCTCAATGAATATAAACACTGTGTGTCAAAACTTGAGATAAGATTAATAATATCAACATAGAAGACAATGACAAAAAGGGATTTAAAGGAGGAGGAATGAAGGAGAGAGGGAAGAAGATGAAGATTTTTAAAAAAGAATCGGTCTGTCTTAATTACATGTACATTCTTCAAGATAATTGTAAAATGTATGCACAGCAAACACATACTAAAAAAAATAAATAAATAACCAAGCTCAAAAACTGTTACATTCCCAATAAGTGTCCGCAGTGCCAAAACTATATCCCTGGGTTGAAAAAGAATGAAAATATTACAGATGGGCTGGGACTATCTGTATTAATCTCCCATAAATCTTAAATGCCCAAATTTTTCTAAGCACTTCGAAACTATGGAAGGACCCACCCATATACTCCTCACTAAGAACTTACTGCCTGCACTCACTGAAAATTAGTGCAGAGCCTCTGCCCCAGCTGCTACTGCTACTATAAACAGCCTAAGACAACACATGGTCTCCTCAGGTAGACTCGCTATTCACTAGACTTGATATTAACAATTGAGGCCCAGTGGAAGATCTTTTGGTCCCTGGAGGCTTAATTTTGAATGCATTGTAGGATCCCAGTGTCCTCTTCTCTTTTTGCTTCCTAACCACGAAGTGAGTAGTTCTGGACCTTCTTTCTTTCCTACATTTTGATCCCAAAGACATGCCTTCATAAAGTATTCTAACTAAGCTCTCTCAGTTCTGCTCCCAAGACAACCCCCTGCGCTACAATGGTAGAATGGACAGAACATACAAGTTAGAGTCATGCAAATTTTATAGTAATCTCCTAACTTCATGACTGTGGGCAAGTTACTTACCAATTGTAGACTTTGGTTTCCACGTAAGGCCCTCTCATATGCTTTGTTTTTCTTCCCATGTGATTGATTTGTATAATATTTTATTCATATCCATCTCTATTCCCCACTTTTACACCCCTTTCCCATCTCTTATTCTCTTTCTCTTGCCTAACACCTGTCTCTTTTCTACTTTCTTGTTATTTTTTTAATATTCCATATATTAATGAGAACACATGATATTTTTCTGAGTATGGTTTGTTTAACTCAAAAGATGGTCTCCAGTTCCAACCATTCTCCTGTGTTTGTTAGTCCTTATGACTGAATAACACTCCATTGTGAATGTTTACCACACTGTTTCATCCATTCTCCTGTGCACAGGCATCTAGGCTGGTTCCATACCTTGGCTATTGTGACTTCTACACTGTAACCATGGTTATGTAGATTTCACTATAGTATGCCAATTTCAATTCCTTGGGTACATAGCAAGGAATGTGATTGCTCCATTGAATGGTAGCTCTAGTTTTAGTTTTCTGAGGCTCCTACATAGTGATTTCCTCAGTAGTTGGATTAACACACATCCCCTGCCTCACTGCCATCCCAATCTTGCCACCATTAATTGCTTTTTTATGTGCTTGATGATAGCATTTTGACTGGGTATCATCATGCATATAGTAATACTGTAGTTTTGATTTACATTTCCTTAATGATTAAAGATATGAACATTTTTTCCTATACTTATTGGCTATATATATATATATATATATATTTCCTTTGAGATGTGTCTTACCATTCATTTGCTCATTTATTAATTAGGTTATTCAGTAGTTTTGTGTTAGACTTTTCAGCTCGTAATATACTTTAGATATTAATTATCTGTCAATCGAGTAGCTGGTAAATATTTTCTCCCACTCTGTAGGCTGTCTCTCCTCTGTTGATTGTTTCTTTTGCTATACAGAACTTTAATTTGATGTAGTCCCATTTGCTGATTCTTGCTATCATTTCTTATGCTATCAGAGTCTTATTTGGGAAGTCTTAGCCTGTACCTATGGTTTAAAGTGCTTCTCTTATGTTTTAACAGTTTTAAAGTTTCCAGTCCTGTACCTGAGTCTTCAATCTATTGGAAATGATTTTTATACATGGCAAAAGATAGGGATCTAATTTCAGTCTTCCACAAGTAGATATCCAGCTTTCCCAATACTATTTATTAAGAAGGCTAGCCTTTCTGCCAATGTATATTATCGGCTCTGTGGTCCAAAATCAGATGTTTGCAGTTGTGTGACCTTGTTTCTGTATCATCCCTTGTTCCATTAGTCTACCTGTTTATTTTTGTGCCAGCTCCATGCTGCTTTTGTTACTATGGCTTTGTAGTGTAGTTTGAACTTGAATATAGTGACGCCTCCAGCCTTGCTTTTTGTGTAGAATTAGTTTGGCTACTTTGAGTTTTTTCTGTTTCCATAGTAATTTTAGCATTTTTTTCTTGTTCCCACGGGAAATGTTATTGGTTCTGATAGGAACTGCTCTCATTTTGAACACTACATTTGGTAACATAGCCATTCCGACACTGTTGTTTCTGCCAGTCTATTCATATTTTTTTCCTTCTATGAAGCAAAAGCTGCCCTCTAAGCCCTGAAGCCTAGAATTGTTTGATTTAACTCAGATTTGGATTAAAATTCCACAAATATGCAACTATATAAAACATGATCTTGTTTAAATGTGTTTACACACATATGACCATGTCAGGGTTTAATTATTTACACATTTCAGATGACAACGTTCAGTTTTTTTAAGGTAGTCACATAAAATGAATATACCTTACCTCCTCTCTTGTGGCTGTGTGGTGACATCCATATGTGGATGATTTTTTTTTAATCTTGCTTGATTTACAAATAAAACAGGAAAGAAAAAGTAAGTGAAAGTATTTACAATTCAAATACAATCACCCAAATGCATATTAAAATAAATGACTTTTAGATAGAGTTAATGAACCAAAAGGTAATTCAGATACAAAGTTGAAAGACTGGACTATTTATACATCAATTATTGATGAACTGTGCTTTTCAAACTAAGTTGTTTCATTACCAGTTACCAGGCAAAGGGTAACATTATCTCTTAGCTAATGTAAATTGTCTTTCATTATTCTCAAATTATCTAGATATGCAAATAGCTTGTAGTTTCAGGGCATAATCATCCTTTAAAGAATTTTCTTTTTAAGTTTTACCTTCCTTTGAACTAATGCCAATTTGTGTCTGTATCACTTCCTTGTTGAGTAATGAAATGACATTAACTGCTGTCTACTGGTATTTCCTTTCACATCTTTCCATTGTTGTTAACTTCTCATGTATTTAGGTTCTTACAGGAAAACTCTCAATAAATATATTAAAGCCTAATACTTCAATAGTTTATGTTACATTTACCACAAGGATCTAATGCTTTATACAAAAATACTTTTCAAAATATATTATTTACTTTAAAATATATTACTTACTTTTCTTTAACTTTAGATGATAACTACTTGGAAAATTAGCCTACAATGTTTTAAATAAAATGCGTCCTATATGAGTTATGAGACTTTGGATCAAAGAGGCAAAAAATTAGCTCAAAAACTCCCTTTTAGCAATAGTAAAATCAATTGACCCTCTTCCAAGTAAGGTTGTATTTCAAATATTATACTAATGTAGGCCAATGTTGTTACTAGAATCCTTCAATAATGCAACTGATACTCTAAAACAGTTAAAAAGATGATACAGAAATTAGGTGCTGAGTTATACAGTGAACAACAACTAGAATATTGACACCCCCCCAAGAGGGAAATGTAAAACTACAAATTCTGAAAAATAATTTTGATTTTAAGCCCCGCATTAAAAAAGATAATGTATAAAACTCTGAAAACTAGAGTCTTTCTGAATACATTATTCATGAAATGTTACTTTAAACCATTGGTTTCAAAACTATGCTTTTAACCAATCCAGCTATAGCACTTAGTGTAGCATATTTGTAGGTGAAGAAGATCATACTTTCAGACATACTTCATTTATATTTGATCATTAAAAGTATAAATTTCTTCTTGTAAGTTTTCACTTTCATTTTTCCTCAAAGTAGTTTCTGTTGGATACACTGATGTGTTAAAATACTGAATCAAATGCAGCACTTTCCAGATCTAAATTCAGTAACATACAGGGAATAAACAACTCAGTAAAATGAAGGCAGTATGGCTACCACATAAAAGGTAATGGTAGTATCTTGGCATAAAGAATTTATGCCTACATTTTAATGCATTATTGCCTATTATAGTAAGTGATGTCTAAAAGTGGAAAAATTTTTAAGAGAACTATCTCATTGTTAGTTATTACATTACCTCAGGAGCTATAAAGGATCTGATGGGAGAGAAAAGAAAGGTGCATTCGTGTGTGAAATATGCACCTGAATCCAGTGATGTGATCCATGTGTACATTAAGGTATTCATCAGATAAATGCAGAGTGAAATGTCCTCAGAAGTTGACTGTATCACAAAGAATAGTCAGAGCATTAATAGGATCATTTTGTATTATGGTTTACCCAGAGGAGTTCTCAAGAAGCATCCATTGAGAACTAAATGGGATAGAGTTGGATTATGTAAGCATGAAAAGGAGGATCCCTCCTAGCCAATGGGATATGTATCCCTCTGGGAGGTGGCAACCCATATTAACATTCGAAATAGGAAGCTTGGTAGTCAGACTTAAAGTGATAGGAAAAAGGTAGAAGCCTTGATTAATTTTATATACTTATTTTTGTTAGCTTGGAATTTAAAAAACACACTTGTATGTAATTTCTAGAAAGGAAAATATTTACCAACCAAACAAATACAATAAAGGAAAGCTAAAGTAAGCAGACAAAAAATCAGGAAAAGAAGATAAAATATAAAATAGGATAAAAGATAATAAAAATTATTTAAATAAAAAAGCAGTCAAAATAAGCCAAATTAAAATAACATTGACTTTTAGAAACTAGAGCTATAGGACTTTATAAAGCAAATAAACTTAAAAATATAAAAACAAACACTGAAAACAAAATATTAGTAAAATATGTGAGGATAAACCTTAAAAACATATTGATGGTAAAGCTGAATGAAATAAGCTTCATGGGAAAATAATGAAGTACATAAAAACAGTGCAATTTACCAGAGTGATATTAAAACCTGAATCAATAGAATATCATGCTTTTAAATATATGACAGAATAATAAAATCTCTTTAACAAATCTATTTTACTAATCAGTATGTAAAATGGACAGAATAATAAAATTTTAAAAGGCTTTATGATGATCTTCACAGGCCCTGTGGTTTAAGACAGATATGCATCTATGCATTTTCCAAATCTACCTGTTGCAGAGCACATATATATCCTTCTCAAACACACAACACATGCTAGAAAGTAAAACAATCTACAGGTCTTAAAGTCTGAAAATATTCCCCCAAAATCAATTATATAGTCCATATTCTTTCATTCATATTATTTTTAACTGAAAAAAGGAAAACAAATGGTAAACAATGTCTTTCTACTGTGCTATTTGTCAAGTGAAATAGTAAAAGGATAACTGAAGTTGTAAACAATGTGGCTAAGTATAGGGTTAACTGGTGGCTGGTCTGTGAAAGACTTTGCTGGGAGGGACTCTCAAGTATACTAATGTACTCCCTTGACCAAGACAGGCATTAAATGTACTAGAAAATGTGATAGAAAATGTGCTACATTATATTCAAACCTTCCCTGGAGTCACTCTGCACTGACTTCTCTATATTATTTGGAGAAAAAGAATAGACTGATTATTTTGTGTATACCCTGATTTTATGTGTAGAAAGGAACCAAAGAATCCATCAGTAAATTTGTGCCTTTGCTTCCTTGAGACTGGGGGATCTTGGTATGCATTCGACGGCTGCAAGCTGAAGATGAAGCCTTCTGTGAGAGAAAGGACCCAGGAGCTGCCTCTGGAAGTTGCTGGCCCTCTCTAGGATTACCTGAGTTTTCTCTCTCCTGTGGTACCATTACCTCTATCACAAGCCTCATTGTGAGCAGACTCTGTGGAACCCTGAAGTCCTTCCAATGTTCCCCCTCTAAACTGTAGCTGCCAGTTCTGGGAACACAGTGATATGAAAGAGGCCACTGGGAATCTATAAGCTTAGGTCTTACGAATAAGCTTGTTGCATGGAATATTGCTCTCCATCCTTTGACTCTCAGTCTATGAATTTCTTTTTGAGTTAAATGTTTCTTGTATACAGTCTATTTATTTATTTTTGCTTATTTTAAAGAGAATAAAACAGAACAGAACAAAGTAAATCAGAACTGAACAATGCAAACAGCACAGACTTCAAAACAAGACAACAGGAAATCACCAATGGCTACCATAGTGTCTCTTGTTTTCTTCAAAATAACTGCCCATACCATCTCACACAATAAAATCAAACAAGACAAGCAAAACCAATCAAAGTAAAAGAATGAAAGTATTACATGACTTCAAAACAACAGGAAATCAACAGTGGCTACCAAAATGTCTCCTGTTTTCTTTGAAATAGTTGTCCATACCTTCACACACAATACAATTAAACAAAACAAAAATAGAATAAAATGAATCAAAACAAAACAATGAAACCATTAAAGGACTTCAAAACAAGACAATAGGAAATCAACAATGGTTACTATAATGTCTCCTTTTCTTAAAAATAGCTGTGCATACTGTCACACATAATAAAATCAAAACAAAACAGAATAAAAGCAGCTAAACAAAAGCATTAAAGACTTCAAAGCTTGACAATATGAAACCAACAAAGGTTACCATAATACATCCCATTATCTTCAAAATAGCTGCCTAGACTACTAGACACAGTAAAATCTAACAAAACAAGACATGAAAAACAAACCTAACAAAATTATGAAAATGGTACAAGACAATAAGAAACTAACAGTGGTTACCACCTTCCCCTGCTATGTGTTTCCTCCTCTATCACGTTCATAATATCTATTGTGCTTTTCAGATCCCACTAATTCTTTAGTTTTTTATGCTAGGGAAATAACTCAATGTTCACCCATATGTGTTCAAATAGTTCCACCCATGAACATGACCTCTAGTTACATCCATTTACCTACAAGAACCTCGAGATTATCCTACTTTATAGCTGAGTAACATTCCATTGTATGAAAATCGCATCTTTCTTTTCCTTTCTGTGGTTGATGGGCAAGTTACCCTTGCTTTTTTCTGATCTTCTGTCACATGGAACAGTTGTTTTTTTCTCCTCCGATTTTCAGTCTATGAATTTCCTTTCAAGTTAAATGTGTTTCCTGTATAAAGTATATTGATGAATCCTGTTTCTTGATCCATTCACCTTGTCTTTTACTGGTGAATTCAGGCCATCTCCATTAATGGTAACAACCTGCATACATTGGTTGGTCGCTACCCTGCTGTCCTCCTGTAGTTGGCCCTTCTGTTTCCCATCATTCAATTGCCAGTCCTATTTGGTGATCCGCCTCTGCTGCTGTTCCTGCCACCATGATCATCTTTATCTCTCTCTAGAATATCCTTTGGCACTCTCTGTAGGGTTGGTTTGGTAGTCATGAATTCCTTCAGTTGCTCTTTATCATGGAAATATCTTATTTTTCCATCAATTTTGAAAAATTGTTTTGCAGGGTACATCAATTTGGTTTGGAAGTTGTTTTCTTTCAGGATTTGAAACACTTCACTCCAAAGTCTTCTTGACTTGATGATTTATGTTGACAAGTGTACCTTGATTCTGACTGGTTTTCCTTTATAGAAGATCTGTTTCTTTTCTCTAACAGCTTGTAATATTCTGTTCTTGTGCTGAAGTTCTGGGATCTTGATTATAATATGTCTGAGTGTAGATTTACTTTGGTTATGGCTAGTTGGAGTTGTATATGCCTCACTTATCTGAATGCCAGATCCTTTTCCCATGTTTTGGAAGTTTTCTGCTATTACTCCTGTGAATAGCCTTTTAATTTCATTTGTGTTGATACCTGTTTCTTTGCTGATACTTAACACTTAAATTATGTCTCCTTACATCATCTTGCAGCCATTAAATTATTATTTCCTGGTTCCTTGTTTTTTTAACAGATTTTTTCTTTTCATGATCACTAGGTGAGATCTTGTCTTCAAGGTCTGAAAGTCTATCTTCACTCTCTTTCTTTGCCAACTTTTGAACAACTTTTTAATTTCTTGGACATCTCTTTGAATATGTTTCATACATTGTAATTCCTTTCTATAGTGTTCATTCAAGATTTCCATAAATTTCCTATGCTCCTCTTTTTTATCTATGTCTTCTTTAAATATGCTCAGCAATTCTTTCATTATGTTTGTGATTTCCTCTTTCACCTGAGACATTATTTCTGATCTGATTACTTTTACAGTCTCATGAAGTTGTTTCCTTACTTCAGTTGCTATCCTCTTGGAGATTTCAGGTGTTTGACTTCCATTTTCTTCCACACCTATATTTCCCAGACTTGTTCTGTGTAAGCAGGAGGTCTGACATTGCCTTTTGCTCCTTCATCTTGATATTCTCCTGGATTCCTCCAAACAAGCTGAATGTGGGGTCCCAGGCATTTCCCACATTGGCTGCCCCTCTGTGGTGTAGGGAAAGGGGACAGGCACCTGGGTTTCTCTGACCCCAAGTTCCCAGGAAGATAGCAGGACTTGGGGTGGGCTTCTCCAGACCTGTGCAACTATTGGTTTCCCCAATAGCCAGGCTTGCATGGGGGTGGAGCTGCTTCTCTCTACCCGTGTGTCTACACTGGGACTCTGAGAGTTGCAGTCACACAGGAGTGTGTTTGTCTGATTCTCCCAGTGGTTGCTAGCTGCCAGAAGGAAGCAGGGGTCTCCAATGGTGGCCTGTGGGTACATAAGGCTTATCTGGCTGTCTCCCTGCTTCCTCTTGCTGCCCACAGGTAGCAAGCCTTCCAGTGGTGGTGGCCAGCAAGCAGAGGCAGATCTGGCTGTGTGTCCATGCCCACACTGACTCCCACAGGAAGCCTTTTTTCCAGTTGGCAGCAGCTGGTCCAGAGTTTACACTCTACCACCTTTAAGAACCTCAGAAGGTGGACAAAACAACAGGATTTTGCACTGCTCTATCATTCCCTCTTCCACCTGTGGAAATTTGTAGACTGTGAGTAGTGTTCCAGGTTAAGCAGCATTTACCCATGCTGTTTCTGTTACTAATGCTATGAACTTGCTCTCTCAACCACAGGTGTGGTTAGATGTCTCATCCTGTCCTTGTGCAATCTGAAGAAACTCTCCAATATTCTCTGATAGCTGTAATATAATAGATGGACCTCATTCCAGAAATGTGTTGAGTAAAAGATGAGGATTCCTATTGATCTCTTCAATGGTAAAGTGAAAGCCAGAAGACTCTGGTAGTTGTTGGCCAAGGGACATCAGGTCCCTACATTTTCCAGCATCACCTCTCTGTACAGTGACCACTGGGATGGGTCTAGCAATGCACAATCCTTCTAGATGAAGTCCATGGCCACAACCTCAAAGGTCAACAGGTCCTGAAAATCTGTGTCTGGAATTCCCCGAGGAGCCTTTCCTTCCTGATGTATGCTTTGAGTATAGACTGTGTAGGGAGAACCAAGTTGATTTCCATCTTGCCATCTGTCAACTCCTTTGGCTGGAGACAGATTTTATGGTGACATCAGACTCTGAAACCTCATCTTTTAGAAATGCAATGCCAAACACTAAACAATTCCCACAGTTCATTTGGGACTCTAGACTCAGGCCAGAGTACCCTCTCGCTGACTCTGAAACCAAATGACTGGCTCCTTAATTGCTCCAACATGACACTATACAGCATATTTTTGTATTTTATTTCTTAATCCATCCTGCCAGTCTGTTTCTTTTGATTTGTAAATTGAGGTCATTTGCATTGATGGTTAAAAATGATACGTATTTATTTAACCTTTGTTATGTTATATTTCTGATGTTGGAGCAGTGCTTTTTCCCTCCGTTTAGTTGCTTGCCCTGCCTGGTGGCTTTTTTCTGTTCTTAGAATTGTGGTTGTTTTTGTCTCTGTCTGGAATCTCTTTCAGACCACAGAATAACTTTCTACAAATTTACTCTTTTTAAGATTGGTATAGTAGTCATGAATTTCTTCAGTGTTTTTTGTTGTGGAAGTATCTTATTTCATCTTTAACTGAAAGACAGTTTTTCAGGGTACATCAGTCTGGGTGGGAAGCTGTTTTCTTTCAGGATGTGAAATGCTTCACTCCAAGCTCTTCTTAATTTGAGGATTTGTATTGAAAAATCTGCTATGATTCTGATGGGCTTTCCTTTATAGATAATCTGTTTCTTTTCCCTAACAGCTTTCAATAGTCTGTTCTTGTGCTGAATTTCTGGGATCTTGATTATTATGTCTGGATATATATTTATTTTGGTCATGGCTAAAGGTAGTTCTATATGCCTCATTGAGCTATTTATCAGTTTCTGGCCTCACATGTAAGAAATTTCCTGCTATAATTTTTGCAAATAGTTACTTTAAATTATTTGTGTTGATTCATACTTTTTTTCATTGACATCTATCCATCTTACATTGTTTTTCTTTGTATCATCTTATAGCTGTTGAGTTGTTATTTCTTGATCTCTTGCTATTTTTAAGAGATCTTACCTTTTTTGATCACTAGCCATGATCCTGTCTTCAAGACCTGAAAGTCTTGTCTTCTGTTTCATTCAAGCAATTTTGCCAACTTTCAATGGAATTTTTAATTTCCTGAATATCTGTTTGAATCAGTTTAATGTATTCTATTGATTTCCTATATTAATCATTTGTGGTTTCTATCCTCTTCCTATCATTATCTATTTTTTATCTATCTGTATTCTACATTCACTGAGCAATTCTTTTATAAATGTTTACATTTTTTTATCTGAGAGATTATTTATGATCTGATTCCCTCTCTCATCCCATGGATTTGTTTCTTTACTTCAGTTGCTATCATTTCAGATATTTCAGGCATCTGTCTTCTATTTTCCTCTATATCATTGTCTCCTGGGCTTGTTCTGGGGGAACTGTAGGGTTGAGATTGCATCCTGCTTCTGTGTCTTGTCATTTTCTATTACAAAAATTTTTATTTTGCTTTCTGTGTTGATCCTTGTAGGTTTTTGTAGTAAGTAGTTATATCACCAGTATACTAGATCTTCAGTGCTGGGCTTTGGTGAAGTGTTTACCCTAGAGTGTCCCAGTATTGTTACAGAAGAAGGAACAACTCATTATAGCAGCTATAGCATCCTAGCTAAAGTAATATAATTAACAATAATAATAGCATTAAGCATAGTTTAGAAACTGACAAACTCTGGTAGATATTAATTTTACATCTTAAACCATCAGAGGAAAATCTACATTTATATAACACAATCAATTTTCAGTGGGTATTTTCATTCAAAATGTTTCCCCTTGGTAAAATGCTTTTATCCTGTGGTGGGGAAATTTAAGAAGGATAGTGGATAAAACAAAGATAACTGAAAAGATAGAAGAAAAGCTGGTGGAAAAAGAATGATCATACATACTTTGGGAGACTAGAAGAGAGAGAAGAAGAGAGGGAATAAGCATGGGATTTTTTTAATTTGGTCTCTGGTTTTGAGGGATGGGATTAGTTTTCTGGCTGGGCCTCTCCTCAGCCATTTAGAAAACAGAGGAAAAAAATAAAGAAAAGAGAAAAGGAAAATAAAAAGGTAAACAAAAGCAAAACAAAGCAAAAAACAAAGAGAGTGAAGGTTTACAGGAAGACCTCCCTGACTGCTTTTCTATTCCATGTATTTTTGTACCCAAGCACAATGCTTGTTCACCTAATTTACCGCCTACCGGCTAATATTACTACTGTTGCCACAAGCCCCAGCTTTAAACCCTGTACACTTTGGTTGAGACTCTACTGTGTTGCTTGCATTCCCTCTGGGCTCTGGGCCCTTCTGGTGGGTTCTCCACACTCATGGAAGCAGGGAGGGGAGAGCTCTTTCTGTGGGCCTTGACTGGGTCGTTATCATCGGCTACATCACAAAGGACATCATGCAGGTCTAGCATCCTTCCCTGTCCATGCTCCAAGCAATGCACCTGTAGCCCATAGTTTGGATCCAAAGATTTTTTTTCCACCAGCACAGAAACCCTCACAGTCTCTTGAGCACCCCTCTGACCTCAAGTAACCTTTCAAACTCTCCACACAGCTCCATACCAATTCCCTCGATGTTTTTAGAGTATTACTTTTAACTATCAGAAAGAAAAAGTCATTTTAGCTTCTTTTTTCAAATATGTTTAATGTAATGCATGTCACTGTTTTAATGATGAGCTGGCACCTATCATATTTGTTACACACTGCTTCCAACATAGCTATTTGTTAACTACTTAAACTATGTTATATTGAATGGGATTTAATTGCAACACGTTAGCAGCAAATAATTTGTATAATTGATTTTTATGAGAAAAGAATAAGCCATTCTAGACTTTTGAAATTATGACAGTTATGATAAACAGCCATGTAATTGTTCCAAGGAGTAACTGCCAAAAAAAAGAATAGTTTCCCACACCCAGAAGTGTGTCTTATTATGACACCCTATAAAAGGGAAAGAAGATCACTTTGGTTCAGTGACACGTAAAGGCTTGAATTTGCTAATCCAAAAGTAACTCATTAAAACTGAGTTTTCATTAGTATAGACAGTCTACCTTCTTATGATTTGGAGTGTTTTCCAGATGTAAATCAAGAAACAAGAACTTGTTAAGAAAGAAAATACCTTTATCTATAATCTCATTTTTTAAAATGATCTGAAATTAGAAAGTCTAATTACAGAATTAACTGAAAATTGAAAGCAGTTCACATGTTTGAGATCATATTGACACTTTATTTCTGTTTTCTGAAGCAGAGTCATATTCTTGCTTCTTGAGAGTCACCTTAATGACTTTTATGCTTTGAGAAATTTAATCTTTAAGAAACTATCTATGGATATTCCTAAGTATCATAATTAGGCAGTGGTTATTTCTTCAATCAGTTAACTTAAGATTAGAAGCAATACTGTGAGACATCCCAATGTTTTTGTAGTGGCTATGAGTAAAATTATAGGACAAGATATGAACAAATATAAGTATAGTAATATATTTGGTAATTTCATTATTTCATTTAGAATCAACAGAATCAATAGGAAATAAAGCCTGTTAAAATTATTTTAGACTAGCATTTATCCAGGAACTTAATTAGGATTCCATTTATTTTTTAAAATTCCAAGATAATTTATATGTGAGAATTACACAAATTCATACATAAGCCAATGCTTCCAAATCTATGATATTATTGCATTAACATCATATTCATGATGTTAATATTTGGATATTTACCATATTCAAAGATATAAAAATATGATTTCTGATTTTGAAAGTCTAGGTTATGTTTTTAAAACTTTTTTTGCTAAAGAAACAGTGAAAATAAATAACTTTTGAGAACCAGAGTTTCAAGACATTCAAAATTACTAAACATCATAGAAAATCTATTTTTGTAGTAGGGATAAGAAAGTAAAAAAAGGATTGGTTATCAAAAAGCAGATGTTTAAACAATTGAAAATATAAAAAATTAATCATGAAAGTTGGCATGAATTTAGGAGATCTTTTGATTACAACCTCTGATCTAGTTTATTTAAGAAAGGTTGAGAAAATTTAATTCAATTAATAGTGATGCACCCCGTGGCAGATTAATCAGAATGTGCCTTGAAGATGAATTCAAAAGCAAAGAAATTTCATTTAAGGAAAACATTATTCAGTGATCCAAAAGTGAGGTCTTCACAACTACAGGACAACAGCAAAATTCAAATCAGCTCAGTCCTACTCATTTCCTAATCCATTTTATTAGCGCAAACTCCTTCCAGTATTCAAGAATAACATTTGGAAATAGACTGCCACAACAATAAATTGGTGATGATTTAAGATCACTAACAAACCCAGCATTTCTCTGTTTTGCTTTTTTACTTTCCCCTTTTATTTTTCATTATGAATATTCAAGGGTTTTTTTGTTGTTTTGAGGTCATGTAGGCCTGAAGGCAAACATTCAGTTCAATTATTTTGCTTTCTGTTCCTGAGATTACCTTTTTCGGTAATGATGCTTTTCTGAGATGTGAAACACCCCAGATACTGCAACAATGAGCATGATTTAAATACCTGAATAAACAAACTTGTCCAGGGCTATCAATTTTTCTTTCTGAAGCTGTCTGAAAGATTTCTTTATGCATTGCCCTTTGTTAACAACTACATCATGTTTCTAATTAATGTGTTGCCCTCTAAGCCAGGAAGTGTGCTAAGTATGTTTGATTAGAGAAGGAAGAAGAGTCTTTCTGTTTTCCAGAAATCAGGAGGAGATGTCTAAGTGCCACCACACCCTATGTGTTCCTTGTGTTGGACACTGTGGTCCCTGTTATTTTAGACCACCTCACCCACTGACCAGTTCAATGCCTGATGTGCATAGCAGGCCTTCAACAGCACTGCTTTTATTAGTCTGTTCCTTTGATTTGTGAATCTTTTTGAACATTAGAAGTCCTCTCCTGAAACTAGACTCCTGTCCTTCATGACTTGAATCCTTATGTCAACCATCTTTCCTCCATGCATAAGCTGGACCTCCCTTGTGCTGTCAACCTGTCCATGTGCCTGCGTCACGCTGCCCTAGTCTTCTGCATTCTACCTCACCCATATTCTTCAGTAGCAAAATTCCTTTTCAAAAGCAATCCAAACATTCCAACTGCCTCACTTACTAGAATTCCAGACTCTGGGCCCATATTAATGTGTCTTACATCCCCAGGGTCAGTTGTCAGACAACTAGAGTCAGGCTAGCCAACTAAGGAGAACTACAACCTGCTAGTGCATACTCCCGCTACAAGGAAAGTAGACTCTATTTCTCAATTCCCCAGGCCACTGGTACCAAAAATTAGTCAGCATGAAGACATTTAGTAGAAAATCTCCAAGAAGGGGCTCACTTTGAAACACCCATCAATATTCATAAAAGTAGAGGCTAATCAACCCTACATTCAGAATCAGGGTACAAAAAAACCTGACAAAAAGTAAAATACTGAAGATGAATACTTGCAGGATAAAAGTTTCCTGTTACAATTAGGTTCATTCTGTCAAATTCATTCATCTAACACCTTTTTAAAAGTAGATCCTCGCTTTTGACTATAACCATCTGTCTTTAGAATTTCTTGTCACCAAGATTGGCTTGGAAATTAAAGAATGGTAGCTGATAAATGGCTATTGCATTAGGAATGAATGTAAGTCCCATATTTATCTCTTCCAGTCTATCTATCTGCTTCTCAGTTGTTAAAACCCCACATTTTATTCTCTAACCTTACAGTCATCAAGAGATGACTCATTCCAGATTTCATGGGAAATTTTCGATCTTAAACATCAACTCACAAAGTAACACTATGAGTTCTCTAACATAGCAGCACTAGGTAAATAGAAAACTAAATCTGAGAGGCCAGTTTGCATGGCAATTTTGTTTGCCATGGGTCTATCCCTTATCAAAGGCATGAAACATCCATGTCAATTACTTTGAGAATGGTCAGTTTCCCCTTAAAGCACAAGGTGATATAGCTTTGGTGGCAAGTTTAGAAAGAAAAACACAAAATGCTCCATAATGTTAGTTTATAATAGAGTTTATCTGAAAAATGTCTCAGTTTTTCTCAGTGTATATTGAGTCTGATAAAAAGTGAAAGGTTCAGGAAGAATCTTATATATCCGTAGAGAATATGTAATTCTCTTTATTTCTCTTGTACTGAAATTAATGTGCAAATGCTCTTCTAAACATATATTATAATTAAATTTGTTTTCTTTGTTTTTATGATTTTTTGTCCATGTACCTGTGTCACGTTGCCCTAGTCTTCAACAATTAATATATGGTCTGACAAATTTGAATTATTAAACTACAATGCTCTAGTGCAATACTAAATATTGTACTACAGTGCTCTAGTACAATATTACACAGTGGTTCTCTAAAACTTACAAAACTAACATAAACAAAACCATATGCCTGGTAAAAGGAATTTCCATTCTACTCTCCTTGCAGTCTCTACCAAACACCATTCTATTTCTTGTTTCTATGGGTTTCATTATTTTAAAATTCATGTAAATAGTATCATGTAGTATTAGTCTTTCTGTGACTGGCTTATTTCACTTAATAGTAATGTCCATCAGATTTATGCATATTGTCACAAATGACAAGACTTTCTTCTTTTTTAGGCTAACTTATATTCCACTGTTTCTAGATGCAACGTTTTAAAGCTCCAATATTCTATTAATGCATACAGAAGTTGTTTTCATATCTTGGCTAGTATTAATAATTCACCAATGAATATGGGAGTTCAGACATCCATCTGATATGTTGATTTCAAATATTTGGGGTTTATGCCATGAAATGGGATTAATTACTAAATCATCACTTTAATATTTAGAGATGGGGAAAAAGAGAATATCTTAGAAAAGAGAATGAAAACTGGCCAGCACAACAGAAGAAAACCCAGAAGAATGAAGTGTTCAAAATGCAGCTCAGCGGCAAAAGAAGTAAGACTGAGCTTGTATGAAAATAACATTACACTTTAGGAGAAAATTGGGGATAACGAGACCCACTAGATCCTGAGTGAGCAATAGTTTTGCTTAAAGGAGACCACAAAACAGTGAACTGAGTTCAAAGAAAATGGAAGTTCAAGTAGAAAACAATACTTTCAGGAAGTTTTTCTAGAAAGAGAGGTAGTAGCTGCAGGGTTTATCATCACAGGAGCTTTAATGTGCTTTTTTTTTTTTAAGGGAAACATACAGTGCATGTATGATCACACGGTATTGATCTAAGGAAGAAGAGCACACAGGCTACACAAGAAAAAGAAGGTAAAATAGTGATAGACAAGATGGAAGAGACAGGCCTGGTATAAAAGTTAGGGAAGATAATCTTAGAGAATAAAGGAATATTTTATCCATTGCAGTTCAGGGAACCAGTTTATATATGTACACATAGAGATATAGTGATAGGTTCCTTTTAGGAATATATGTTCAATCTCTTAATTTGTTAGTAAAATAATGAAGTTCACCAACTAGATTAGACATAGCAGGGGTGGGGATTTGAGAAGTGAATTAATAAGGGAAAGTTAGCAAGGTTGAGGGACAACAAACTGATAACAGTACATGGGACTACTAAGTCTGCTTTACATTTTGCTCTAATATATAGATAGCATAGTTCTGGCAGTTCAAGATATGGAGTAGAAACAAGAGTATAAAGGGAAATTTAAAAATATTAAAAGACAAATGTATGAGATTCAATGAGTTTAATTTTCAAACAGTTTTCTATATCTTTTTCCACAATTTGACCTTTTGGCTCCAAATAGGTAGATGGGTCAATGCTCAATCAAAGAGGAAATGATGATTATTTCATTTTGTTGGTAACAGTCCTGAAAAAATTTATCATTTTATTTCAAGAGATGAGAAACTACT
Organism: Hydrochoerus hydrochaeris; assembly: GCA_004027455.1. NCBI lineage: Eukaryota > Metazoa > Chordata > Mammalia > Rodentia > Hydrochaeridae > Hydrochoerus > Hydrochoerus hydrochaeris. Next base: position 434,482 of record PVLA01000487.1, read on the forward strand.
TACTCTACATAGTTCACATTTTCCTGACTGCATAAATGAGGAGAACCTCGAAATAGATTAAAATTGAAAGATCAACTTAATTTATCTCTTTTTCTCTCTGTCTTTGTCTCTCTGTCTCTTCCTGAGTAGTGACACATACACTGACAGACACGTCAGACACAAACGCATACACGTTTTCTTTTTTCTTTTTTTTATTTAAAGAGAAACAAAAGGATGTAAAGGTTAGAGATAATACAGAATTAAAAAAAAACAATAAGAAATCACTAGTTAATAAATTACATATTGTCCTCTTAGAAATAGTTGTCCAATTTGCAAAATTAAAACATACAAAGTAGATAGTCAAACAGTGAGAGTGTAAACAGCTACGCATGCATGAATCTCTACATATATTTCTATCCTTTCTGTATTAGAGGGAAAAACAAAACTTAGCAAGAAAAAACAAAATAAATTTCTATAAAAACATGAAACCAAAAAGTCATATAAAACCACAGTACAAGGTGATCTATAATGATTACTGTGTTGTTTCTTATTATATTCAGTAGAATGTTTATATCAAGCATAATTGAATATAGCAGTATAATTGAGTAAAGCAGTAAATAACAATATTAGTAAAAATAAAACATTGTAGACAGTATAAAACTTCAAAGGCAGGTAATAATAAAACCATAGTGGATACTCTAGTGGATCTTGTCATCTTAAATGCAGTTGCCTATACTCTCAGACTTGATACTATCAATCATAACAGCTTTGAATAAAATCTATCAATACAAAACAGCGATCCAACAAACCAGATTAGATTACGATCAGTGAAGGTTTTACAGAGCTTTAGATTAAGTTAATAGGAAATTAAGGATGATTACTGTACTATATCCTGTTATTTTCAGGACTGCTGTCTGTGCCCTCAAATCTAGTACAGGTAGAATGACTAGAACAGAGTAGTGTGAGAAATGTGGGTTTTAAATCCTGGTGCACTATTAACATATAGTGTATCAAGGCCATCTATGTTAGAGATTCTAGTTATCCTTCTCTGCCTCATTTCTGATATGCTATTTTTCTGCCCTTGTTTGTCTACTTTTCTCCTTCATTCTACTGCCTGCCCCACTCATTGAGGCCTTTCTGCCACTGTTCCTAAAATCCTGGTATTTTTTTTCTCTCTTTCTAGAATGTCCTTCAGTATTCTCTGTGGGGTTGTATTGGTGGTCACAAACTCGCTCAGTTCCTCTTTGTCATGGAAGCATCTTGTTTCTCCATTAATTTCTAGTGACGGTTTTGCAGGGTACATCAATCTGGGCTGGAGGTTATTTTCTTTTAGGGCTCAAAAGACTTCACTCCAACCTCTTCTTGATCTGATGGTCCCTGTCGAGAAGTCAGCGGTGATTCTGATGGGCTTACCTTTATAGGTAATCTGTTTCTTTTCTCTGACAGCTTTTAATATTCTGTTTTTATGTTGAATTTCTGGTATCTTGATTATTATATATCTTGGTGTAGCTCTGTTTTGGTTGTAGGTGGCTGGAGTTCTGTATGCCTCACACAACCAAATGTCATTTTCTTTTCCCATGCTTGGGAATTTTTCCTTAATTATTTCCATGAATAGCCTTGTAGTTCACCTATATGTATTCCTGCCTCTTCTTTCATGTTTCTTATTAAATTGTAGATTATCTTGTCATCTTCTAGCCTTTGTATTGTTACTGCATGTTTCCTTGTTGTTGTTAAGAGATCTTTCCTTTTATGATCACACATTGCAAACATGTCTTCAAGTTTTGAAGACAAGTTTAGTTTAGTTTCTTCTTCTAAGGAGTTTTGCCAGCTTTCAATGGAGTTTTTAATTTCCTGGTAGTCTCTTTGAATCTGCTTCACAAATTCTATATTTTCTTTATATTCTTTATCGAATGTTTCTCTCCTTTTTTTGTGTTTCTCCCTTCTTCCATCTGTATCATCCTGAGAGATACTTCCTGAGAGCATTTCTTTTATTACTCTACTCATATCTTGCTTTACCTAATTTAATATTTCAGTTTTGAGCTCGCCTACAAGTTTCCAAAGATATCTCTTAATGTCCATTGAAGCCATGTCTGATGTTGTGTGTTTGCTGCCCTCGGTCTCCCTTGTTTTTCCTTCTCCTGGATCAGTGCTCTCAGGGTTCTGGGCTGGGGTCCTCCTCCTGCCTCTCTCTCCTGTCATGGCCCTGGCTTCCTCCACACAGGTTACAGTGCAGGTCCCAGCCCTACTCCCTGTTGGCCACGTTTCCTTTGAAGCACTCTGGCAAGAGAACTCCACCCTCTCCTGCCTGCTTTTGTTACTGAGGTGTAAGCAGCAGCTGTATATGCCTGCCCCTCCCCACTGGGCCGGCCAGACTTCAGGTGCCTTCACCTGGTTAGTACTTGCTAGGTGCAGGGAATTGATTTGGGATGGTTCATTGGGTCCCGGCCAGGGGCTTGTCCCAGTCCAAGCTAATCCCATGAATCTGCTCTGGGGAGGGAGGAACCAACTGAAGTCACTGTTGCTCCCAGTTCAGGCTCCTCCTGCCTGATTCCAACATGTCACCCATTTCGTCACACACTTCCTGAGGGGTCTCATTCCCAGAACTGACCATGGATTAATGAAGGTCTCTTCACTGGCTCCGCTCTCCATTGGGCTCACCAACCCCCACTCCCCAACTTCAGCACTGCTGTGCTTCCTGTGAGTGGTGGCTGGAATGAGTTTCAGCAGCTCTGCCAGCCAGCATGGATTCAGGCCTTTGCAAACTTGGCGGGTTGCTGCAAATGAAAACACTGTATCCCATAATTTTTAGCTGTTTCTGTTGTAGTCCTGAAGTATTTGATGAGCTTTTTTAAGTTTTAATTTCTTACTGTGTCAAGAGGATCCATCTCCCTCTGTCTGGGTCTTTCCAGGGTGTTTTATTCTGGCAAATGAGTTGTTTCTCCTGGGAGGCTTTGTATTTTGTTGCTCACTGATCGGCCATCTTGTTTTCTCTCTGCATACACGTTTTCTAAATTTCACATAATTGCATATAAATTTCATGAAGAGTAATATCAAAGACAACTGAGCTTTGTAATTTCAATTAAGAAGAATGGACACTTTTAAAGTACATGATGACTATTTTTTACTATAGAGGCATGATTCATCTATCACTGAAGTATCCTCACCCATTAAAATTTCCCGGAACTTTCCCTAAAGGAGTTAAATTTGCAAGCAAATAGTCTTCTGTTTTTATACCATTTTTCTTTAACATGATTAGTTGCACAGGCCAACTGTTTCTCAGTTTCATTTTAGATTTCCCTAAAACCCTTGGGTAGAAACCATCTGGGCCTGGTCATTAATCTACATTTGCTTTGTCAGTTTTGTGAAAACATGTGAGTATTGACCACTATTTGATCTCATATATCCAATCTGCTAGTTCCTGCAACAATCTGTATGTGAGAATCTCCCTAATATTTTCCTAATTAGAGTCTAAGACAAAGAATTAATTCTATTAAGGCTATCAGACTTCAACTTTTTATTCTTGAATAAATAATCTACTCCCAAGTCAACAACGGATTCCAGCAATAACACCTCAAATAAATTTTTGCCTTAGCTAATACTGGACACCTTTTATTGTTTTTTGATTCACTGATGGTGAGATTTACTGAACTAACTTGCAACTTACATCAGTGTTCTTTTCTCTGCATTCTGTCTATCACTGCAGGTCTGCTGTGTTTGGCAGGTGGTCAAATTTTTGCAAGTGCCTTATAGTTTTTCTAAGTGGTATATATTTTTTAGATTAATCATAAGAAATACACTGATAGTCTCCATGAATTTGTACATATGGATTCTGAAAAAGACTGAAATTCTCAGTTTTTTGCACATGAATTGTTTTGTGTTCCCACTAAGGAGTTAGTTGACCATTATTTATTACCTAAGATATTTGAAGCTATTGATAATAATGCAGACTTTTTTATTCTTTGCTTTAATTACCTAACATTTCTGATGCTATCAGTAATTTTGCTTAGATGCACATTCTGTCTTAAATATCTAAGAAGAGTGATTTCAGATTTTTTGGTAAAATATCATAAAAAGAACTGAAATAACTCATAGAGAGAAGAGATCATATTTTCAAAAGATGTCCCTCATAAATATCTTGAAATATTAAACTAAATCATTTATATATTTCTTTTAATTTGCAACTTTTAAAAATCATAACTATAAGTTATACTTATTATCTTGGTTTCTTTTATTTTCTTGTTGAGACAAAATACCTGACACTGAAAATTAGGGAAGAGAATGTTTATTTCTTGGAGATTTCAGTGCGTACTCAGCTGGCTCCAAGAGGCAGCATGGCATGGCAGGGCCGTAGTAAACAGCAATTGAGAACAGCAAAAGAGAGAAAGACAGGCCTTCTTCCCACACTGTATGCTGGCTCCATGTGGGGTGGAGGTAGCAGCCATACCACCAATCCGAGCGCTAGACAACAAGCTAATCACAAATGCTAGATTTGGCCACATCCATGATTGCGTGAGGCTTGGGGATGGGGGGCAGCATATATAAACCATACACCTATTTTTCTCTGAAAAACTCAAAGCTTCATCACTGTAAGTCTCACAACTGTTTCTGTGTGCTGGGAGATGAATAAGGAGACATGAGTGCTATTCTTTACTGCTGTTACTTATTCTGGAACAGACACACCAGCACTTTCCATATGATTCCACACAGTGTTTCAATGTAGCTAGGACCCACTGAAGTGCTTACCTCTGCAAAATCCCGTAGTTTTGCCTTCCTCCATAACCAGTTACATTTTTATCTATAGCACAAATGAAACTTTAGTAATTCAGCAGTTTCAATTTAGTATAGAAATTATTGCTCTCAGTGAGTTAAACAACCAAATCTAATAAGTGAAGGAAATTGGGAGACATTAATAAACACAAAGGAAAGTTTAGCTCTAGAGAAAGTAGCAAAAAGTAATATTTGCCACAGTATTCATTTCAGTCAGGTAAATAACTGCTTACCATACTCCCCCTAAGGGATCAATTAAAAGGGAGTCTCAGGTGATGAAATGTGTTTTCAGCAATGGGAACAGGCTTATTTTATCATTGGTTCCATTTTGTTTGCATATATTCACCATTAGTTAGTTTAGTGATAGTTTTTCAATATTACATATATGTCAAATAAAATGCAGAAAGTCATATGCAGAAACATACACATGAATTACATACACGGGCACACCGATCCTGACACTTATGCATATATTGTGACTTTTCTTTGAAGAACCAAAAAAAATTTTTCAAGTTGTATCTGTTACTGATATGCTGTAGAGCTTTAAGGAAGTTATTTGAATGCAAGAATTTTAGAAGTTTTTGAAAGCCATGAAGATAATCTACTTGGGATGAGTGTTGCAAATCCAGTCACCAATGGCATTTATCTATGGAAGATGCTACATTAAATGGGCAAAATTTGATTTGGTTTTTTTATAGCACTTAGTATCCAGGTGAATACTCTAATCATCTTTTTTTTCCTGCAAAATCATGCACCTGACTGAATCTGTTCTGTTTACTCTTCTAATTTCATGTTTTGAGGTTTATATTCTAATTTTTGTTCAAGGTGCCCATTGCAACAGAAAACCTCCTCTACTTCCTGATTAAAATTCAACTTGAATTTCCCTCCTGTCATCCTTCTTAGTGACTTCTGTATTTAGATGGGTCATTTTTTTAAGTCCGCAAAATAATTACAGGTATTTGACTCTATGTCCTGAAGGTACTATTTTATTATCCAACTACAAGACATTGTTTAATTTTATTTGTCACTTGCCCTACTTTCCTACAATTAACAGATAAGCTTTACACTTCCTCTGGGGTATTCTATCCCAATTCATTATACCCTTTTCTTACAATATGATTTTTTTGAGCACATATGATTTTCCTCTCAAACAGCGTTCTTAAAGCTATTGCTAATTATGACATAAATAGTTTATGAGATTCAGTTCTTCTCCTAACCTTTTTATGTTGACAGTTTCTCTTTTGGCATGGCAAGTACAAGGTCATGAGTTTGATCCCTAGTACCAAAAAAAAAAAAAAAAAGAACTCTTTTGTTGGACACTGTGTATTAGGTATCTACATATTCATCTTCACAAATACCATGATGCCTTGATGTTGATACACACTCAAAATTGTGAAATACTGCTGAGTAACTATGTACTTAAAGAATTTCAGTATTCAGTGATAAATGTCTATTTTATCATCCTCCTGCACCATATCCCATTGAAGTGATAAGAATACTTTACAAAGAATTAATATATGAGATCCCTAGAAAATGCAAAAGAGTTTCTTCAGTTGACTTGAAATTTGGGAAACTTTCTAGAACAATGTAACTGGTTTTAAAATGATACTAGAAGAGGCAAATTAAACCAGAATTCACAAACAGGTGTGGAAGAGAATTTCTACCAATGTGATTGTCCTTCCTTCCTAGTGAGTCCTGCAGAAACTACCTTTGGCATCATCAGGCACAAAAAGTAGTAGTGGCCTATGGAATAATAAAAAAGCAAAGAACAAAAAATACATATCAAATAAAATTAGGGTTAAAATCTCTATATATTTTCAATATGTAGAGGAAAACATTTCTTCTGTAAATGAAATTCAAGAAAATGACTAATTATGAATTTAAGTAGAAAAGAAATTTTAAAGATTTTAATCTTTATAGTTTTTCTTTTCCTTTCTTTTACTGTACAATGAGCATGTGTTTGGCAAATGTTTTTAGATTTTCAGTACCCTTTCTGAATGCTCTGTTGATAAAATCTGAGGACAAGCATATTGATGAATCTCTCCTGTTTCACTGTCAGCTGTCATTATCTACTAGATTCTATTCACACAACTCAGCTCTGACCAAGGCTGCACACTCAGAAGTATGAATGTGGAAATGACCTCTGGAGCTATAGCAAGACTTTGCATATACAAAAAAATCAACCATAAGTTGGTGAAGCAGAAATTCAGAAAGCATTTCTGATGACATTGTTGTGTAGCTACATGACTAGCTATTTATTCCCATCCCAAAACTACCGGCTAGGTGAGAAAATGCAATCCATTTTTTAAGGGAGTCTTTTCCTGGTTATCTTCTAAGTCTATTTGTCATTAGTACCTTCATTATTTTTGAGAATAAGTACAGCATGATACAATTTCCCAGCTTTTCAAGTTTATTTGAAAATATAAAGTAAATTTAAATGATAAAATACCTACAGAACCATAAATATATCTTATAAATCAAAATGGACTGAATAATTTTCATGTGAATTTGCTATCAGTATTTTGGTATTTAAAAAATCTCAAAATATAATTTTAATAACATCTTGTCAGCTTTGACCTCATCCTGTCAAACTTACTCAGCTGAAATCATTTTCATAGAACACCACTATTAAAATATTCTCAAATTTAAAAGAATATTAACTGCTTATCCAGTTAAGCTACAAAATGATCATGTCCACTCCAAACAGATAGAAGTACAGAGGTCACCTGGCCCTGTTTAAATGCCAAATACCATGTTCCTGTGTCCCAGGGTCTGCTTGTCTATTTGTGACAAGTGCTGGCACTATCAAAAAAGCTGTCAATTATCTTAGATGTGTAATTTTAAAAGAACCTCTAATTTTCTTCACACTGTCTAAATAGATGCTTAAAACATATGGGGTAGTATTCATTAGATCCAAGGAAACTCTTATTCATAGAACTGTCAGAGTTGAAAATTTTAAAGGATAAAACTTTTCTTTTTCAAAATTAATTGCTTTTGTCTATTGTTAAGCACATATGTTAGGTCTAAAGACAGAATTTGTGCTAACATCTACAACTGTTTGACAGTTCAATAAACAACATCATATTTACACTTTTTCTTAGGAAAGTAAAATCCTGCTCACATGAATTTATTATCGGCAATGGTTTGTAGTTAAGAAATTACAACACATAACCACCTTTTCATCATTTTTTATTTGTAAGACATGATTAGACTGAAAGATATTAGTTAGGGTATAAAACTAGTATTTTTACATAAATACTTTACCTATATATTGAGATATTTGGTTCTCAAAAGAGATTTTATTTGAAAAATATTTTTGCATAAGCATATATAATAGCTATGTCATATCCAGAAAGTTCAATAAATATTTATGGTTGATATTGGTAGGTATAGTTATGATAGTGGTAGTTATAGTAAGAACAATATGCCTACACTTTAAAAGCATCTATGAACTGTATACCCGGGTGGAAAGTATACTTCCATCAATATTTTCAGTGTCGTCCAGAATGGGAAATCTCAGGTAGATACTGGACCATATCTAATCTTAGCTATTACCTCTAGAGTCAAGATCACACAGACATTTTGGTGATTATGCATTTATTCCTAGAAAATTAACTATTTCCTTTATCTATTCAGAACCAAAGAAGCAGAGTACTGTATTTTATAACAGACAAGAATCTTAAAACTAGAAATAAAAATTAAAGACACCAAATGAATTATCTAAGTAGAAATAGTCTGCTTTAATTATAAATGTGGTTATAAAATAAAAATATGGTCATCAAATATTTAGGAATACCTATTATATGCTATTCACACTGTCGAATTTTGACTTTATTATTCTATCATGCGTAAATACTTCTCAAAGTGTGATTGTGTTCTGCACCTGTAAATAATGGATAGGAAATTCACTTAAAGTAGTCACATATCAAATCAGTGACTGTTTTCTAACCTACCCATTTCATGACAATCAAACTCAATATTGGCTGGGCTATGATTCACTTATTTTCTGTAATGGGAGGTAGGGAATTCATTCTTAGTTCGCATGTTGTATGTGTGAGACAAACATAAGTCAGGTTTGAAATTTCACACGCATCTGTTCTTTAAGAATTTTCTGTATTTACAGAAAAATAAAGCCAACATTGATGCCAGAATTGACCAAAAGATTGTCAATAAAAAATCTTAAGAGAGTATTAGAAAAACAGAGGATAAAATGGAGGCGAGAGTACTTTTAAAATATCTCCTAAAAACATTATACAGTAAAGGAAAGAGCACAATAGCCAGAAGCAAGAGCACAGGAAGGGGAAATATCATTTTAATCCTTTGCTAATTCTCACTGATCTGAGCGTGCTATGGAAACTGAGATATGAAGCTTACTGGCCGTAGGCATGTAAAAAGCATCAGAAGTGACAAAGGTCACAGCAACTTTCCAGAAAGCTTGATCTTTATGCAAAAAAAAAAAAAAAAAAAAACCCTAGGAAAGACTAATCTTTTGCTAGCTCAAGATGAGTGATTTCAAGAAAATCACAAACACTAAGAAAATATTCTCAATACCAGAATTAGCATTTTTGAAAGCAAGAGAAAAAGTGTAAGAAAATAAGATTATTTGGGATACTTGTAATCTGCAAATCTAATAAAATGCTTACTTTTTAAAACAATGACATATTAATATTAGCTGAAAAAATAAGACATTTAAAACTATATTTGAAGAGTTAGCTATGAAAATATTCCCTAATTGATGCAATATAATTATGCAAAATTTTAATCATGCAGAGTTTTACTTAATAGCATTTTTAAACTAAAGTGAATCATTCCAAATAATATATTTCAATAGAAATTTAAACCAAGTTCATATAGAAAATTGGTGATTATTGAAAAATAAATATTTGATTGTTGACACAAAACAAAGTTCCTTTTAATAGTAGCCATCCTAGCTGTAGATCTTAAACATAATGCACTACATACAGTGTTTATTTTATTCCTGACACTATAATTCTGGACCAAAATGAACATAGAAGTTACCTAGTAATGCAATCTATTACTAAAGCAGATTCATCACTGTCTTCCAATGACTTGAAAGACAGCAGCATCATTTATCTAATAAACATATCTATCATGGGTATAGAAGTACAATGTTTTGGTTTTATTTTTTATGTTTAATTTGTTTAGGCTTACTTGCTAAATAACAAATACTAATAAACATTGAAAATAAAATTGTAGTCACAGTTGACTAAAATAAAATGTCACGTTTGATTTTTATACCTACACTTTCCGAGTCAAATCCATGAAGACATCACCCGGAGCATACATTAAGAAATATATGCCCAGACCATGTTCTGAAGATACCGACCCAATGTGTGTGCTGGAGGCCCGGAACTACATTTGCCACAAGTTCTCCCACAGGATGGGTTCCAGTTGATACTGACCTTCTAAATTCCCATGTTGTTAGTCCCTGGTGACAAAGAAAACCCTTGTACCCTTATGCAAAAATTCCTATTGGACTGATAACTCCAAGAAACTTATGTCAGCGAGGATACATGACCAACAAAGTCTCTGCTCCCTTTGCTTTGTAGCTGTACCTGTGAGAACACAGCCAGTCAGCCCCATGTGCGGCTGGGTGAGCCACATGGTCAGCCTCGGCCCAGCAGCACGTGTAGAAGCAGCACAGCCCACTGTACTCGGTGCACTGGAGTCACTGACCTGGGGTGTTCTGCAAATAGGTGAAAATATGTTGGCTGTCACCATGACTGAACTGCATTGCTTGAGCAGTAGACATTTTGTACTTGGAGGTATAATTTTTTCTATAAAATGAAGAACTAAGCTTTATCTCTCTGACATTATTTTATTGTATATATTTAAAATGTACAATGTGCTATTTTGGTGTTTATTTTGATATACATAATGAATGATTGCTAAAGTCAAGCAAATTACCATCTGCATCATCTCATGCATCTCACATTACCTTTCTTTTCTTTCTTCCTTCTTCCTTCTCCTTTCTCCCTTTCTCTCCTTCCCGCCCCCCCACTTTTCCTCTTTCCCTGCTTCCTCTCCCCTCTTGTCTTCTGCCTCCTTTTCCTTCTTCTTTTTCTTTTTCTCTTTATACTCCTTTTTCATCTTCTTCTTCCAATATGTACTAAGTGTATCTATAAACGTGTATCGTGGAAAATCACCAGGATGAAATACAATACTACAAATTATACTCTTTATTATACACTAGCAGTCTAGAGTTATTCATCTTATATAAAGGCAACTTTGCACTTTTAGACTTGTATCTTTCAACTTTGCCCTCCATTCCCACCTGCCCCTGCCCTGGATAGCTACCCTGCTATCCTCTGCTTCCATCAGTTTGAATTTTTTAAAAATTCAACCATCAAGGAAGTAATCAATTACTTTTCTGTATTTGACTTATTTCTCTTAGCATAATGGCTTTTAGTTTTATCTTCTAGTTCGTCACATCTTGAGCGATCTCTTTCTGTTTTTTGAGACTGAAAATTACTTCACTTCAACAGACACATGGGATTCAACAGACACATGGGATTGTTTCCATGTCTTGGTGGTTGTGAATAAATTTGCAATGAACATGAGAGGGCACCTTAGAAGAATGAAAGTAATCTTTATAGGAATCAGGTTCTGCAGCATAAATATATAAGTTTATTAAAAAAAGGCATAGAGAAAATATGATCTTTGGGATGACTGTGCTTGGACTTCTGCCTTGGACAGCAGTAGGATCTGGTGATCTCAACTGTACCCACCTGCTGTGTGAACTCCACACCACTGTGCTGGTGCTGAGATCATGCTCCCTGAGGCTGATCAGACCAGGGATGGTGCACAGTACGGGCATGGAACAAATGCAGCCCCGTGGTCCAGGACTTTTCTCCTGGGCAGCTCCAGCCTGAAGATCTCTTTTACTAGCGTGTGAGTATCTTTACTAAAACTTCTTTGTTTTCTAAGGCTCTGTTTTCTTAAGCCTGCTTCTTTCCCCTCTTCTTTCACAGATGTAAGATGGAATTATGTTTCTTCCATTGTTTTAATTAGTACAAGTTTGCAGTACACAAGGATTATATTCCTTGTGGGAAACTGGTACATGTACTTAACATATCTTTTTTATTCTTTTCCTTCTCTCCCTCCCTCCATCTCTTCGTCCCCATTCCTTCTGTAAAAGCTCTATCTCCCTATTTCCTACTATCTTTTATTTTGCTCTTTACTTATGTTTTGGCTTTTGCATGAAAGAAAAATCATGCAATACCTAAGCTTGTGTGTCTGATTTATTCCATTTAATGTTATGGTCTCAAACTTGATCCATTTTTCTACAAATGGCTCATATTTATCCTTCTTTAATGGCATTTCATTTTGAAGATACTCTTTGTATTTTTATTTCTCCTTTTGATTCTCTGAAAGTATTTCTTCTAATACATTTTTGAATAACTAATATTGCTTTGGGGTCTGTTTCTTGGAGGATTCAAATTGAAACACACATAAAGCAAAATATTGTTTTGTAAATAAATATTAGCTTGTGTAAAAATGCCATCTCTCCAATATCATTGCCTGTGTAAAAACTGGAGTACTGTTTAATCAGTAATATGATTTTAAATCATATTTCAAATAATACATCAAATACTTTAGCCTTTATTTTAGTACTTAGTAACCATCAAGAAATTTGGTTAAAAATTTCACAAACCAAAAAATGTTATCAATATTCATAGAATTAATCCAATCCACTACATTACTACTGAAATGTGAAAATATAATAACTGAATGAATAATTGTTTCTAAAATGATTTTCTTCAATAACTTATTCTATTATAGAATTGTTTTAATTACATAAGAGTTAAAATAGAAAATTAAACCGTTATGAAATGATGTGATATATTTTGAATAAGTATTTTAAAAGATAAATGAGATCTTTCTCAGGAATGAAAGAAAAGAAGAATATCAAGAAATGTATTAATAATCTTGCAATCTGATTTTAAAAGACCTTTGCTTGCCAAGAACTTTCTGTTTCTGTATTTGCAGCAGTTATTTTAAGGAAAAGCTCAGGTACAGAAATGGAACTATATTTCTTTCATTTGTGTGCTGTTTAAAAAGATGTAATTCTTTAAAAATCTGTGTGGACATGCAACACTAGATTGAATGATTAATCCATTTGAAATGGATGTGAAACATGTTCTCCAATAATTCAGTAGGAGTTAATTAAAAATGATTTTGAATCCAAAGCATGATTTAATACATCTAATTATGACAGGTTTGGCCACTAATTAAAACTTACATACCCATTCCTTGAAAAGAAACCAAATTTATTATTATAGTGTTCTCAGCTGCATATTTCCATTAAAACAGGTGTCTATGTTCAGCAGTGCTGTTACCAAAAGGCAACAAAACCAGTTACAAATATATAGGAAAGAAATCAAAGGTGTATTAATTTTTAACATTGAGGAACTAGATTTTATTAAGTTAGCAGAGATATGTGAGATGTAAACATCTAATTAAAGTTCTTTAGTACAGATGTCTTACACAGTATCATATTCACATATTATTTAAAAATTACACATTGAAATTATGTCTTTGTTAGAAGGATGCCTTTAGTCCTAGGCTGACAATCTCTCAGGCTCACCTTATGTATTTTAAGGCAGTTTGTTGCACTTTCATTTGCCCACTCAACTTTCTTCTATTATATATGATGCCTTAGGTCTTTTTAAGGCTACATAAATTGAAACTTCTTTTCATTGGGAGTGGGGTTTTGTTTTGTCAAAGATTGCTATTTCCTTCTTTGAGTAATAGATTCCGGTCACATAGTCACATTCACAATCTATTTTGTAGTTAGTTGCTATCAGGGCCTAAATTCTGGTCAACGGACAAAAGACAAGTAATCTCTGCAGCCTTGAAATCAGCAATCATCTAAAATGCTGGAACCCGCCGTTCAGGACATTCTTTCCCTACTTACCTGTGGTGGGAAAGTTGTGACATTGTTGCTATCTTGGCATCTGGCCATTGACTAACCCATTCCATCTGCCCTGGACTGCTTATCTCTAGATTTATTATAAAAAATAAAATCTATTGTGCTTAATCCATTCAAATTGAATGGATTTGTTGTACCATTAAAATGTTTCTTAACAAATATGGATCTTAAATTATGATTTAATTTCTGTGGCACTTTGCTAATACCCCACTCTGTGTAAAAACACATATCACTATTGTGAAATAAACATACATCTACAGTCCATTTTATTTTTTAAAATATTATTTCTTTACTTTTTCAATTTAACAGTCTAATTCACTTTGGTTTATTATTTGTATGCCTATTAACATCACTTCCTATTTCTTTTATTAAAGATATAAACAAAAGAAAATGAATATCTCATCTATTTATTTATTCCAGTTACAGTTTTCATTTCATATTTTTCTGTATCTTTTATAGGCATGGCTTCCATTTAATTTTTTAAACAAATATATTATGCATCAACAAGCTCTTCCAGAATCAGGCTACTTCACTACATCTTTTTATTTAGCCATGCCTAGGCAACTCACATTAAAATGCAACATTTTATTATCAATTACTTTTTATTTACCTTTATATTGCAAAGAAGAAGCATATATAAATTTTTGTAAATGTTATGTTTAGGCACCTTGTTACCCATGAACTTTATTTCAGGATGGTAAATAGGACATTCTCATTTTATAACAACATGTGTAATAAAAAGAGTTGTGTGGTAAATGGAAATACTGAATTTGAAAATCCTAGTACTACAGTTTCCGTATGCCCAAATGAGTTATTCCAGAATATTTTACAAACACAAGTGTTACTATTTCTCCAAAGAACTATGGTAAGTACAATATTCTGAGCAAATCTATTTGTGCTTGATGCTTTGGAATCCAACACTGTGGTTCACTTATGTCCACAATTACCTAACTCCAGAGGAGTTACATCAATGGAAAACCGACAAAGACTGTGTATCAAGAAGCTAGGTTTCCATCAAGGTAATATTGTGAGAGAAGTATTAATAGATGATACTGAATAATGCTGTTGAAACCACTCTAATGAAGCAGATTTGTCACAAAAGCGTGAGGAAATAGTATTACAGACAAGGGTAGAATGGGTTCCAGTCTCTAAAAAGAGAAAAAAAAATTTACAAGTGGACAACAGGAGGAATTTTCATATACACATTTGTGCTGCATCTCTTCCACAGACTGGAATCAACATTAAAAAGAGAATGAGAAACTGAAGAGATGCATGGATGGTGTAGATTCTATCATTCAGTGCTTAGAAATACAAATTAAATTGATGTGGAACTAAAAGCAACTGCTACTTATGGAAAGAACACCACATACAATAAGTTTTATGTGTGATCTTATTGATTGCTAATGAGTGAGGCATTGATCTGTATTTGTAGGGCTGGAGATACAAAGTAACATGTTTCAAATCACAAACCATGTAAGTTAAATTTTGATTGTTCTGACTCAAAATTCCTGCAACTCCAGGGGCGATGGAATAGTATTACTAAACTGACTTTTTTACCCAAAACACGGCTGTGGGCCATCAAGGGCTGGGGGTCTTTTCAGTGGTATTGAGAAGGAAGAAAGAAAAAGGTAAAGGAAACTTAATTTGTAACTGTTCATCTTGAATCTTTACATTTGTCCTTTTGGAACTTCACAAAAGGAATCTCATCATTATTTTTCTTTTCCTCATAAGGAAGAAAGACCAAAACTGTAGGTTGTACTATATGTCAGATCTCCAGAAATGTCATGAAGGCTTATGAAACATGCTTAAGATCACAAAAATAGAAAGAGGCTAGTTCAATACCCATCTTCTTTTTATTTTAGGATGCTATCTTTTCAGCACCACTTCAAATGTGTGATAAAGACTTCACAGTGTAGAGATAAAGCGATTCTTCAGGAAGTCAGTCTCCAACTCGTAAAATAATTTAGGAAGCCACAGGTCATTGAGCAAAGGAAAAACACTACAATTTTTTAAAATGTATGTAATGTAGGAAAAAAAATTCAAAATCCATATACTTGAAATCTCATTATCAAGTATTATAGCACACTGGGAGAGGAAGGTTATTGCCAGCCTGATATCACATCAGTCAACCTCTGCACCATTTTATCTAGATTCCACATCGCATGTGACTTCCCCGTGCTGAGGGAAAAATCTGAAGCATAACTTGCTAAGTAAGTGGTAACAGATTTTCATACCATATTTTATGTTAGTTTCACTTGCCCACTTTTCAGGGACTTTTCAACAGCTACAGTCAATGTACTACTTGATAAATTCTACAAGTGTGAGACAAAGGAAAACTAGTTTCTTCAAGGACTCAAAAGTAGTGAACCAATCTTACCCGTCAGGGTATTTACCAAGTAAATAAGACTAACTCAAGAAAATTATGTTGACACAAAACATATTTTTGTATTTTCTCTAATTTCAGGACCATTCACAATTTGAACCTATTTAATTGTAACTATACTGGTCAGTTATAGCTTACTCATTAGCTTAATATCTTTTCTGTCGGTGTAACAAAATACCTAAGATTGGATAATTTTTCAACCTGTAGTTTTACTTGGTTCTGGAGGCTGGGGAGTCCAGGAGCATGCTGTGGTATCTGCATGGTGTTGGTGGAGGACTCCCTCACCAACACCACAATAAGGGGCATCATAAGTTAACACCCAGCAAGTGCACTGGCTTGAGTTTCCCTTCCTCTTCATTTTTCCAAACAGCCACTAATGCAAATACAGGGATCTATCCTCCTAACCTTATGGAATTCAAGTTTTCTCCTAAAGACTCACTTCCAAAAATCCTTAACCTAAATTTAGGAGTTTTTGGTAACTTTTAATACATTCAAATTCAGTCTTGTTTTGTCAGTGAATATTAACAAGATACATCTACTTTCAGAACAATAGACAAATTTAAGAAGTGGAAAAAAAAGAGATGGTGATAAGAACTAACATATCAAAGTATTGGTAAATGGTAAACTGGACATATATTAGTTTAGTGTGTGTGACATTCATTTGCATTCAGAAGGAAAAGTGATCAGCCTGATGGAAACCAGGAACTTAGGTTCTCTGTCTACATACAGCTCTCATCCTTATTTATCCTGGAGTCAGGCTGACAAATGAGCCAGAGAAGCTCATTGAATTTTGAGTGGGATGACACTAGGTCTGAAAATATTTGAAGCTAACTTAACACTTCTGGCCTGAAGATATTGTCCATTTTTGCTTTCTTAGAAGAGGCTTAGATTTTTACATTTGTTTTTACTGTTGAGAATCGCTATTAATTTGCTGAAGTCAGCTAGACACTTTCAGTTGTTCAGTTGTGTAGTACCGGGCTTACCGTGAATAATACTCTTTCCATTTCCTCATTTGTCTCTCTCTCTCAGTCTCTGTATCTCTACCTTTCTTTCCCCCATCTCTCTCCCTCCATATTCTCAATACTAGAGGAGATTATCTTTAGGTTATAATAATTCCTTGTTTGCAATTATGATGAAATCATTAATATTTTGTGTGTGCATATAAATTTGTGCCAATATGTATAAGAATGAAAAATGGAAAATAATTTAACATTTTCTTGAGAAGTTAGTCACATTTTTTTAGCCCTAAGTCTTACTGCCAGATGTTTGTTTAACTAGAATAAAGAATATTGAAACACAAATATTTTATTGGAATATTCTGAGCAGCTTTATTAATAATAACCAAAACATTGAAATAAACAAAACCTTTATTAACCCTTCAATAAATAAACAAATTTGGGTACATCCATACTGTGAAAAACAATGTTATAATAATGTTAATCTTATGATGCAACATGTGTGAATCTCAAAAACATCAAGCTAAGCAAATTAAGAAAAAAACTCACATACTCCTATTATTTATCTTTATAAAGAATTCTATTATATTATCACACTAGTGCCTGATTAAAAAAACATGAAAATTATAGTAATAGAAAACAAATGAGTGACCAGGGACGGGGAACCAGTGGGGCAGGTCTGTAGCTGTACAAGACACAATGAAATTACTTGAAGATCACAAAAATTTTCCATCATAACTACTGTCATGGTCACATGACTGTAGGCATTTATCAATATTTAAAGTGCAACTTTAATGCTAAGAACTACTTTAACTAGTAAATTGTGTTGATGTAAGCTATTTCTGAACACACGAATACAAAAATTGCTTATGTGCTAATTTAGATGGAACTATTTTGCCAAAATCAACTAGAATACATTTATTTTCTTCATTTGACTGATTCTTAGGCTCAGAGAAACACATGATTTCATTCATATGAGGGGAGCAGTTTACAATAGCCTTGAGCCTTGATTCATTTGTAAAAATAGTAAAAGCAGAAATTACATTGCATCTGTGGGAAGAACAGGTATCAGAATGGTATAAAATAGGTTCATTCCCTACATTTTTCAATTTGTCAGAGGCTGTCTCATGAAGACTAATTTTGATTCTATTCCCTCTAGACATTTTTGCATATGTTTGTTATCTTTCATTGCATTCAAGTAAATGAATGTAATTACTATAAACAAACATACATTAGAGACAATATTTGAACAGTGACGATCTACTTGAAATGTCACTACAGAAGGTAATAGGAATTTCATTAGAATTGAAAGCAGGAGTGCTTGAGGAAAAGAATCTTAAACATGAATAAAGTTTATTCTTAGTTCTGTAATAACTGGGCATGTGATTATTGTGACAGAGAAGGTGTACAATTCTGCCACACAAACATCTTGCTCCTTTAATGTTATTTTGGTGTCGTAAAAAAGTAAAGCAGAACTGGGGTCACATATGGCTTGAAAGGTGATTACTAATCCCTTGTTCAGCACCAAAACAACTTTATCACAATCTGAAATATTGTACCACAAAGTAAATTATTTCTCCTCATGAATATGATTGAAATTTACTGGAATAATAAAGTAATTAAATAAACATTAACTTAGTTCTTTTTGTACTCCAAACACTCACTGCTAAAGAATTTTTTTGCTTTGCTTTTCAGGAAAGAAAAAGCTAAAATTGCTTGACAACAATATTTTCGGGAAAAAAAGGCCAACATTTCTTGAAGACAATATTTCAGAAAATTACCTTCAGCATAAAATACAGAAACAAGTATTTCTTTCCATAACCTTCAAATTTTAATTGAGAGTTGTTTCAGGATAAAGGAAATAACACCTTAATGATATTTTTACTCTAAATGAAGGCATGTCACTATGTATACAATCTTTCTGTTTTGCTCTTACTCTGATTCATAGCATATCTTCCTCATTCAGAATTTTAATTATAGCCCTAATTCAATTATAGTCACTATGCACAGATACTCCTTAACTCATGATGGTTTGTGTCTGGATTAATTTATCTCAAATTGAAAATATTGTGAGTTAGAAATGCATTTACTGTGCCTTTCTGTCAACCACCACAGCTTTGCAAGACAATGTAATGTGGGGTGAGGGTTATGCACCCATGTGACTGCACAGCAAGCTGAGTTCTAACTCGGCCACTGTCCAGTGTCACAAGGAAAAATGACACCACACACTGCCAGCCTGGGAAAATATCAAGGTTCAAAACCAAAGTACAGATTTCTACTGAAAATATAAGTCTTTTGCATCATAGTAAATTTTTAAAAATCATCATTTGAACCAGTATAAGTTCAGGGTCATCTACAGTTTTAATCATCATTCCAGAAAATATTTACCAACTGTCTCTTGGGCATCAAGTACAGAGTAGGAAGACACTGTAATAGCTAAAAAGAAAGTATTAGCCTTTCCTCAAGTAGCTTCACTTACATATTTTTATGTGTTGATTTTTGTTCCTGATAACTTTCAATCCAGTGAAGTCATAAAAGATGAATTCATTCCATTTTATTGAACACTTACACTTAGAAAATAGCACATTTCTAGGCACAAAGTAAATGTTGAGTGTTTTAAAATAAATCACAGAATAAATAATACATGGTGCTTGCTTTCCATAAGCTGGAATGTTAGGAGGTAGAGATTTACAAGCAAGTGAGTGAACCAAAGCATTGGAAGCCTCTAAAAAAAGACTCAAGGTAACTGCTGACCTGAACGACAAATCTCAGTAATGATCTGGGCAGTTATTAACACACTGCCTTTCCCTTCTGTTGTGGTATGCAGTGAGGTCTTTTTCCATCTATGTGTGGATATATATATATATATATATAGTCATATGAATATATGAAAGATGTAGCAAGTGTTGAACAACAGATTATCCTTCTGGAGAGCAGATTACTATCCATTTAATCATTTGTTTGTTCATTAAATGAAGACCAAACTGTTGTTGAGTCTCTGAGGTGATATATTCTGGGGTCATTTACTAGGTATGTGGGAAGATTCTGAGCACCACAAAACTCAAAGTCACCTGCTACAGAACCTCACGTATAGTTCTCTACCTGAATGACGGTGGTAGGAGAGGGTTGAGGAAAATACGAAGGAGAAAGAGATACTGAAAAGTGAGGCAGGCTCAAAATGCTGTTACTATTTGCTTGAACAGAGAATAGTATGCATTATAGTATATGATAGCTGTGTTTAACCTTGACATAAAGAGCACCCGTAGCATATCATAAACCAAGAATCAGAACCATATTCTTGGTTGTTTCCCTATAATGAGTGTTGTATAAAATAGAAGTAATAATATATATTTTACTATGAACATAAGTTATTTGATTTGATCCAGAATTTACACCTCTTGTGGCCTTGAGGAAAGTTTTATTTTCCCTTAAGCCTCAATTTCCATCTATTTCTCATCTTTCATAATATCCTTGAGGATTAGATTATGCAAATAGCAGCTTGATGTTACTTCTGCCACAGAGAGGTAGCTAAGAAAAGTAAAACTTGAGAAATTTCCAGAAGTTTAAAACACTGCACATTCATTGTTGATGCTTAACACAATAAATTTACTAGAAAAACACAAAACAAAATAAAATATTCACCTATCAGTAAATCTTACCAGAAGCATTTTTAAGAAGACTTAGAATAACCTAGATGACAATGTTGAGCTTCCCCTGAGGCCTGAAAGCAGTGATTGCTAAGAAATTCCCACCATTCCTCTGCCATGTGATTAAATGAGATTCACTGTATCCTCTGTCACCCTCCCACAAAACTCACCCATGACTCTTGGGTTTAACTGTGACAGGACCAAATACGGTCCTCCCTACTGCCAGGCAAGCCACAGAGCAACGCACAGTTTTTTTATTTGTCTGTTTGTTTCATGAGGAATTAATCAAAATTGGAACTTGGTGCCCTCCTTAGCACTAGTTGCTCATGGGATAAACATTTCCTGATTGACTAACTGACCGAGACTCTCCTGAGTGTAAAAACAATCCCAATAGTAACTGCTCCACCTTTAACATGTCTCCTTCTTCCTGTAAAATCAGAGGTAAAACCATACTCCAGAAACACTGATTTTCAGATCACTTTACCACATTAGTCTGAAATCAGTCTTCTTCCCCATTTGCTTTTATCACAAAGACCTTCATTCATGTGATAACTGAATACTTACTAGGTACCCACTGTCTGCTAAGACTTGTATCAAATTTCTGGGAAGGCCACAGTAAAGACAACAAAATTTTCCTAAGGTAAAGAAAGATAATAAAAAATGGGAGCAAATAAATATATATGCAGGCAGTGTTATCACACAGAGCAGGGCGTGGAATGGAGGGGAACAGATCAGGAATGCTGCAGACAGGTTCCAGCATGTAGGGTGATTACAGAGGTGACCTGATTGATCCAAGAGACTGGATTCTGGCGCATCACTGGGAGAGCTGCAGTTGGGTGGAAGGAAATGTCAATGCAAAGATGGGCCTCTGAGTGGCACAGGAGGAGGTGCAGCCAGTGTGAGTGAAGCTGTAAGACTGAATCAAGATTATAAGCAAAGAGAGACAAGACATGGACACTAAGTCATCTGCCTATGTTATTTTATTATTATAGGCACTAAGTCATCTGCCTATTCTATTTTATTTTATTATTATGAAATAATAAAATAAAAATGACAAAGCTATGCATGTCTGTAACTTTAAGTTTCATAATGCTGGAACAGTAATGTCATATTAATGTAGATTATAAGATTATTATCCCAATGGAGAAAGGGAGTAATTTCGTGAAGGAGTAGATAATTCTGCTCCTCAATGTCCAAGCTGTATGTGATGGTAGATAAGTTCTGCTTCTCCTGAGATTTTGCCAAAGAAAAATTCAATGAATTCTTCCTCAGTTTTGCTGAAAACAATGATTGATAAGACCTGGAAATGCCCCAATTATTAGTCACTCTGTCATTCTCAGTCTTTAATTTTTTCTGTACCACTTTTGAGATGTATGCAGTCCTTGGGCTTTTAGAATTGTGTACCACAATTAGTTCAGGAAAGGTGAAACTCTATCATTGTTTTGTAAAGTGAGAAAGATGAGTATGAAAGGGAACAAAATAAAGGGCAACCAGCATGAATTAGTGTCAGGCAAGAATAGGATGAAGAATGTGAATACTTCAAAACTATTTGCTACTGTGTCCATGAAAAGTCTGCATAATCCAATGTGTATCCATGCATCAGTTTGAGAATCACAGGTCTGGACAAAAATATCCCACAGAAAAAGTGTGTTATCCAGAAAATCAATTGGAGCAATGTCATGAAGAAAGGGATATAGTTATTTGTGTTGAATAATGCAGCTTGGTTGGGTAAGATGAGGATTAAGGAGAATAGAATCTAATAGTGTGTAGGTTGACAATGGAATTTGATGATGTAGCATAAGAAAAAATAGGGTACAAGTTAATAGATCCCCTGAGACTATATAATGTTTCAAAGAGAGCAGGTAGTGGACAATAAATTGCAGGCAACTAGGAATAAAACATTTTGCTTTTGTTATTTTTCAGTTATAGCATATATGCTTACAGAGTGTATTTGTGTTTTAAATTATACAATTGAAACACAAAGCATATATACACGTAACATATATCTAACACATATATATAATTAATACTCACTTTCCACAGATTTATATTTGCTAATTCATTCACTTGTCAACATTTATGTATATCTCCCAAATCAGTAGCTGTGATATTCTCTCTGTTATTTGAGGACATGCACAGAGCCCAACACATTTGAGGCTTCCAATGTGGCATTTCCAACTGCATTTCCAAAACCACTACACCCTACCTTCTTGACAAAAATCATGCTCCAACCAAGCATTCTTTTCATAACTTGTTTAGTGGCATATTCTACTTTTTCTGATTTTTGTTAGCAATTTTCTTTTTAAAATGACCCCCAATTGGAGGCTGAGTTAGAAAGATTACTAAAAGTGTGAGGCCAGTTTATACTACATATTGAGTTCAAGGCTATCCTAAACTACACAAAATTTTTGATATTGGGTTAAAAAAAAAGATCTCCAGTGACCCCAGTAGTTAGTGCTGCTGTCCACAGCACAAGATGACTATGGTGTGGCTCAGAAGAAAAGTGTTTGATAAACTTCATTCTGGCTTACATGGCCTACATCATAATGTTGATCATGAGTTCAGCTGATGAATTAGTAGTGGGTACATCTAAAAAAACCAGGAAATTCACCAACATATAAGTGCGATTACCTATAAGCAAGATGCTCAAGTGACATCTGTAGTGGACAAAAAAGCTGTGAAGAAGCTGAAAATTGTGAGGTTCCTAAGATGATAACTGAGTTTTTAGAGACCAATAGCAGACTACGTTGTTTTCAGATGAAAGCTAAAATCTTTGCAGTCCTATAATTCAAGGTCTGGAAAATTCTAACTCACCTCAGCTTGGGCTGGCTGGCTCTTGCATTTTAAAAGGTTTGGTATAAAGATGTTAAACTTGAAGGCAAGGCAAAATCTGAAGATCAGAAGACTTTAGAAGAATTTTAAAGTAACTGCTCGGTATTATTATACAGTAAAAGGTTATATGGAAAAGCACTTTTCCACAATAACAAAACTGGCTTATGTTACAAGAATATTGGCAAGTGAACCTATATAATGCAAATGGCCCCCAAACTCTTGACTTTAAATGATTCAAAACCATACAGTTCATTGTTTGGAAGAAATAGGTATTAAATACAATGTCTAAACAGAAACATGTATAAAACAAAATGTGACCAATGGCTCTCGGGGACCTAACCCTGACTCTCTCTTAAGAGCAGTTATTATGCAGTCATTCCTATTGGTTCCTGCACTAGCATTAATAATAAGAAATGTATTGCTACAAAATATTTATCTCGGAGAAGACAAGATGGCTGATCAGTGAGCAACAAAATACAGAGCCTCCCAGGAGAAACAACTCATTTGCCAGAATAACACACCCTGGAGAGACCCAGACAGAGGGAGATAGATCTTCTTGACACAGGAAGAAATTAAAACATAAAAAAAGCTCATCAAATACTTCAGGACTACAACAGAAACAGCTAAAAATTATGGGACACAGTGTTTTCGTTCATTGCAACCCACCAAGTTTGCAAAGGCCTGAATCCAGGCCAGACAGCAGAGCCACCCAAACTCATTCCCACCGCCACTCACAGGAAGCGCAGCAGTGCTGAAATCGGGGGTAGGTGAGCCCAACAGAGAGCAGAGCAGGTTAAGGGACCTTCATTAATCCATGGTCAGTGCAGGGAATGAGACTCCCCCCCACGGAAAGGGCATGACCAAATGGGCAACATGTTGGAATCAGGCAGGAGGAGCCTGAACTGGGAGCAACAGTGACTTCAGTTAGTTGCTCCCTCCCCAGAGCAGATGCATGGGATTTGCTTGGACTGGGCCACGCCCCTGGCCAGGACCCAATGAGCTGTCCCAAATAGATTCCCTGCACCTAGCAAGCACTAACCGGGTGAAGACACCTGAAGTTTGGCTGGCCTGGTGGGGAGGGGCAGGCAAACACAGCCACTTCTTACACCTCAGTGACAAGAGCAGGCAGGAGAGGGCGGAATTCCCTTGCCAGAGTGCTTCAAAGGAAACGTGGCCAGCAGAGAGCCGGGCTGGGACCTGCACTGTAACCTGTGTGGAGGAAGCCAGGGCCATGACAGGAGAGAAAGGCAGGAGGAGGCCCCCAGCCCAGAACCCTGAAAGCCCTGATCCAGGAGAGGGAAAAACAAGGGAGACTGAGGACAGCAAAAACACAACATCAGACATGGCTTCAATGGACATTAAGTGATATCTTTGGGACCTTGTAGACAAGCTCAAAACTGAAATATTAAATCAGGTAAGGCAGGGTATGAGTAGAGTAATAAAAGAAATGCTCTCAGGAAGCATCTCTCAGGATGATACAGATGGAAGAAGGGAGGAACACAAAAAAAGGAGAGAAACATTCGATAAAGAACATAAAGAAAATATAGAATACATGAAGCAGATTCAAAGAGACTACCAGGAAATTAAAAACTCCAATGAAAGCTGGAAAAACTCCTTAAAAGAAACTAAGGATAGACTATCAAAACTTGAAGACAAGTTTGCAAGGTGTGATCATGAAAGGAAAGATCTCTTAAAAATAACAAGCAAACAGGCAGTAACAATACAAAGGCTGGAAGATGACAAGAGAATCTGCAATTTAAGAATAAATGTGAAAGAAGAAGCAGGAACACATACAGGTGAATTACAAAGGCTATTCACAGAAATAATTAAAGAAAACTTCCCAAGCATGGGGAAAGAAAATGACATTCAGTTATATGAGGCCTACAGAACTCCAGCCACCTACAACCAAAACAGAGCTACACCCAGACATATAATAATCAAGATGCCAGAAATTCAATATAAAAACAGAATATTAAAAGCCATCAGAGAAAAGAAACAGATTACCTATAAAGGTAAGCCTATCAGAATCACCGCTGACTTCTCAACACAGACCATCAGATCAAGAAGAGTTTGGAGCGAAGTCTTCCAAGCCCTGAAAGAAAATAACCTCCAGCCCAGATTGATGTACCCTGCAAAGCTGTCACTAGAAATTAATGGAGAAACAAGATGCTTCCATGACAAAAAGGAACTGGGGGAGTTTGTGACCACCAATCCAACCCTACAGAGAATACTGAAGGACATTCTAGAGAGAGAGAAAAAAAATACCAGGATTTTAGGAACAGTGGCAGAAAGGCCTCAATGAGTGGGGCAGGCAGTAGAATGAAGGAGAAAAGTAGACAAACAGGCAGAAAAATAGCATAGCAGAAATGAGGCAGAGAAGGATAACTAGAATGGCTAACATAGATGGCCTTGATACACTGCATGTTAATAGTGCACCAGGATTTAAAACCCACGTTACTCTCACTACTCTGCTTAGATGTATTATATTCTGTTCCAGTCATTCTACCTGTACTAGATTTGAGGGCACAGAGAGCAATCCCGAAAATAACAGGATACAGTATAGTAATCATCCTTAATTTCCTATTAACTTAATCTAAAGCTCTATAAAATCTACACTGTTTTACCATGACTGATCCTAATTGAATCTGGTCTGTTAGATCGCTGTTTTTTGTTCACAGATTTTATTCAAAGCTGTTATGATTAACAGTATAAAGTCTGAGAGTATAAGCAACTGCACTTAAGATGACAAGATCCACTAGAATATCCACTATGGTTTGATTATTACCTGCCTTTGAAGTTTTATACTGTCTACAATGTTTTATTCTTACTAATATTGTTATTTACTGCTTTACTCAATTATACTGCTATATTCAATTATGCCTGATGATATAGACTTTCTATTGAAGATAATAAGAAACAACACAGTAATCATTGTAGATCACCTTGTGCTGTGGTTTTATATGACTTTTTGGTTTCATGTTTTTATAGGAATTTGTTTTGTTTTGTCTTGCTAAGTTTTGATTTTCCCTCTAATACAGAAAGGATAGAAATACATGTAGAGATTCATGCATGCATAGCTGTTTACACTCTCACTGTTTGACTATCTACTTTGTATGCTTTAATTTTGTAACTTGAACAACTATTTCTAAGGGGACAATATGTAATTTATTAACTAGTGATTTCTTATGGTTTATCTCTTTTTTTGGAATTCTGTATTATCTCTAACCTTTACTTGCTTTTGTTTCTCTTTAAATAAAAAATTAAAGAAATATATTTATCTCCCTCCAAGATTCCTGTATGGAAAACCAACCCAAGTGTGACTATAGAAAGACCTAGTGGGAAGTAACTAGGTCATAAACAGAGTGCTTTTGAACGAGATCAGTGCCCTCATAAGAGAATTCTCAGAGGACCTTGATCCCTCAGCCATGTAAGGACAAAGCAGTCACTTATAAAGTAGGAAACCAAGTGCACCGGACATTGAATCTGTATGTGCCTTGATCTGGAGTTCCAATCCTTAAAATAATGAGAAATAAATTTCTATTTTTAATAAGCGCTCTAGTCTAATGATATTCTGTTATAGCAGTCCAAATGAGCTACTACATACACATCTCTTCCTGTCTCTATATATATTTAAATATACATATATTTAACACATATATGTGTGTTTCTGCTTATGTATACTCATCACAGTACTGTGATATTCTAGTAGATCTGAAAAGAATTGAGAGACGAGGAATTACCTATGAAAGAAAGTCTAAAGTGGTAAAGATTTGGAATGTTGTTATTATATGGTGGCAGCCAGTCAAACAATTGCAATTTAAGAAAGAAAGAGAACTAGACCTTTTCCATTAATTCACTAACAAAAAGCGTGGTTTGTTGCTGAGAGAAGAAAGGAGGAGACTGAGGATGTGTGAGGAGGAGAGGCAGATGAGACAGAGTTAGATAAGAGGGCAAATTTACTCGGAAGATATAGCAATGGTATTTCCTTGCAGGACTAAAATTCCTTTGAGATTTGCAATCATGAATTTATAATGAGCCCAGTCAGCATTTTTATGGTGTCTCTCAATCCATTTTCAGTGTTTCAGATGCAGGTAAGGAGCATGTGTTCGGTTGCATTTATCCACGTTGAAGTTTTGCTAGAAGGGAAATTGCTAATGGCAAGATTTAAGTATATTTTTAGAACTAGAAGAAACTTTGAGTGTTTTTCTTACCTTTGGGGGAAATTTATTACAAATTTTGAAAGTGGTTGGACTTGCTTTCAAATGCCGCATAGGTCTATTCTTAGTTAATTCAGATTATTTTGCGTAACATTAAAGTGGAATTAAAAATGTATTTATTGCAGGCTAGTTTAAGAATAAAAAGAAAATGGAAAGATTACAGAAAGTATCAATTACAAGAAAAGACACATAATTAATATTCAAGACAAGTTAATTTTCTTCTGCCTTCATTTGCACTTGAAATGATAGACTCTGGATATTTAAGAGTATCTTTAGAGCTCCAAAAATATTTACATCTATTTTCCCCACTACTGTTGGCTGTTTTAAAGTTTGCTAGTGACCTAGACAAGAGAGAAGTTTTTATAAACCTAATGTTTTCATAAACCAAGTAAAGCTATATGGATGATTCTCACCCATCAGGGAAAAAACATGCTTCTTTCTTACGGCCAGAGTGTCAAATCACTGCGAGCAATTTCTCTTTAGTACTTTGTCTTTTTGCTTTTCACCCATTATATACATTGATAAGCAAAAGACTTTCTGTTTAAATGATGAGAAATGGGAAAGTCTGAAGCTCTTCGTGCAGAGTAAAATCTGCCAAGCATATTTCCGCAGTACCTGAACCAACCCTGGAATGCTTTTTTTTTCTTTTAACACTGAACTTTTGACACAATCCCCTTGTGTCAGTTCCTTTTCTACACAGAAGTCCACGTTGTTCCTGTTGCAGGTATAGTTTGACTGATGGTCTCACGGGTCAGATATGCAGATGTGAGTCTTGAACTTTAAAATTCCTCCACTTCAGTATGCTTACAATGGTCACCTACAGTTATTTCCTTTTGTTCTTGTACTGGAGTGGAACTCAAGGTCTTCACATTGAGCTACACCCTCATTCCAACCCCTTTAATTCTGATGCTGGATCATACTAGTTTGTTAAACTGTCCAGGTAGATGCAAACTTGCAATCCAGTCTCCCAGAGTGATGGGATAATAGTTATGTGCCTCCAAGCCTAGCTGTGTTACTGTTTTTTGATTGGATAGCTCAGTTTTCATGTGGATTCGTAAGTTGTTCTAAAATCAAGCTTTTAGGTCTACCAAAACAGCTCCAGATTTTCGAGGGGCTGCCTTTGGAAAATGCATTTCTAGTCCATCAATGACAAACTATTGTCTCAGTCATATGCCCTCCTCCCCTCACCCACTTCCAACCACAGCACAGCAGCTATAATAATACTGTTACACTCACAGTGTGCAAGTCCAATCAAACTAAGTGCTTTTCCTGCATCATGTATTATTCTACATGGTAGAGATTACTATTATAACACTTCTATTCTTCTTTTCAGAGAGAGAACACTGAGATTCTTTCCCTATATTGTATCTGTGTTCAAGTGCCTATCTCCTCCAATTCCCATTTGAATATCTCTTACTGAAAAATGTTTTCCTGCTGGAATTTTGACCATATATCTCTTACTCTGAAGGATCCTTGAGTTCAAGAGACCCTCACCAGCTTAGAGACAACTGAAAATCTATAAATATGGCATGACTGCCAGACATGTTTCTATGGCTTTCTTTTTTGGTGAAGAGACTATGGTCCAATCCTGTCTTTAGTTTCACATATATTATGAGCCTACTTTTGTACATATCGTTGACCCTGCAATGTTAGATATCTAGATGATTAGCACAAAAGATGATGATGATAATTAAAGTCACTTTTCCTGCCCTTCAGGCAATTTCTCCTGGTCTGTGTGTGGCATCACTGGTAATAAATTCTACCTGTCTCGCAGTCTTTTTGCAGAAAAGTAGCACTAAAATGTTCTGAGAGAAGAAATACTTGAATAGAAACTAGATAGATAGATATCTTGAAACTTTCTTTAAAGCATAGGCACATTCCATATACTGTCACCTCATCTCATTCTCCATTAAATGAAGCCCTTGAGAGGAGCCACAGAAAAAAAACTTTTCAACTAAATAGCTCATTCTCCAATCCCCAAGTCAAGGTTCATTTTATGAATTCCTACAACTTTTATTTTGTGTGTGACTAAGACAGAGATCTTTATAAAGAGGAAGTTAAATCTGTGTAGCATTTCCATAAGCACCATTAAAATCACAGAATTTCAGAGTTGGAAGAGCAAAACTTATACAATGGCTAAGATAAGTGACTCTTAATATCTTAGAATCAGCCATAGAGTGCTTTTTGTGCCCTTAAATACCACAGGTTCCTTATGAGCTCAAAACCTGAGTCAAGTTGCAGGAAGACAGTTGCGCAGTAAGACCACGGACTAAAGATGGCTACCACTGGGAAAACAAATGAACACTGAGCCATTAGGAAAGACTTCATTACCAATAAACTGATGCCATCTAATTCCTCAGAGCACTCTCCAGGAGGAAATTTGCTCAAACAGAAGAGCAACAGCAAGTTGCAATTGTGGTATATGGTACTGGGATTTTACCCTATAGAGTCTAAAGTGTTTTCTTATACATTATCTCATGCATTCATTCAACATTCTAATGAAGAGAAAGTAATTACTTTGCTTTACAGATGGAGAAACTAAAATACACAAAAATGTATGACATCCTTTCTATCAAAAAAAGCTTTTAAAGAGTTTCAGAATTAGAATCTAAACATCTGAGATGTTTAGTTTAATAATTTTAGTCATTAGATTATGGTGTCCCTGACCCTGGGTCTTATGCAATACCTGAATAAATTATTCAAGTGTTCTATAAAATCTTCCCTGAGGATCTACAAGAACAGTCTATGCTGCTGCTTTCCTTTTGATATGATTTTACCTAAAAGGTGGAAGGGCTGTCTTTTGCTGATTTTTAAGAGCTGAATCTTGCCATTCCAAAGTAGGTCAACAAAGAGCACATCATTTGTCAAAATGGGAAGCATTTCAGATCACCCACAATGGACTTGAACTTCTGAATTCTGAAATAACACTTTTACATTGGCCTACTTCAATTTTGTTTTCTCAAATGGCTACAAAAGCCTCATTGTCTAAAATTTTATATGGTGCCAGAATAAAAAGTTTATAGCAAACAAAGCAAATTCTGAATGTTTTAATCTGAATGTTCAAATAACTTTAAGGGTGGTAGTTATTCTGTGTGTATCATATCTTACCAGGAGCAAAGATCAGACAGGTCATATTAATGAAAATAAGAGATTTACAGAATTGCAGGACCAAAAGGGTATTAGAGGTCATCTATGTCAATGTAATCCCCTACTCCAGTCCTATAATATAAACACCCAGGGAGTTTTTCAAAAATGTAATTATAAGATCTCATTTTATACAAACTGAAATTGGCCTAGAGTGAAAGGATCAACTCATTATATTTTTAAAGTATCCCTCACATGATTTAATACACAAGAAGGGGAAAATCTAATTTCTAGGAGGAAAGACATTGTATGGGCTGAAAAAGTATAAACTGATTTGTCAGCAACCTGGTACTCTTGAAGGGAATAACCGCAGAGGTCTTGGACCATTGGAGCTTGGAAATTATTTAATCTCCAGGTGTATAAATCTTAAGCTTAGTGTATAAAAACTGAATAGTATATTTACAATGATAATAGCTATCCTGGTAGAAAATGTTTTGTATTTTGTTTTTAACAAAGTTACAGACCAACACAATGTTACACACATGTGCACACACACGCATGCATGCACACATGATATGTTTATCAAAAAGTGCTGAAATGAGCACATAAGTCATGCAATTATTGAACCTCACCATATAGTCCTGGATTCTGAAAATTTTTTATGGCAGTACAAACTGGTGTTTTATTTAATACAGATGTTTACATATCAAAACATCTATGACAGCAAATATATATATACATATATATATATATATATATATGTATATATATATTTTCTGTGTCAGCTGAGAGGGCCTAGAAAAATTTGGGAAGAATATACCTAACACAAAGATCTTGATTTCTCATACCATTCTCCAGAAAAGAAATTCAAGCATCCTTGAAGAAATAGCTAATTCTGGAATTCACAATGAAAGACTAAACTGGGCCATTTTGTATTCCAAGAAGTGCATTTTACAAATAAACAAGAAAACAATAATGGGTGATATCAATTCATATAAAAGAGCTACTAATAATCAAAGCTAGAATTAATTGAGCAACAAAAACATGTGCAGTAACTATGAATTGTAATCTGAAGTACAAAATAGATACCCATGAATCCATCCATTGTAATGAAGGATTTACTACATAACTATATGAAGGGCAAGAAGCAAATCTCCAGAAAAATCCTAATTGATGTAGCTAATCTACCTTTAAGGAAGTAAAACATGGCCCTATTTCTCAAAGGTGAACTGCATTTGGTGATTTTAAAGGGTGGGCGTAAAGTAATTTTATAGTGGAAAAAATAAACCACCTTAAAACAAGTGATGAACGTTAACATCAGCAGCATTATGTCATTTTGATAGCACCCTTACAACAGTGTGAGAATGACGTTTACTGTGTGATTCCTCCCCAAAGTACATCCCCCAGTCTAACACAGACTATCGCACATGGATGCCAATTGTAGGAGACTCAACACAGTATCTAATCAGTCTTCCACAAAATCGCCAGGGTCCTGAAATTGTGAGAAGCAATTATAATCAAGAGTATCCCAAGAAGACATGCAGTACAAATGCAGTATGGTTCCGTGGATGGGATCCATAGCCAGAAAAAGGACACTGGATAATGCATAAGGAAATCTGAATAAAATATGCATATTAGCTAATAATGATCAATGAAATAATTGTGCATTAATCGTGACATAGTATACTAAGGTAAAATATTCATAGCATTAAAAACTCAGTGTGGGATAATTAAGAATTTTGTTTTCACAACAATCCTGTAAAAGTAAAGCTGTTTTAAATTTAAATGTTTATTTGAAAATACAGTTCCTCTCACCTTAGGGAAGAATAGATTAATATGTAGCCTGACCTTTATATCTGATTCTTACCAATCATAGAAAGAAAAGGTCATCATGGTCTCAATTTGGAATTGCCCAGATATTATCAGTA
Source organism: Hydrochoerus hydrochaeris (assembly GCA_004027455.1). Lineage (NCBI taxonomy): Eukaryota > Metazoa > Chordata > Mammalia > Rodentia > Hydrochaeridae > Hydrochoerus > Hydrochoerus hydrochaeris. The sequence continues at coordinate 467,228 of PVLA01000487.1, forward strand.
ATTTAAAAGCCCAATCAGGGAGAAATTTTTCTACATTAAACCCAACATTACAAATATTATATGTGCAATAATAGTTCCACATTACCAGGGAGAAGTCCCACTTTCTATGGAGCATAATTTAAGTTTTCAATATGGAAGCTTCCATGTGTAAATCTCTTAACATTTCTCTCCCTCCAGTAATGAAGCCTATATTTTGTGATGGTCACTAGTTCTGCCAAACTATTTTTCTTTTGGATATTCTTGTGGATTTTTTTTCCAGTAGTGGCTACTGTTCAAAATTGCATAATAGAATTGTCACACTTTATAAACTGTGTTGAATACTCTTATCCCTTTCATTTAAAGAGGTTCTCTATTTCATGCCCAACTAGCTTTGAGATCCTTCTGAGATAATCAAGTAGTCATTGACACCTTGCATGTAATAGCCGCTCCGTGAAGAGTCCATAAATTCAATTTTCAGTGCAAAAGCCATGGAGAACAAAACCTTCCAGCTTAAATAACTTCCAAGCTTCTCTATTAGATTTCTGAAACTGACCTTGATAAACAAAATTTTTGGAGGAAATCTTCTATTGTGGATTGTACATTCTCTGCTAGTGTAGACGTAAATTTCAACAACTCCTTTCTCCACAGAGTAATATTATACTCTGGCTTCTCAGTTTGCTTTTTATTCTATCGTTGTTCTTTTAGTGGTTCAGCTACCTCAATGATTTGTGCTCCCAATCCCAAAGCCTCAGATAGACTATTGTCCTGATTCACTGAGATAATATGATCTATCCTGAGACTTCAGTCCACACTATTATTCTTGCTACATATCAGATAGCAAGTGGCTTTTGCACACCCTAAACTAGTTACAAGCTAGAATTCCATATAACGAGTACAGATGCCCTTTTTTTATGGACAACCTGAGGCAATTTCAGGCACAGGTGACTGCCTTTAACATGATCTAATTGAATTGCTCTCATGTTCTGAAAAGATGTCTAGTTCACTATTACCACAAGTATTATCTGTAAATATTACTCTAAAACCTGTCTTTTTCCTCCAACATGTGGCAGTTGTCTTTTTTAAAATATACGTTTCTACTTTATCAAAGCCATGCATCTCCCTTTATTAGTATCAAAGCACAACAATAGAAAAAAGATGTCCCCGTTATCATATTTTCTATTTTAGAAGAGGAAACTTAAGACATACTAAAGATAGCCTAAGCAAACAACAAACACAAAACAGAAACCTAAAATGTTTGAGGAGTAAATGAAAACAAGCACAGCTAATACACATAAATACACATGCATTTGTATGTTCATAGCTAATAGACGCACATATATATATAAATATGAATCCAGACTGAACTGACACAAAGCAACCACGATTTTTACCAATTTTCAACAGAATCACTCTAAAAGTTGAGAGTACATTTTAAATTCATCAAAAGATGGTAGGAAACCTCCAAATTGAAAAAAAATAGTATATACTGAGTCCTTCTTCTTTCTCATCAAACAATATTGGTTTCATTCTGTTCACCATAAAATTTCTAATCAACATTTTTCAATATTTTCTTTTTATCAAACTTAAGCCCTCCTTTTCAATATCATAAAGTGATTAGCATAACTAAAAAGCAAGAAATCTCCATATTTGTGACTTCATTTTATGAATAATTTCTGATTGCTTAAGTAATTAGCAACAAATCTAATTTGTGTAAAGCATATTGACCCATCTCAAGTGACTCTCAAGTTTTAATAAATTATACTAATACTTTCCTGATCATGAATGGCATCGTATCCATGAGTTTCACCATTCATATTTGTCATTGGTCAAATAATGATCACTTCCTAACTCATCTAAGGAAGATAGAGTAAGGCTGTCTTTCAACTTATTTATAGCATTAAGTAAAACATACAGTTATGAATTGTAAATATTCCTCAATCCAATTTAATATCTGGTTAATGTCCAAATCTCATGACCAAGAAAAATAGTATGAGAAATATAAGAAATCATAATGACTTACCCATACTAACCATGTGGCCAGAATGACTTTTTAATCAGCTGAACTTTGTTTTTTCAAAGTTATTATACAAAGGTAAAATGTTGTTCTTTAAACAGTTAATTAAAAGATAAAATTTGAAAATAAAGGCAAAATAGCACAATACCTATCCTTTAGAGCCAAATGCATACTGCATATTAAGTATTTCTTTTCTCATCATTTTGTAAAGGAAAAAGTTTTTGGATTTATTCAACTATCATTATGTCTTGGATTCAGCCAGTATGGCTTGATCATCTTGACTATGATAGGAACCATACTAAGCAATACTACTGTAATAGAAAAAAGGAGATAAAAACTTTACTTTTTGGAATGTGCATTGGAATTAAGAATATTCCTTATTTGTCTGATCTTGAGCAAGTGTCTTGATAGATTTTTTCACTTCTATTTTCCCATTTTCTAGTAAGAAATAATCCTTAACTATTACAATGTTAGTGATGCACTAAATATAAAAGTTTATATATATAAAAGTTAACTATTGAATATTCATATTGATTATATATTAACGTTATGCATGTTTTCAAAAGAAAATCTGTTGACAGATAATGTGACAGTAGCAAAAGGAAGAAAGAAAAGAGTTGATACTTTCCTAAATAGTTAAGGCAAAATAATAAATGATTGTCAAAAATTAAAAAATACAAATATTCTCTATCCTGTAAGATTGATGTGCTGGAAACTTTATTTATGACGGAAATCGCAGAACTGTAGGCACCATGAATGTCAGGGTTGAATCTATTTTGTCCTGCTGGATTTCCTCAGCTTCTGCCTCCTCACTTGATACGTGATGATTACACCCAAAATTTTTCCAGGAGAAAGAGAAATTCACATATTTAAGGTCAACATACCCATACAAAATCATATTTTAAGGACAAATGTTAAAATTATCAGTGGAAATTGTTTTTTGAATTCTATGTCCATCCCCTTAAATTTTTATAAGTGAGGAGTAGGGACTTCCAGCTGTGATAACTTTGATCTACTGTTAGACTTTTAGTTCCAGCTGTTTTTTCTGCTCAGCATAAATTCTGTGGATTAAAATCTTAACATGAGAATCCTCAGCTTGTACTAAGGTAATGAGAAAGTGGCCACTTTTCATGAACAATGGCAACTGTTTTGGTTCAAAAGTATAGAGCAGGGTTAGGGAAACGGCCGATTATTATACTCCAGATTCAAACCTACCATAAAGAGTAAATATAGTATTACTATAGTGCAGTACAGTACAAAGCAGTATAGTATAGTATTAAAAATGTAGTCATTTTAATGTGATTAAACATTTGAAAATTACTATTCAAAAGCAGTCCTGTAAATGTTCCAAGGTAAAATTCATTTACTATCTTTTCTGTAGCACAAGGTTCATCTTAATTCCTTGTTTTAGGATTTTTCAGGCGTTATCACTAGCCTTTGAAAGTAGGCTACAAAATAAACTCTTCTCCTTTAGTAAATAACACAGAATTATTTATCATGTTTCATGAAGCCTGTGTAACTTACAAGTTGTACATTTTTAATGTCAGTTTATAACCTTAATGAATCCAAATGTCTTCCAAAGTTGGCTGCTAATTTGTAAATCACAGAAATGCCTGTTAAATCATAATTAGAAAAAATGAAAATAATTTTATCCCCATGAATACATTTTTCTAAACAAATCATTTCTGGAACCAAAATTATCACCATGTTTTTTAAATCATTGCTTCAAATATTAAGTTTAAAACAGACTATCCATTAGTTTCTTGTCTCTCTGCAACATCTCTTTACCCATCTAAATTTTGCAATCTGGTAAAATGTACTTAATGACGATGACAGTAATCATAACAGTGGTGGTTGTGCTAATTATGTGTACATAACACGTATAAAACTTTTATTATATGTCAGTCAAGTACAAATATTAATTCATTTAGCCCTTCTAATAGTCCTTTAGGTATTCTAATACTGAAATCACAAAAATACTGAATTAAGTATATCCTCAAAATCCCAAAGTTAACAATGGATGACCTTATTGGGTTTTAAGTATAGGAGAATGTCTATCTGTAGGCAAGAATAGCAGCCAAGTAGTTGCAGAAAGAGGGACAGACAGTAAGGATCCATCTACAACTCGAAGAATTAGGTGGTCTTGATTTCAGCCTTACCTCAGAGACCCCTACTGAGTATAAAACTCCATTATAGTTGGATAAACAATGCTGCAATTCACTACTCTACTGTAATAACATTATGTAAGTTTTCATAATGTTAGTTTTCATACACCTATTTCATTACAGATATCTTAAAAGAATCATTAGACATCATGACATTTTTGAAGCATTAAAAACATAAACAACCTTAGGAAGCTTAAGACTTTTATTTTCCAAGTGAAAGAACAAAAACATTTTCTCAAGGATAAATCTCACAGATTAGGTTATTGCCATTTGTTTGAAATAAATTAAATTTATATTTTTTCAGTAGTAATAATGAAATGAGAATGTCCTCTAAGTGTCATTCCATCAAATAAGTCATCTCAGGACCAAACACTAAAAGAAGACTGTGATATTTGGGAGCAATTTAGAGACCATTAGTGGACAGTAAAACATTTGACTTAAGTGACATCTAATGCCCTATTTATGAGATAATTTCATATTTTTCATATTTTTGCAGACTATTAACATCAACATACGTTAGCACAAAATACAAAATTCAAACATCTTAATTGACAAGGAGAAGGAGGAGTCATATCAATTATATATAAAAAATTTGATCAACACAACTGTTTGAGTTGAAGCTGAAGTTGGAGAGGTTTATAGCTGGCAGGGTGCAGGCTGGATCTCAGGAGACGCTGCCCACTACTGTTTTCCTTCCTGCTCCCAACTCATCTGACTATCACGGTCTATAGACAGCTGTTACATCTTTTTCTAGAAGGCTATTAATAGGCAAAACGCACAATCATCTAAAGCAAATGAACAACACTTTCAGAGGGCAAAACCTTCAGCCAGTCTGAGAACTAGTGGCCCTGTGAAAAAGCACAACAGACAAATGGAAGAGGGAAAAGCAAAGGCGAGACTTTAAAATGTAGATGCAAACATCTTTTGAGATACAAATTTTATTTAAAATACACAAAGCAGGAGCAAACTATTGTGGAAAATTTGGAGCTATCAGACTAAAAACATAATTTTAAAACTAGACTCAATAGATGGTTAAATATCAGAAAAGCTATTTCTAAAGAAGAAATTAGTGATAGGAAGAATAAAAATATAATAAAATAAAGAGTAAGGAAATCTTCCATAAAGGAGAATGTGATAAATATAACACACACACACACACACAGAAAAAGAGAAACAGACAGAAACAGACAGAGACACAGAGAATATGAATAAATTATTCAATCATTAGAAAAAGACTAGAAGCTTTTCATCAAGACGTAACAGTCTCATCAAAATTTTCAAATACAATATTGATATATACATATAGTAGAACACAGTATTCAAAACAACAAAGGAAAATGTAAAAGTTCAATTGGCAGGACCCAGGTAAACCTCAGGAAGAGTCCAGCAGATCAGCCCTCTCTTTGTCCCTCCACTGGCTGGATGCAAAGTGACTCTATCTGCAAGGCTCTGAGACCAGCAGGACTGCCAGGGGCATAAGAAATCTACAGAAAACAAAGTAAAATAAAAATAGAAAATAAAAAGTGACATGACAAGGATGCAAGATGTAACCTTAAACACGTAGCCCACCCAGAACAGGTTTAGAGCACAAAGGAAGCTGGAAACCAGCCACTGGAACTCTCTGAAATGATAGCAGCAAAAGTGAGAAAGCAAATGCAAAAAGCTATAGGAAAAAAATCTCTAAGGTGCAAAAAGAAATGATAAGCAACATGAAAGACATTAAAGCAGACAGAAATTTTAAAAAATAGAGGAAAATGATGGAAACTATTACTGTCCAATATAGAAGAGAAATAGAATCAGTGAAACAGATCCAAACACAAAACTCCATTTAGAGTTTATTCAACAGATTGAATGAAGGTGAGGCTAGAATATGAGATTGAGAAGATAAGGTTGTGACTACTAACCAGGAAAAGAAAGATACCTTTAAAATTGCAGAAGATCATGGAAAATCAATTCAACAGCTACAAGATGGAGCAAAGAAGAACAACGTAAGTTTTCGTGGAGTCAGTAAGAAAGCTGTAGACAGTACAAATGACATTAATAACATCTTCACATAAAAAATGGCAGAAAACTTCTCAAACATGGATAAAGTATTTGACATACATATAAATGAGTCATATAGAACTCCAAATAGCCATGATCAAAATAAATCTATACCAAGGCATATAGCAATCAAGATTCCAAAAATTCAACACAAGAACAAAATATTGAAAGCAGGTAAAGAAAAGAAACAAATCACCTATAAAGAAAAACACATCAGAATCATAGCAAACTTCTCAACACAAAACCACAAATCAAGTAGAGCTTTAAGTGAGGTATTTCAAACCCTAAAAGAAAACTATCTTCAACTCAGATTGATGTACCCCACAAAACTGTTTCAAAATCAGTGGAGGAATAAGACACTTCCACAACAAAGGAAAATTAAAGAAATTTATTACCACCAAATCAGCACTATAGTATTCTCCGAAGGATATGTTAGAAACAGATAATGAGGACCATGAATGCAAGAATAGTAGAAGGAAGTTGCCAGCTAGAGGAAGCAAATAAACGGAGGAAAAAGGGAACTAACAAAGGAAAAATAACATAAAAAAGAAACACCCCAACATATCAGTTATAACCATCAATGTGAATTGTCAACTCACCAACCAAAAGAAACAGACAGGCAAAACAAAACAAAAAATAAGATCTAACAATATACTGCATTCAAGAAAAATATTTAACTCAAAAATAAATTCTTGACTAAAAGCAAAGGATGGAAAATAATTCTCCATGCCACAAGAACTCAGAGAAAAGAAGTTATTTTATTTGCAGACAATGTGAATTTTAGGCAAAAATTGATCAAAAGAGACAAAAAAATGTCTATACCTGTTAAGGGTAAACTCCAAGAAAAAGAGACAACAATCATAAATATATATACATCAAAAACTAAATGAAGAAGATATAAAAATTCTAAATATCACCATATCAGTCAATGAAATAGAAAATGTAAGTAAAAACCTATCAGGTCCTGACAGATTCACTACTGAACTGTACAAGAAATTTGGATAACTAATGCCACTAACGCTGAAACTCGTTTAGGAAATTGAAAGGGAAGCAATACTTTCAAGATCGTTCCTGAAAGCAACTATTACCCTGATTCCAAAACCAGTGAAGATACCAAAAGAAAACTATAGGCTAATCTCCCTAATGAACATAGGAACAAAAATTCTCAAAAAGATACTGGCAAAGAGAATGCAGCAAATCGTCAAGAATATTATACATCATGACCAAGTAAGATTCATCCCAGGGATGCAGGGATGGTTCAACGTATACAAACCAATAAATGTAACACATTATATTAATAGAACCAAAAACAAAAATCACATGATCATCTAAATAGACACAGAAAAAGCATTTGATAGGGGTTAGGGGTTTAGCTCAGTGGCACAAGCACCTGTCTGGCAAGCACAAGGTCATGAGTTTGATCCCTGGTACAAAAAAAAAAAAATGCATTTGGCAAAGTTCAACAGCAAATCATAATAAAAGCCCTACAAAAATTTGAAATAAATGGTCTTGACTTCAATCTGATAAAAGCCATCTATGAAAAACCATTAGCCAACATCATGCTAAATAGCCCAAGACTGAAAGCTTTCACTTTAAAATCAGGAACAAGACAAAGATGTCCACTATCTCTACTCTTATTCAACAGAGTTCTAGAAAAATTAGCCAGACCAATTAAACAAGAGAAAGAAATAAAGGGAATAAGGACAGGAAAGAAAGAAGTTAAATTATCATTATTTGCAGGTGACATGATACTCTACATGGAAGAGTCCAAAAATTCCACCAAAAGACTTGTAGATTTAATAACCAAATTCAGTTGTATAGATGCATACAAAGTCAACACTCAAAAATCAATAGCATTCCTGTACACAGGAAACCAACTCACTGTCACAGAAATGAGAGAAACCATGCCTTTCACAATGGCATTCACAAAAGAAAAAATACGCAGGAATCAATCTAACAAAATAAGCAAAAGATCTATATATCGAAAGTTGCACTACTCTGAAAAAGGAGTTTGAAGAGCATATCAGAAAATGGAAAGATATCCTTACTCATGGGTAGGAGCAACCAACATAGTGGAAATGGCTCTACTCCCAAAACTGTTACACAGATTTAATGCAATCCCAATTAAATACCATTAGCATACCTCTCAGAATTAGAGAAAGCATTCCTAAAATTCATTTGGAACCAAAAGTGACCAGGTGGAGCAAAAGAAATTCTGGGCAACAAAGGCAAATCAGGGAACAGCACAATTCCTGATCTGAAATTATACTACAAAGCTATTGGGGTAAAATCAACATGGTACTGGCAAAGACAAAACAAAAGAAAACAAAACAAAAAGCATATGTGAGGATCAGTGAAATGAAAGAGAAGATGCAGACAGAACTCCAAACACATGTGGCCACCTAATCTTTGACAAAGGAATAAATCGTGTTCACTGGAAGATAGTCTCTTTAATAAATGATGCTAGAAAACCTGATCATCCACATTCTAAAACCATACACATGCCTATCATCATGCTCTAAACTAAAGTTAGAATGGATCAAAGGTCTGAACATTGTAACAGAAACACTAAATCTACTGAACAACAAAATAGGTAGACATTGAAGACACAGTGGTAGACAGAGACTTCATGGCTTCAAAACCCAACCGACAGGAAATATTACAAAGAATCAACAAATAGTATCTCGCCTTATTAAAAAGCTTTTGCACAACAAAAGGAATCACTGACAGAGTAAAAAGACAGCCCACAGAGTGGGAAAATATTATATCAGTTGTCCCTTGGACAAAGGACTTATATCTACAACATATAAAGAATAGAAAAATATCAGGCCCTTCAAATTCAAAGACCCAATCCAAACATAGGCATCTTAGATAAATACTCACTTCTCAGATAAAGAAATATAAACATCAAATCGATGTAAGAAAAACATGTTCAGTATCATTGTTCACTAGAGAGACACAAATTAAAACACGGAGATTTCATCTTACCCCAGAAAGAGTGGCTATCATCAGGAAATCAACAACAAATTGCTGGCGGGGTTATGGGGTAAAAGGAACTCTTCTCCACTGTTGGTGGGAGTATAGACTGGTGCAACCACTGTGGAAATCAGTGCAGAGATTCCTCAAAAAACTAGGATTAAAAGTCCCATTCAATCCAGCTATTCCCCTTCTGGGTATCTTCCCATAAGAATTAAAAACATCCTACCACAGTGATATATGTGCACCCGCATTTATAGCAGCATAATTTGTAATAACTAAATCCTGGAAATAACTTAAATGCTCATCAACTGAAGAATGGATAAAAAAGATGTGGTCTTTTTATACAATGATGTACCATTCCAGCATTAGAAAAAAGGATATACTCGAGACTTTTATAAGTAAATGGGTGCAAATGAGACTATAAGTAGAATAAATCAGACCCATGAGTAAACATACTATTGTCTCATTAGTGTGATAAGTGGAACAAGTAAATAAGAGAAAAAATGAACAACTGATATTATGAATTGAGAAGATGTTTAAAAAGAAAGAGAAATTGACAAGGGAAAGGGAAAAGGAAGGAAAAGAGAAGAAAGAAAGAAAGAAAGAAAGAAAGAAAGAAAGAAAGAAAGAAAGAAAGAAAAAAAGGAAAGGAAAGGAAAGGAAAGGAAAGGAAAGGAAAGGAAAGGAAAGGAAAGGAAAGGAAAGGAAAGGAAAGGAAAGGAAAGGAAAGGAAAGGAAAGGAATGTATACATACACAAGATAGTTATAAAGTTTTTTCTCTTAGTTCATTGAAAAGAGAGGTTTGTGCTAATATTGTTTGGATAATATTCTATGCCTATGTCTTGTACTCTGAGTAACTATTATAAAGATAACAATACGGAATGTGTTAATTATTGTTACTCTTCCTTTAGCCTGTTTTGAAACCATAGAAGACCTTCTCAAAGAACTCCTAGAGAATCTAATCAGGAAAGAAGAAAAGAAATATTGAGAGAAACAATAATATATGGCAAATAAGTTGGCAAAGGATGTGATAACACATACTGGTGATAAAATAAAAGCTTTTGTGGGGGCTGGGAACATAGTTGAGTAACACAGTGCTTACCTGGCAAGTGAGAGGTAGTCAGTTCATTCCCAATACCCATAAATCAATCAATCAAGCAATCAAACAAATTTTTTTTAAATTAAAAGCATTTTCATATGAAGCAGGAAGTTAAACTCCATAACCAGAAATGGAAGATGAAATGAAGAGACATGTCAGCATTTTCTTTCTGCTTTGCAAGTGAGGGGCAAATTATAAGTGGAAACTGAAAGATTCCCTTAGGCTTAATGTGTAACAAGTGGTATTTGGTGAATCTCATGGCTGATTACAAATACTAACTGTAAAGGCTATAAAAAGAAGTGCTTAAAGGCCAAGCAGGCCCAAGCAAGAGAGTCATGACCCTCAAGACAGGAGGACACTGGGTAAGACCAGTTTTCATCTGAGAGAACTCGCCTGATCATTGTGGGAAATGATAATTTCACTCGTTTGAAGAGCCAGAGGTTGGAGTGAGAGATGCAAGATATAGTGGAAAAATAACAGTGATAATCCTGACAAGAATGGAGACCAAAAACTTGCAAGAAATCATTACAAGCCTTGACTGAATCCTAAATGGCACAGGTCGGCGTGAGTCTCCTAGGACTTCAGAGTAGAGCAATAGACGCTTGCAGAGCTGCTTTCTGGGTCAGGGAAAGCAAGATTGTAATTTAAGGCTTGAGAAGTTAGAGAAATCCCCAAAGTATTCATAACTTATTAAAAGGACAGTACCTCAAGAAGAGCAGTAATGTCCCAGGATAAAGGGCAGAACGAAACTAAATATGCCTTGAAAAGACAAACAAGTTTCTGAGGAAGCAAGGAGAGCTGAAGAAGTGTAACAATTTGAGCCTCAGAGGAAAATAACAGAATTGAAAGAGAGTGTCTGTAAGACTCTCTACAAGGACTAGCACAAACTCTATTTTTGACTAGCAGATACATTTTAAAATTAATATTAATTCTAAAAAGTATTACACATAAGAAAAGAAAAAGAAAAACGGAAGTCCCTGGAGGCCTACAAACAGAAGAATGCATAGAGAAAATGTGGTTTCTTTACACAATGGAGTGGCACTCAGGCATAAAGGTGGATAAATTGAGTCATGGATAGGAAAATGTATGTACCTTGAGACCACAATGCTAAGCAAAATAAGTGAGACACAGAAGGTTAAATAGCACATGGTTTCTCTTCTATGCGAAGCTCAAAATAAAAATAATTTAAATAGTAAAATAAAAGATAGATGATAAGCAACAGGGAATGTGACTTTCTGGAGTCGGGACAGGGAATGAGGGAATGGATGAGATGGGCAGTCCAGGAGAGGAGGGGGTAGTAAAAATGATTAATGTGTAATTAATGTCTGTATCACTTCCTCAAGAAGAGTGTAATTATTATGCTTCATAAACACATGCTAGCAAAGAGGAAAACAAGGGCAATGTGAACAAGGCATTAGAATAAATAGCTGCTGAAATTATCTTAAAGAACTTACAAAACATGAGAGTTAGTAAAGACATAAATCATTTCAGTAGAGATTTAGAAATTCCAAAAAAAATGAGATGATATTAGAAAGTAAAAATTTAATATCTGAAATAGAATTTTTTGAGTGAAATTTTTACTTTGATCATAAAGGAGAAATTGGTTCCAGCTTGCATACCACACACACACACACACATAGAAATTGGGAACCGTAAACAACATACACAAGTGTGATGAGCCAAAACCTCCCTGTCCTTTCTGGAGGTCATTTCTAGACCACACTGCAAGGACAGTATCTCAAGAGCAAAGAAAGAAGTCGGAGTTGAGGGAGAACAGAGCGGATGTTGAGGAAGCTAAAATATCTAGAGACTATAACCACATAAATATAAAGTTTTCCTATTATTTGGAGTAGATTTTTAAATTTTAAGAATGTATTTTTGGACAAAAGGAAATCACTAGAAAAGCAAACAATTGAAAGAGATTTATCTAGGAATTACAGTGAAGATAAAAAAGACATTCATTCATGCACATTTTAGTCCAGAGTATCAGTAAATATTTTAACAATCAATGATTTAAATACCATTAATAGAAAAATATAGAGTGAATAACTGAAAAAGACTATGCATACTGTGTATAAGAAACTAACTTTAAATTAAAGGCACATATAAATAAAAATTAAATTAATATAGAAATATATGCTATGCTAGTATATTAATCCTAATATAAATCAAAAGCAAGGGAGCCATATGAATTTCAGAGAGAATAGTCTTCAGAGAAAGAAAAGTTGTCCAGAACAAAGTGAAGCATTATATGACAATGTAAAGGCCTCACAAATCTTAGTAGGCATAAAAATCTTTAATGGGTTTAAAATAAAAATTCGTCAGAATATGTGGAACCAAAATGGGGAGGTTGGCATGGAGAAGGAAGTGAATGCACTCTTAAAATCAAAGAGCTTAATGACTGTTTATCAGGAGTGGACAGATCTAGCAGGCAGAAAATCAGGAGATGGTTGTACACAGTAACACTATCAACCGACTGGTCATCATGGACAACTACAGACTACTTCATCAAACATCAGCAGAATGCAGATTCTTTCCAAGCACACAGGGACATTCTGGGACAGACAACAGAAATCTCAAAACATTTGAAGATTACATTTTTTTCTTTTTTCTTCCGTTTGACCCAGATTTCCACCTTCCAGGTATCTTGAGAGTTAAAGTCATTACAGTGATATATGCATATCCATGTTTATAGCAGCACAATTCATAATAGCTAAATCTTGGAAGCAACCTATAAGTCCATTTGCAGATGAATGGATAATGGAAATGTGGCATTTACACACAATGAAGCACTAATGTGACATAAAGTAAGATAGACTTGTAGGAAAAGGGACGCACCCAAACATCATAATGTTAAGTGAAATAAATGTGACTCACAAGTTTAACTATTTCTTGTTTTCTCTTTTATAAAAAATTCAAATTATAAAATATAAAAGACGGATCATAGGAAGAAGGAAGACATCTTTCTCAAATGGGAAGATGATCAAAAGATTGAGGGAGAAAGGTGAGGGGAGGGAAAGAAAATGGAAAAAGGATTAAGATGTTATATACATGGACCAACTCTATATCAGGAATATGTAAAGGTTATATATGCAAACATGTACTAATAAAAAATAAAGCAACACATTTATAAATAACACACTGGCCAAGGATGGAATTCTAAGATAAATTTAAGACTATTTGATTCACATGTAAATGGAACTACTAGTTATAAAACTTGTGGAATGCAGTTAGAGAAGTGCTTGGAATGAAATTTATAGTACTGGATACATATAGAAGAAGAAACATGAAAAATCAATAACCTAATCTTTCATCTTCATAGAGTAGAAAAGAAAAATCAAACTAAACCCAAAGTAAGCAAAAGAATAGAAATAACAAAAACTAAAGCAGAAATACAAAAAGTTGAAATAAGAAATCAATAGAGAAAAAAAAAACAAAATATTTCTTTGAAAAGATCAGTAGGATTATAAGCCTCTAGGCAAGTTATCTAAGAAAAAATGAAGACACAAATTAGTAATATCAGAAATTAAGGAGAGGATATCACCTCAGAAACAATAGAAATTAAAAGAATAATAAAGAAATACTATGATATCTCCATACATACAAGTTTTATGATATGGGAGCAATATAATCTGTCAAAAATCACAGAAGAAGAAACAGATAATCTCAATAGTCCTATACCTATTGTAGAATTTGCATTAATAGTTAACAGCCTTCTATAAAAAAATATACTTAGCCCAAGTGATACCTCTGGTAATGTCTGCCAAACATTTAAAAAAGAAATTATACCAATTCTCTGCAATCTCTTCCAGCAAAGAGAACACTCTCTAACCTATTTTGTTAAACTATGGTTATACACATAGTAAAACTAGACAGACACATTATAATAAAACTGTAAACCAATATCTCATGAACATGAATGCAAAAATTACCACCAAAACATTAGTAAAAATAATGCAACAGTGATAAAATGAATTATCTGGATTTTGAATATTGACTAATTTATCTTATAAAAAATATGGTATTAACTGATATGATATTTTTAAAATTCAACACCAATTCATGGTACAATATCCCAGCAAGTGAGGCATACTAATATTATACAATTGATGAGAAAATTGTGGAATAAAGCAAGATATGTTTTCTTACCACTTCTTTACCATATTGCATTGAGTCCTAATTAGGCAATGTTACAATAATATAATAATAATAATAATAAAATTTATAATAATCACATGTATATGGATGGGGAAGGAAGAAATAAGACTGTCTTTGTGCAGATAACATAATTTATGTAAGAAATCTGAAGAAAAAAAAAGAAAAAATTTGGGTGTGGAGTTGCATGACTGTAATCCCAGCACTCAGAAAGCTGAGGCAGAAGGATCACTGAGAGTTCTGGGACAGCCTGGGCTACATAACAATTTCAAAACTGACTTGAACTACATAGCAAGACCCTCTTTCAAAGAAATTCAAAAACAACAATAAAAAAGTCCTGGAACTAATAGCTAATCATAGCAAGTTGGCAGGATATAAGGATGTAAGGATAATGTATAAAAGTCAATTGCTTTCTTATATACTTGCAATTGGAATTTGAAATTAAAAATACATTGCCATTTACATTGACTCTTCCAGAAATGATATGCTTAGACATACTTCTAACAAATTATGCACAGGGTCTATGCACAGAAAACTATAAAGCCCCAAGGAAAGATAAAATTAAATAAATGGAGAAACATTTCATGTTAATAAGTCAATACTTTTGACTTGTCAGTTCACTTCCCCATTTGAACTCTAATTGCAATATAATCCCAAAGAAAACATTGTTAATTTGTGAATAGTAACAACTTGATTCTAAAGATTTATATTTTGAGACAAAAGACTCAAAATAGTTTTAATATTAAAGGAGAGTGAAGCCAGAAGATGCACTAATCTGAGTTCAAACATTCTGTGAAGCTACAGCAGTCATGACAGCACAGGACTGAGGAAAGAGTGGGTGAATAGGAAGGAGCTAAAGATGGCCGATCAGTAAGCAACAAAATACAGAGCCTCCCTGAGAGAAACAACTCATATACCAGAATAAAGCATCCTGGAGAGATCCAGACAGAGGGAGATGGATCCTCTGGACCCAGGAAGAAACTAAAAGGATAAAAGCTGGTCAAACATGCAGTCCCAGGGCTACCATTGGAACAGCTTAGCTTAGTGGCCACTGTGCTTTTGCTGGAGCTGCCTAAACTCACACCCGCCTCGACTCGCCAAGCTACCGGAACTCACACCTTCCATGACCCACCAAGCTATCTGAACTTGCACCTGCTTTGACCCACCAAGCCACCCAAACTCACTCCCATCACGACTCACAGGGGCCACAGTCACACTGAAGTTGGGGATTGGTGAGCCCAACTGAGAATGGAGCCAGTGAGGGACCTGCACTATCCCACAGTGAGTGCTCGGAATAAGTCCCTCCCATAGGAAAGTGGCGGGCAACTGGATGACATGTTGGAATTGGGCAGGACAGGCTGAACAAGGAATGGTAGTGACTTCAATTGGTTGCTCCCTACCCAGAGCAGATTGGGATCTGCTTGGCCTGGGCCATGCCCCTGGCTGGGATCCAATAAGCTGCCCCAAACCAAATCCATACCTGCAGCACACACTAAAGTGGTGAAGGCCCCTGAAAGTTGACTGGCTCAGAGGGGAGAGGCCAGCATATGCCACCCCTGCTTGCACTTCAATGACCAACAGCAAACTGGAGAGAGCAGAAATCTCTAGCCAGCACCCTTCAGAAGAACTATAACCAAAAAGGAAAGGGGCTGGGACCTCCTCTATACACCTGTATGAAAGAAACCAAAACGATGACAAGAGAAAGAAACAAGAAAAAGCCCCAGCCTCCAACCCTGTGAATATTGATCCAGGAGAGGTAAATACAAGAGAAATTGAGGGCAACAAACATGCAATATTAGACATGGCATCAGCTGACATAAAGAGATATCTTTGTGATATCATTGAAGAGCTCAAAACTGAAATATGAATTCAAGTTAAGCAAGACATAAGAAGATTAATAAAAGAAATGCTAAGCACCTCTCAAAAAGACACATATGGAAGAATGGAGGAGCACACAAAAAGGAGAGAAATGTTTAATGAAGAATATAAAGAAAACCTAGAATATATGAACCAGATTCTAAGAGAGTACCACGAAATTAAAAACTCCATTGAAAGCAGGCAAAACTGCTTGAAAGAAACTAAGGATAGACTATCAAAACTTGAAGACAGGCTTGAAATGTGTGATCATGAAAGGAAAGATCTCTTAAAAATAACACGGAAATAGGCAGTAACAATACAAAGCCTAGAAGATGACAAGAGGATCTGTAATTTAAGAATAAAAAATGTGAATAAAGAAGCAGGGGTAAAAACAAAGGAAATACAAAGGCTATTCACAAAAATAATTAAGGAAAACTTTCCAAGCATAAGAAAAAGAAATGATATTCAGATGTATGAGGCATACAGAACTCCAGCCACTTACAACCAAAATAGAGCTACACCCAGACATATAAAAACAAGATCCCAGGAATCAATACAAGAACAGAATATTAAAAGCCATCAGAGAAAAGAAACAGATTACCTATAAAGGCAAGCCCATCAGAATCACAACCGACTTCTTAACACAGACCATCAGATCAAGAAGAGCTTGGAGTGAAATATTCCAAGCCCTGAAAGAAAATAATCTCTAACCCAGATTGATGTACCCTGCAAAACTGTCTCTAAAAATTAATGGAGAAACTAGATGCTTCCATGACAAAGAGGAACTGGGTGAATTAGTGACCACCAATCCAACCCTACAGAGAATACTGAAGGACATTCTAGAGAGAGAAAAAAAATACCAGGATTTCAGGAATAGTGGCAGAAAGGCCTCAATTTATAGGGCAGACAGTGGAATAAAGGAAAAAAGTAGACAACCAAAGGCAGAAAAATAGCATAGCAGAAATGAGGCAGAAAAGGTTGGCTATAACCTCTAACATAGATGGTCTTGATACACTAACAAAAAGAAACACAGGCAGAGTAGATCAGCAGGTAGGGTCCATCCAGATGCTTTGTATAGGAAATATAATTAATCTGCAAAAGAGTTTATGGACCAAAAATCAAACATGAAAAAAAAATGCTCTATGTGACAGGGAACCAGAGAGAAATAGGATAACCTTGACTAGCACCTGCAGATAGGTTGGAAAAACATGATATTTATGTGAACTAGAGAAACACTCAGCTAAAACGAAGGAAAACTTTGAGGCTTTTGTAGATAAAGGAATACAACTTGAGATCAAGTCCAGGAATGAGAAGGTACGGAACTACTTAGGTAAATAGTGGGTTGTCCCCCCAATCTAAAAACTGAGGGAGTTGATAGGATCCATAATGCACAGTGCACCCTGTGGGAGTGAAAGGGGAGGAATAGTCTAAAAAAGGAAGGCAGGGGATATTGTTAATAGTGTATCAGGACTTAAAACCCACATTACTCACACCACTCTGTTTAGATGGATTACATTCTGTTCCAGTTTGTCTAGTTGTACTAGACTTGAGGGCACAGAAAGCTATCCCAAAAATAGCAGGATATAGTATGGTAATCATCCTTAATTTCCTGTGAACTTAATCTAAAGCTCTGTATAACTTACACTGTCTTATCATGACTGATCTTATATGAATCTGGTTTGTTAGAGCACTGTTTTGTATTGACAAATTTTATTCAAATCTATTATGATTGATGGTATCAAGTCTGAGTATAGGCAATTACACTGAAGATGACAAGATTCACTAGGATACCCACTCTGGTTTGATTATTATCTGCTTTTGAAGTCTTATACTGTCTACAATGTTTTGTTTTTATTAATACTGTTATGTACTGCTATATTCAATTACACTATGCCTGATGATATAGACAATTCTATTGAAAATAACAAGAGACATCACAATAACCATTGTAGATCACCTTGTACTGTGTTTTTATGTAACTTTTTCATTTCATGTTTTTCTAGAAATTTGTTTTGTTTTGTCTTGCTTTGTTTTTTCTTTCCCTCTAATACAGAAAGGAGAGAAATACATGTAGAGACTCATGCATGAGTAGAACTTATAAACAGTTTATGAGAACTGATTATATAATGCATGATGAAATAAACAACTACTTTGAAGAAAAAGAGATACCACAGTACCCAGTGCTGATTCCGTAGTGTCATGATGTGAAATCCAGCAATACTATTATTCTTTGTTCAGAGTGATTTTTAGCCTGTTTTGTTTTGTTTAATTTCAACATACAAGAAAGTATAGACAGCTATTTTGAAGAGAATGAGAGACACTATGACAGCCACTGTTGACTTCCCTATTGTCTGTCTGGTCTTGAAGACCTAACATGCCTTCCTTATCCTATTCAGATCATTTTTATACTATGTTATTTCACGTGCATTCTCTGTATGTGAAGATATGGGCAACTATTTGGAAGAAAACGAGAGACAATATGATAGATAGTGAAGATCTCTGGTTGTCTTGCTTTGAAATTTATGTCTCTTATATTGCTTTCTTATGCTCTGATTTGTTGTGTTTAATTTTACCCTCTTTAAAATAAAAAAAGAATGGGTGAATATATCAATGATCAATCTGGACAAATCTGAAATAGATCAACACTGGTCTTTTACAAAGTAGCAAAGAGGCAGAGATCATTTTTTTCAACCAATGATGCTGGAACAACTTAGCATCCACATATGAAGAAAAATGGACATATACCTTACATTTTGCACAAAAACTAACTCAAAATAAACCATATGTTAAACCATAAGTATAGACAAAAAATTGTACATTCTATAAAGGATAATATAGATGACCTTAAATGTGGCAGAGACATTTTACATACCTCAGAGGCTTGATCCATGAAAGAAAGAATTCTAAACTAGACTTCAAAAAAAATTTAAAACTTCTGTTCTGTAAGATACAGTATTAAGGAAAAATAGGCAAGTTATTGAGAAGGAGAAAATCACTGGTAATGATACTTTTGATAAAGGACAATTATCCAAAATACAAACACAAATTAAAATTTAATAAAAAAGAAACTTTATTTTAAAAATGAAGAGATTGTAGTGCATACCTCAGCAAAGATATTCACATGGTAAACAAGCATATGAAGACATGTTTAACATCACGTGTCTTTAGAAACTTGCAAAGGAAAACAATGAGATACAAGTGTACAACTATTACAAGGACTAAACCCACAACATGACATCAAATGCTGATGAATATGTGCAGCACAGAAACACTTATTCAGTGCTTCTGGGAATGCAAAATGGTGCTGTCATTTTAGAAGACAGTTCATGTCTCTAGTACCTAGTTAGCCACAGCTGTCCTGTGAGGGTGGTCTGATACATGTCAGTTGATCGAATGAATGAAGTTAGGTGTGTGGATGGATATCATTTATAAACACATCATAATGTGTTAAGGAAAATATTAAAGAAATCTATTAAAGTGAGTGTTAATAAAGACAAAGATAGAGCAGTGTACATCTTCTCTGAAATTATTTATTCATAAAAAGAAGGGGGAAAGAGCTAAATTAAACATATAATCATTTCTTCTAAACATAGCAAAGGTATGAGGAGAAGGTAAATAAGTTAGAATCAGTGCCAATTCCTGAAGAAGTGTAGAGCTAAGGAGATTTATTTCACCAGTGAAAGAGTATCCAGGGTATATTGATTTCTCCAAATAAATACATACTAAATTTAAGGTTAATATCTTTTCTACATATGCAATGAGACATTAGCCTAAATTTCCAGCTAACATCTATTCAGCAAACAGAAATAAAGCTCAGATGGAAGGGTATTCCCTTTTTATCCCAATCTTTTAAATTCCAAAATGCAATCATCTAAAACAAAACCTATCTATATATGAAAGAAATTCATTAGAACAGTTTTGGATGAACTAGAGAAGAGACATATACTGCAAGAATCCAGCACTTAAATTAACTGAGTCCTGTGTATGTCAGATTGTTTGCTTTGACAAAAGCAAGATTCTGCCTTAATAGGGAATGTAATTTAGTTAGGTGTCTGATGACCATGGTTAATGATTTTATGCAAAGTAAAATTTATCAGGGTTTGTTTAGGCTGATTGATTTTTTCCTGTCTATAGTTCAGGCTCTTCTCTTAAAACATGAAAATAATAAGATTTTACAAAACTATATCTTTCAAAGCACTTTTATCACATTCTATCTGCAGACACAAATAGGACAGTTGCTATTTTCCACATGATATAATGTTTTCAAAATAATAAAAACTAGAATGTGCCCTTTGGTGAATCTAACCTCAGCTTATTGAACTCTTAAATCAGGTTCAACATTTCTATACTTATATAATTGATATGAGGATTCAAAGACTAAAAAACTGTAGTTATTATTAAAGTTGTTTAACAATGGAGCAAGAAACAAAGGTTTGGTATTTTTAAAAATCTGAGCTAAAATGCCTAGGTCCCAAGTTCACATTCAAGTTCTTTTCTTTTCCTAAATATGTCACTTTCAGAAATTCACTTAATTTTCATGGGCATCATGTAGAGATAATGGAGTCATTAGGTACAAACAGAGTTACAAGGAGTAATTTCTCTTTGTACCCACTGACAGATCTGTTGTGACTACTCTCCTCTCTACTTTTGGGATCAGCTTCTTCTGCATATGAATGAGAGCATGCAGTATTTATCTTTCAGTGTCTGGCTTATTCTTTTAATGCAGTATCATCCAGGATCATCCATGTTGCTGCAAATTGCAGAATTTGCTTCTTGTTTATAACAGGATTCTTATATATATATATTTTCTTATCCCCTTCATCCATTGATGCATACTTAGATAGAATCTCTATGTCAGCTATTATGAACAGTGCTACAATACAGACAATGTGTCCAACATTAATATTCATAAGGAAAATGCAAATCAAATCCAACATCATCATACTCCAATTAGAACGGCCACTATCAAAAAAGCAAACAAAGAAAAGTAAATAAAAGAAATACTGGTACTGACATATTTTGATGGGAACATTAAATTACTATACCCACTATGAAAACATAATGGAGGTCCCTCAAATAACTAGAGAAAGTAAAATCATATTATCCAGCAATCATACTACTAGGTTTATACTCAAAGTAAATGAAATCAGCATTTTACTATCAAGTTTTTAATATTTACTACAAAGCTTTTAAAGTGTAGGACATTATGAACAAATAACAACTTTTACTTGAAATGCTTTACTTCTATGTAATGTTAGAGAAGTGCTTTATTCATTCTAGAGCAGACTAAATTTCAAGCTCTTCAGCGTAATTCTCTGTTGCCTTAAAATAAGTAAACATTTGCTTTACTTATCTAATTACCTTTCTTCCCATTGTAGTCAGGGTTTGCAAGGGAATAGATTTAATACAGGGACACATAATTTATACTATTGCATGATAATAATCACCCAAAAAATATATGCAGAGGAGTGAAAGAGATCTGTCCATGAATTAGAAACTCAAAGAATCCAGCTGAGGGCCTTGGTCCCTTAGCAATGTCCTGTATGAGTCCTGTTGAAGGCCGTGACAGTACCCTACATGAGTCCAACTAGGGGTCTAGAGCTCACAACAGTGTCTCAGGCAGTGTGTATCAAGAATCTTCACTGGGAAGGCCCAAAGGTCAGTGATGGAAGCTGGAAAGTCTATGTCAGTGGGATGCAGGATCTATGCCATCAGGCTGAGGAATCCGTACTGGATCCAGGAAGTGATGGTCAAGATAAGCACCAGAGCGTCCCCAAGAAGAACAGCAGCCATTCTCAGCAATGAGGCCCCAAGCTCCTCTGGCAATGAGAACAGCTGAGTTCACATCAGGGAAGCCAGCGTGACAAGCTTCTCCAGTAACAACGTATCTCTTTCTTCTCTAGTTCAGTTTCTATGGTGTTTGGAACAATCCTCAGGTGGGTCTTCCACACCCAGCACCACACTGATTCAGTTCCATTGGGTGCTGACCATTAGTTAATCATCACACTTCCCTACTAGCAGAATAGAGATTTTGCCTCCCTTGTTTACTGTAATAGCCACAGCACCTGAATTCATATGCTCTGGCACATAATAAATGTGTGATAATTTTATTTTGCTTTGTTGTTGCTGAAGAATAAAAGTGCATTAAAAGCAAACCTTGTGATATCTATGTACAAGACTGGTGTAATCCCATAACACCTTTACTAATTATCCTCTTGTGTTTAACTCACTAGAGGGAACTTCCTTGTCACTGTAATGCCTAACAAAACTAATAAAATAACTAAAATGATAATAAATATGAGTACAAGTTGTAATACTTTTATTGTAATAGGATTTTTAAAATCCTAAATAGAATTATTTATTTCTCTATGGAAACCTCATAGAATTTTTATAGTATTGATTTATTTTTATTTTCCTGTTTTTTTTGTTGTTGTTGTTTGTTTTCTTTCTTTCATTTGACATTGGAAACATCAGCTAGGTTTTTCCTTTTAGACTGACTCTCAAAAAGCAACCCAGGCTGGCTTTAAACTCTCTGTGTAGCCCAGAACTGTCTTACATTCAGGATCCTCCTGTCTTGGCCTTGAGTTCCGAATTTAGAGGTGTGAACCACCATGCCCAGCTGCATTTGCTTTCAAATCTACTAACTGTACATGCATTTATTTAAAAAAAAATACATGTTCATACAAAGTCTACACATAAGTTTATGTATGAAACTTTTGCTCTATTTTTAAGACACAAATTAAAGTTTAAGATACCCATTAAATGCAATTGGTGAAATTCATTTTTTGTAGGTAAAACTTGTTTCTCTGTATTGAACTGCTATAATGTGATAGGTTATCTATTTGTTATCTATTTATCATCTATCTGATCTCATTTAATTTCTACAACATTCCTGTATTGGTTTCCCATTGCTGATGTGACAAATCACCATAAAGTTAATGACTTATGCAATATGTTCTGTGTGATAAGAGTTTGACTTGGGTCATTGGATTGAAATACAGGTGGTATTATGACTGTGCTCCTGCTGGAGGCTGTAGGCTAGCATTCTTTCCATTGACCTTACCAGTCCCTTAGACACTACATACAATCTTTGGTTTTCAATCTTCCTCCAATCTGAAAGGTGAAACTTGGCATCTTTTTGGCCATTTTTCTATAGTACATTTTCTTTTGATTCTCTTCTTCTGCCTTCATTTTACATTTGTGAAAGTTCTTATGACTATGTTGGATCCACCCAGAAATCTAGAACAGTTTCCCTGCTTTCAGGTCAACTGATTAGCAAACTTAATTCTGTTTACTATCCTAATCCATCCATGCCACCTACCCTAACATATTCTCAGGGCAGTCAGCCATGCACATTGTTAGTAGCCAACGTTCTACTCATCAAAGCTTTATTAAGTGCAATTATTCTACTTTGCAATAAGAGCATGATTTTAGTGTTTTTCTTCAAGACAAGGTGTTATATGATATACATTTAATTTCTCCATGTTCTTTTTTAAAAAATTTTTTATTTTAAAAAGCAAAACAGAAAAAAAGGATAGAAACAATACAGAATTTCAAAAAAGAAAAAAGTTGAGAATTAACACTAGTTACTATATTATCTCAGAACTAGTTGTTCAGGTTACAAAATCTAGACACAAAAGTGATCAATCAAATAATGACAGCACAAACTATTCTTTTTGATGAACTAAGAGAGATTAGTATGAGTCAGAGCTGTGAACACCAAAGAAGTCCAACATACATTAACTTACCAAAGATAAGTGCACATATATTGTTTGAAATAACAGCACCAAAAGTATATATTTCATATTTTGGCTCCAATATTAGCCAATTTTCTTAATAATGTTCATAATAATTCACTACTGCAAAACCAAACTACTAAGTCCATTAGCCTTAGGAAGTCTCATGTTCTTACTAGGTAAATCTTAAGTTCACTTGTCATTTAATTTTTATCCTGGGAAGAACATAAAAGCTGAAGTTAACCAGATCCAAGTTTAAAACATGCCCACCTCTTACTAGAAAGACATGGGCAAGTTGTACCTAGTGACCTCTGTAAGCCATCGGCTAAAATAAAAATACTGTATTGTCAGACTACTTTAATTCTGAAAACTCTAATGTAGATTTCATTTTCTGTCTTGTTTATGTGTCTGATTTAAGTGACACTCCAAAGGTCACAAGTTAACAGATTGGTATCTGTATTACCATTCTTATTTCTAGATGCAGTGCCTAACACCCACAACTTAAAGAAGGAGAGATTTATTTGTCTCATCACTTCAAGGAATGCAGTTCATAGCTGGCTGCCCTCGTGGCAGAAAGATGATAGTGGAGGAATGTGGCAGAGCAAAAATGCTTAGCTCATGAAGACCAGGAAACAGAGCAGGAGGATGCAGCCACAGAAAAAGAGGTCAAGTGTCAGATATTATATTTGTTATGGATTATGTCTAGATAGTCCTCTAAATCCTCATGGTCCCATAGAGGGGTCTTTGGAGACTGACTCTATCATGGATATGTGACAATGGATTTGTTCACTGATTGGCTTAGCACAGTTCTAGGTGTGGATAATGGACATACTGAACAGGCAAGATCCACTGTGGGTGGGAGTGGAACCAACCAATAGGCTTGAAGTCCGGATGGAATAAAAAAGAAAATCACTGCTTCCTGTCTGCCCTGCCATGTACTGTTCCCCTCTGTGATGACATTTTACTTTGGAGTTAGCCAAATAGACACTGAAACTTTTGTAAACTGTGAGCTAAGATAAATTTTTATTCTTTAACTTGTGGGTGTTGGATATTTGTCCCAGCCACAAGAAAGTAAGACAGACCTCAAGGTAACACTTCTGTGATCTACCTAGAAACACCCAGAAGCATGCTTTCCTAATCCCTTCACTCACTTTCAAGTAAACAAGTTGACACAATTAAAATTAGCCACGACAGCCCCCAGCGCAGCAGTGTTGAGAGAGATGATTGAATCGCGAAGGCTCTTGTTGGAGACCACAATGATCTGGCTCTGAGCAGTTTTTAAAATTAACTAATTGGCTTTCTATGTTTATCTGTGAGTCTGTCCTAGGCCTCGGCCCCTTGCCTGGTGACAGGAGCTGATTCACAGTAAGTGAACCTCTATCAATCACTGGTCCTGGCTGAGGCCTGAGTGGCCTGTGAGGCCGGAGATACCTCAGTGGGCAAGATAAGGCCACAGCTGAGGACGCCTTGGCTCTAACACTAATGAAGTAGAAACTGCAGCTGAAGGACTCTCACTACTGCAGTCACACTCCTACCATAAATGTCATCCTGGAGATAAGACGCTTCTCCTAAATTGGCATAATTTACTACTTGGAGAAGTCTTTGAAGTGACTCCTGAGATCCTGCTCATCTCTTGTGCTTTCCTCAGTTTCCCTGCCCTTTGTTTTGGACCTAATAAAAATGGGCGATCCAGTGAAGTCTTTGTATTAGCCCTCAGAGTCTTGAACTCAGCTAAAGGGTTTTGACCCTTCTGGAACCCTAAAATCATAACACTTGTCTCATTTTATTCAAGCCTTCACTGTACACTTGTTTGGGAGACTGGGGATCTAGGTCAGGACCCGATAGGCTCTGAAATCATTAATGAATTAATGTACTTAAGAATTCTTTGCTTAGTGGGTATTGCAGGAGGGTCTTTGTTATAAAGGCAAGCTTTCTTCCTCTGCTTCCCGGCCACTGAGAGGTGAGCAGCTTTGCTCTCAGTTATGATGTTAGGCCACACCATTGGCCCCCAAAGAACAATGGTCTACAATCTCTGAAAACATGAGTCAAAATAAATCTTTCATCTTTTTTTTAAGTTAATTTTCTCAGATATTTTGTCACAGTGATAGAAAGCAAACTAACATGGCCTTTACTGACCTCTATAAATTACCTATAATACATGACTTGAAGCAATCCTTTATTTTCAATAATTTCACAACTAATAAGATGTGTGTGTGTGTGTGTGTGTGTGTGTGTAGCACCACAATGATTGACACTTTGTAATTTTCTACTCACATCTTGAACTTCATCCGTTAGGTGTATTTTGCCCACTGTCTTTAATTTGTGGATTTGCTGTTTACTGGACCTAGCATGAGCCCCTTTGGCTGTTTGATTCTGTTTATCTCTTAAAAGGGACTTACAAAAAGTTATTTGTCCTGAGAATTAAATAAGATCCTAAATACAAAAGCACTTGCAAACTGTTAAAAGTCTGTGTTAATATACAGTTCTGGGGCTACTTATTATTAAAGTTCATAAATTTTCAATTCTGAAATTGTTATCAGTGTTCCACATATCAGAACACCCAGGACAAATAAACTGCCTCATTTTCAATCGCAACATTGCAGAACCATTAAAGCAAAAACCTTAGAAACATTTCTGAGCCAAAAATTCAGAAGTTTTCCCTTAGGCTTCTCACACCAATTGTCCTCCTATGTAATACACTTTAACAAAAAAATTCTAGGAACTGTTCTCCAAGTCTGCAATTTCAAACAGACTTATGCTACCATCTGCTCCTTCTGATAAGAGACTCATCTGCCTGCTGAGAACATAGGGAAAAGGCTCGCTAAGAAAGGATAATGCCTCTCTGCAACCCCTCAGGCTGGCCAGGTGGCTTACAGACATGCACCAACTAATTAGGGGTCAAACCAACATTTTTTAAGAAGTATTTGGATAGAATGTGATGAATTCATTGTGACTACATTCTTATGATCACCACATAGCACTACAGGTATAATTTAGACAATGAGCCCAGCATCTGCTATCTTGCAGCAGCAAAGTGTAACAAGAGAGAAGTGTGATTAATGGAATTCACATACCTCAATGGTTTTCATGATTTTAAAAAGCTGACATAAGAATGTCTCTTATAGAGGCAAGATGATATATGTGCATATATGTATATGTGTGTGCTTATGTACATGATGTAAGAATAACTATAATAATGAGATTTTTTTGCTTTTGTTTTTGTTTTTTGCCTTTTTTTGAGGCAGGGTCTCAAGATTCAGTTCAGGCTGTCTTTGAGCTCATTTTGTAGCCTATGCTGGACTCAAACTTGCAAGGATTCCTTTGCCTCAGCCTCCTGAGTACTGGGATCGCAGGAGTGCGCCACCATGCCCAGCTACCAGTGAGGTTTTTACACAATAATAAAAATCTCAAAATTAGACTTAAGGAACACTCCAAATAAAATAAAATGTCCTTTTAAAAAAGTTCTCTTCAATTTAGAATAACTAACAGGACTTAAGACATTAACTTGCTCATTAAACTGTATTATCTATGCATTTTGAATTATATGAGCACTGGTTCACTGTTAGAAAGTGAATTAAAGATATTTATCCAACTAAAGATACACAGAAAATTCCTAGAGGCAAACATACAAAAATTTGCCAATAATACATGTCTCTGGAAAGTGAATAAGATTTTGATTGGTAGTAAAAGTGGAAAAAAATTTTAACTGTCATTAAATCATTTCTTCTGAAATTACTATCTTATGTTCTCTGATTGTTTTAGTTCTCAACATATACTACTTTATATAATTAAAGAACATTCACCTAATTAACAAAAAAATTGGAAATTAAATTCTATTTTGATCTAATCAATTTAATGTTAAAGTAATTTTGAACTTGGGATTAGGAAACTAAGTTCTCTCTCTTCTACTGGCAGTACTACAATTTGTATTGAGTTGGTCCATCTAAATGATTTTCTTTTCTCATCAATGAAATTGGAACAACATAATCAAATGTAGTCTACCTTTCAAAGTTGTGTTATGCTTTCAACTAGATTAACTATATTATACTGTATAACTAGTGTTATTACGCTAATAAACTATATCAAACTGCCAAGTGGTGGAGGCAATTCTGTATATATGCAAATGAATTTCCTATTTGCTTGAATAAGTCACATAATTCTAAAAATGAAACAAGATATTGATTCGAAATATGAAACTAATGTTATAATGAATGTTATATGATAAAATGTTGCATAGTGCCTATTTTTAATCATAGATATAAGATTTTAGGATAAAAATTTTACAAGAATGTAAAGAATATTGATGCATTTATTCAAAATCCAGCATTTGACATTTTTGGTTAGCACTCACTATAATGCATTAGAAAATACTAACAAAGAGAATATCCATTACACATTAGACCTTTGACTTTTGCCCGGTTCTTGCTCTGCAACTTGCAAAAGTGCTACAAAATGATCTCTCAGATTAATAGAGAAGTCGTCTAGCAAAGAAAGCAGAAGATTTTCATGTTGTCCTTTTTCCTCCCTTAATACTTTCCAGCTAATGCCAACTGAGAAGTAAAAATCAGTACAAACAAGTAAATGAATAAACCAGAATAAAATACATTGTAACAATCTTGGCTTCAGCTACAGAGATTTTAAAAAAAGGATCTTTATTTGTTCTAACATTGAAAAGAGTCAGACTATCTTTTCCTGAATTCCAGCACAGACTGTCTGGCCTCCTGACATAAACTCATACGGGACACTACAGTGAGCTCCAGGCCTTCAGTCAAGTCCCTCAGATCCCCAGTTGCAGGCAGACCTTTTGCAGTTTCCCACACACAATTCTCAGGGTGGCTATTGTAAGCCAACCCTGTAAATTCCTATGTATTTGTATACATTATGCTAAAATTTGTTTCTCTGGTTAGCATTGACCTATACATCAATTGTATGTATACTACATAATCCCATGGATTATTTCATCTCTCAGTGGAAAAAATGCCAAAATGCAATAACTGAAATAATAATGGGAAAAATACTTCATACACCAGGTATATAATGGGAAAAATACTTCATGCACAAGATTTTAGATCTTAGAGGAACACTCAATACTTCCTTTCCATTACAACATTCTTTTATTCCAGCCTATAACAATTTAATAAAAATACAATATTTAATGTATTTCTGTAGCTCTCTTCAAATGAGGCTGCAGAATTTTCGTAGATGCTATCTTGTAAATCTGCTGATCTCTGTAAGATTTGGTTGAACTATGTAGTATCACATTCACTTTGCTTAGGAGAATCATGGCACAAATGGGGAAACCATATCTTAAGAAAAACTGCAGCACTTGCATTTCATCTTATAGAGTCTGACTTTCACTTGTTAGTTGGGGAGTGTTTTCATACAATGACCTGGTTGACAAGAGTTATGGTCCTGAAATCTGTGGGATGCTGGCATCAAGATCACCTGTGAATCTATTAGAAGTCAGACTCAATTAAATCCACTCAGAATTATAATCTACATTTTGAGAAGCAATTGTTAAGTTTTAAAAATAGTGACTTGAAGTATGTTAGAACTAAAAAGAATGCTAAATAAATAATCTTGTGCTACACTGGCCCTTTTAACTGAGTGCAGATTTCTTTATTCTTTTGGTCTCATTTCGTATCATGTTTTTCTTTCTTCATAACCTCCTTACTTGGTTTTCCTTAAAATCTATTATTCATAACTTCTTAGATTCTAGAGATCTTTGCTTTAATTATTCTCACTTTGAAAGCCAGAGAAAATTTAAAGAAAAACTACTAGTTATGGTAACAGATTTTCAGATTTGCAATGACCCTTGATCTGTTATTATTTATGAATGACACCCAAAGACCATGGCAATTGATAAGCATGTTAGCATCCTTTACTCATTTTTCCTTTCAAAATACATTTAATAATTCATGTATCTATTCATAATGTTTATTCAGTCTTTGCTATGTGTAAACTTTTGTCTCTTGAGGAGAAGATAGGAATCCCCACTAGTGAAAATATCACCTCTTCTGACAGTTTTATTAAATTATTTATAATTAGTTTTCCAATTTCTTGCTATGCCTGCTCCTCTCAAATAGACATAGATAAAAATATCGTTTCTTTTTCTAATAAAAAAAGTTCTAATAGAACTCTGTACCCATGGGGAGAAAACGACCAAAAATGAATTCATTACCCCATTACCCATTTTTTTTACAAAGATGTCTCCATAGACTAAGAACATCAAGTAGCATCAGACTATGTGCTGAGATATCCAAGTCATTTGCCAACCATTCATTAATAAGGATATTTTGTTTGTGGATTTAAGACATAGTGCAGACAAGGAAAATGAAGCCTTGACAGGAAAAAATTTAAGTATCAGGAAAAAAAGTTAGAGGTATATTTTAACTCAATTTAACTAGATAGTTGCTCTTGTCATCTTTTACTGATAAAATGTTCACACACTAAAATGCAGAAAACAACCAGCATGCTACTAACAGGCAAATTAAGTTGTTTATGTTACTTAAACTAAATTAATTTTTAAACTAATAAGAAAACACAAGTACTTTGAAGTTTTCTAAGGTGAACATTTTTTAATATTACCTAGGTTGCTCATGTTTTCTTTCTTTGATTTTTTAATGTAAATTTAATTCCTTTTGAAAGCTTTCAAGTTTATACTTGCCTTGATTTATCTCACAGAGAAACACATGTAAAGAAATTCTTACAAGAATAAATGAGGAATTTCTGTCATTTGATAATGGAGGTTACTGGGAATACTGGAAATGTTATTGGTCAGTCATTACAGAACATTTCTCAAAAAGCTTTACCCTGGTTCATGTATTTTTGTACAAATGGCTAGATATTCAACAGCTCAGGCCACTCTATAAAAATAAAATGTAAACTCTTGATTCTAACCACCTAACTTAGACATTTTTGTAGAAGTTAATTTACTGAATATATTCTGCTTTAGGACCACAGAGTCTCAATTATTTTGAATTATGTTTGAAATTTTGGAGCTTTTAGTATCTTACAGTTACTAATGGGATTAACTCTACCTGAAAATCAGGCATAAAATATACAGGAACTTACTTTTAAAAATAGCTATCAAAGAATAGTAAAGACTGCTGTTTTTCACACTGTCGGGTTCTTTGTTTGTGCCTCTTTTATCTTACATTGTTCAAACACATTATACCATCTAGTTAACTTCCTTTCTGTACTACGCCCAAGATTTAGAAAAAACTGAGATACAAGTCAAATCATGATTTTCAGAGAGCAGACTCAGAATCTGTCTCGTCCTCAGAGCCATTACTAGTGCAGCCTGGTTATTCACTGCTGTTGGCCCCAGATAATTCCTACTCAGGATGAGACAGTAGTCTGCAAGAGGACTCATCACTAAGATTCCACACTCTACTCTTCCTTCTCCTCTTACTCAAGTATATTAATCCATCTCCATGCAAATGTCACCCTCAAATTTGATTTGGGAGAATTTTGTGACCATTCTGTATTTATATTTTCTCCATGTGGGTACAGAGTTCTATTAGAACTTTTTTTCACTAGAAAAAGAAATTATAATTTTTATCTATATTTATATTTGTGTATTATACAAATATTAAATTCTACTTTAAATTTTAACTAGTCCTACAATTCAAGGTACTTTCATTGATCTCTGGTTAAAACTTTCCATTTTCAATGGTTTGATACGATTGTTTTTTAGCTTTCTTCCTAAATTGCAATGAACATTTATTTTGTACTCAAATAGAATGCCATCCAAAGATGGAGCAGGTTTGAGAAACATTTCCACCTCAAATGCCATGAGAAATAGTCACATTGCCTTTTCAAAGTAGGCCATTCAACAAAACTGTTCAGGCTTACCTATTATTCTTTTTTATTTCCTAATATTAAGCTCTGGAAAGGTATCTAAGATGTTTTTCTTTTCTTATAGCTTTATGTTTACTGGTAAATTATAAGGTAGAAAAAAAAACAAGAGAGAAAATAAACATCAATAATATACTAATAAATAAAAATGAAGAATGCAATTCTGTCTATGCCATATTTATCTTTCAATGTCTTGGAGCAAAATAGGCTGCTTGGGAAGACATGCAAGAAACCTTAATCGGGATTTGGAAGGTGAAACCTAATCCTGCCTTTTTATTGATGGCATTCCATCCACTAAAGACCTGCTTTGTTGATTTTCTCCTTCAACAAGACACTCTCCATAAATTCCTTCATTTATTTGTGAGATGTGGAAGCATATCAAAACAAAATTGAAAGAGGAAAGTGCTATTCCTTTCATCTCAGGGAATCTAAATAGGCATTGGTACTTATTGCATCTGAAATTTGACAGAATCCTACACAAGGAAGTAAAATAAATATTCATTTGTCTCCATTTTTAGTAACCAATCAAATAAACTTGTCTCAGACAAAACCACTGAACAACAGACTACATCCTTTCATGATCAAGAAACAGAATATTGGTTTCTGGAAAGAATTTTGGAAGAAAGAGACAACATATCTAAGTCTACATGCAGCCAGATTACTGTGCACTGTCCAAATATAGATTGCATTCTTGATTTGTATAAGAAGAAACCAAGATGTGGAGAGATACTTCAGTTACTTTGAGAAACACCTTCAGACACTCCACACTGGAGATCTCAGCCCAACTGCCCTTGTGTGTGAAGGGGGAGCTCAGTACTTTTGTACTATACAGTAAACACTCAATCATTTTATCACCATGATGGAACAACTTCAAAAACTTATTCTATTATGTTTGAGGCCTTAAGGGACTACTAGATAAACAAGCTTTAGAAACGATGCTTAAGTTTCTGTCTGTACTGTCTGTAGGCAAGATTTAGTAAATTAATCATCTTAGTCCAGAAACAAATAGGAAAAAAAAGTCTTACACAAAATACATTTCAAGTCATTTCTTAGAGCAATTTCTGTATTTCCCTCATCCCCTCCCCTGCCGTTAAGACTTGAGGACCAGAGCTCTGAGCATCTCTTGGGAGGATGACCATATGCAATATAGCAAATATGGGGGATTTCCTTCTATTTTCTCTTTGAAGGAAAATATTGTTTTCACTGTTTTGCTTTGTTCTGATTAATTGTTTTGCTCTATTCAATATTCTGTTTTGATAGGTTTTATAATGTCCTGTTTTTGGTTTGATTTTGCTATACCTGATTGTCTTAGTTACTTTTTACTTGTCACTGAGAAAAAATACCTGATGCCCAAAGTTGGGAAAGGAAAGGTTTATTTCTTACAGTTTTTGGAGGTTTCAGTCCGTACTCAGTTGGCTCCAAGGAAGGGCGGCATGGTGGGGCCACAGTTCATGGCAGCTGCAAACAGCAAGTGGAAACCCGCAAGAGAGAGAGACAGGCCTTTTTCCAGCCATTACATTGTATGCTGGCTCCACCCCTAGGCAGGCGTAGCACTGACACCATCAATCCAAGCACTAGATAATGAACCAATCACAAAATGCACAATGCAAATGCATGAGGCCTGGGGTCCACCTACATAAACCATGACACTGATTGAATGGAAAATTGTTGTGAGGATAATGAGATATACTATGGTACCTACTACTGTTATCCCAGTATCCTGCTGTGAAGTTCTGTACCAATTACACTGCATTGTCTCAATTGGCTTTCTTCTGTCTTGTTCTGTTGTATTTTACTACCTGAAATGGAAGTATTTTACTTCCATTCAGCTATTCTGGAAATGGACCTCACTTCTCACACCATCTCAGCCTCAATACTTTAGGAATTTGTGATTTACAGGATTAATTAATTTGCTCAAGGTCAGAGAGCTATTTAGCTGAGGAGTTGAGCTGTGTTTTAAATCAAAGTAAATGTAAAATGCATATTCTTACTGAGTTAGATGATTATATGTCATGTTAAATTTTTGTCTTTAGGTGAAGCATCTACTTAGGTTGTTTAACAAGAGATTACTATTTTTGATGGCTCACACATTTTTAATTTAATCAGATATCATTCTTTATATTGACCAAATTTGGTACTCTGCTTATTATCTGATTATAGTTCTCTTACTTGTCCTAGCAGACTCGTTGCAAAAGTATAACCCAGTTTTATCTCATATTTAAGAATCAGAATATTTGCTGTCACTCCTCCTTGTAAGGACTCTTGAATAGTGAGGTATTTTCAGAAAAGTATTATCATCTGATTGAAAGTAAAGTGATCATTTTATTAGAATTAAACCAGGTAAATTATGGCGATCTCTTGAGAAAGAGAAGCTTCCAAATAACACCTTAAGCCTGGATGTTAAAGCCAGGATACTTTGACCTAACACTAAACTGGAAGTTCTCAGCCATCCACTATTCCTACTCATGCCTGTATCATTCA
Organism: Hydrochoerus hydrochaeris; assembly: GCA_004027455.1. Classification (NCBI taxonomy): domain Eukaryota; kingdom Metazoa; phylum Chordata; class Mammalia; order Rodentia; family Hydrochaeridae; genus Hydrochoerus; species Hydrochoerus hydrochaeris. The sequence goes on from PVLA01000487.1 coordinate 501,596, forward strand.
TCTAGTTAAAGCCCAGTGATGCACTTAGAAAGCCCTACTCTAGCATCCCGCATTCCCTCACTGTATCTACAGCTGCCCAATTATATCATAAAATAATCTGGCTTGTCAAAAGCATAAATATTTCATTTCTACATCATTGGATTTTTATGGAAGTCAAATATACTCAGTAGACTCTTGTTTCAGTGTTTTTTTATATTTAAATCTGTGAGTGAACATTTGAACTAACTTATCATGATATCTTGGGTTCTCTTGAAGTGTATTCTTTTATTTGTGGATCTTCTGAAAACTCCACCAAGAATCTTCTGAAGTAACAATATAATTCCAAGCCAGGTGTGGTGGTTGCATGCCTGTAGTCCCAGTGCTTGGGAGGCTGAGGCAGGAGAATCACAGGGAGTTCAAGATCAGTTTGGACTACATAGTGAGTTCAAAGTTAGCCTTCACTACACAGTGAAACTCTGTCTAAAAAAATTCTATTTGTTTATCAAATATCATCCATGTTACTGAGTACTATTTTAGAGATTAAAACTAACTAAAATATAGGCCAGCACCGGTAAAACTGAAATAAGTTTCAATTACATTCTTATTCATGCTTATTGTCCATGTTACTTAGACTGCCATTCAGCTATTCTGGAAATGGACCTCACCTCTCACACCATCTCAGCCTCAATCAGATTCTTTTTTATCAGATGGTCTCCAAATTGAAACCTAATTCTCTGTCCATTTTAACCTTAAGTAAATCTATATTGCTGCCACCTTTCCTGCCACTCCACAGAGAAAAATATAAAAGAATGATACCATTTGCTGCATTCTAGCATGGTTCATTCACCACATCCTTTGATATCAAAACCTCCCAGGTATTTTCCCCCAGAGATTTGTCTCATCAGGACTGTTTCTTCACCAGCTGTTCCTTTTGCAACCTATACACATATCCAAATCTCTACTGAACCATCAAAATTATCTTCCTTAGCCATGACTCTTCATGGCGCTGAACGGTTTATTTGCCTCCTCATATAAATGTCTAAAAAATGGAAGCACCTTTGTTATTTACATCTTCACACCTCATATTAATATAGCAAACTCCAGTATTCAGATTCTGTTGCAATCTTACTACCAAAGCAGCACTTTGTAAGGTCACTATAAATGTCATGATTCCCATGTATTACGGATATATTCATCGTAATGCTAGTGGACCTTGCTGACTGTTTTTGCTACTTGGTCATACTCTTATAAATATTATTTCTGACTTTCATTTCTGGGATCGTATTATTCAGCTTTCTTGTCACTGAGACACAATATCTAAAACTCGCAATTTAAAAGAGAAAAATTTAATTTGGCTCAACTTTTAAGGCTGTTCTTCCCATGGTCAGCTGGACTAATGCAGAAATATCAAGGCAGAAGGGCAGAGAGGAGGAAAGCTGCTTAACTCATGGAAGCCAGGATACGGTGTGTGAGAGAAGCAGAGGCTGGTGAGGAGCCAGGTACAGACCCCAACCAAGATCATGCCTCCGAGACCCGCTAGGACACACCCAGGCTTGCTCTTTTGTAATCCCCTAAGCAGCTCTAAGCCATTAAAGTAGGCCCACTTACCTTAAACTTCACAGTGCTTCCCTATTCTCATTTTCTTTTTTCTCTTTCTGTAATTTATATTCTGTCACTTGTTAGTCAATGACTCTATGCCAGGGATGGCAAATCATTTGGAGCTTTCAGTGACACAAGCAGCCTGCTGCAGCACACACACCCATGGGTCTGCCACCACTGCCTATGCCATATACATAAGCATCCTTTTTAGCCATTGTCCTGTCATCTCTATGCACACTTCGTCTCATGAACTGACACCAATCAGTACTGGCTACTGCTGAATTTGTATTCCATTTTTTTTTCTACCCTTACATTAGATTTATACAGTAAATCAGTTAAATGCAGGGGTTCTCAGAGAACATTGCTCATAGGCTGTGTGAGGTTACATTTTGGCTCCACTGCTTGGTAGCTCTGCAATTCACAGTAAATTACTCTAAACCTCTATCTCCTCTATTATCTATTATCTCCTCAAAATTGAGGGAAGAGTAGCATCTCTCTGACATTTAAAATGCATTAATGTAAATGAAAGGCTTAGTGTAAAAGTAAACAGGAGATTCTTTAGGTGGCTCTGGACAGAACCAGTTCTGTCCTTGTTCATGCTTAAAGATTTCAAGAGTAACCGTAGAATGTGCAGGGAACACAACATCCTGAGCAGGAAGAGACTGTGTAAAGCAATTCAGGCCCTGTTTACGTTTCCCTGTTAGAATCTCCTTTAAATTCAGTGCTTCCTCCTGTGAATAGTGCTGCCCATGAGCTATATGACCTGGGACTGGTAGCCTTTCAAGACACCTGGATAATGGTGAAAACAGGGCCAAACAGTCCAGAATTCATCCTTGGGCAGATATACGGTGCTTTGGGACAAGTTGACAAGAATACTGAGCTTCTGTTGTCCCTTGGTGCCTGTCTGCAAGTAATAAATCCAACTCATGTAAGCTGTCTACATGGTTGCTCTGTTTCACTGAACTCAGAAAATTTGGTAACTTCATGCTTGGTGCACTGAAGGGATTTCATCCAAAAGCTTATTTTAGCAATAGCATTTCTAAATGCATGTGGGTAAATGTCTCCGTTACTTAAAATTCCCAGTGTTCTAAATTCAAACCTCTTTTAGTCTTAGTCATTATCTAGCCATTCATGCAAACTAGAAAGCCAGAATCATTTTTGCTTTCCTGCTCAAGCTCACCCCAGCTTCAATCCATTTCTACACACAGTTTTTAACTCACAAATATTGTCATGCATTTGTGTTCTCTGTCCACACTGTTTTTGTTTGCTTTTTAAAACATTATTTTGTAAACTTTTTTTTTTCCTCTGGTCATATGTACCATCATGTCTTGAGAGCTCTCTTACGACTGTTTTTATTATGTACTCTAGTAAATTTCAACTTTAATCAGTTAGTAAATTTCCACTTTAATCATTTTCCTTACACAGAAATTTTCCAAATTTCTCTTTTCAGGCCATTCTGTCTGAGCATGGGATTTATATGCCCAGTTGACATAGTGATTTAGATATCTTAAGTGTATCTTGAGCTTCTATATTAAATCTGGTTCTTCCTGTAGTCTACTTGTCAAGGTCTCACACCAACATTCATCAATTTCTACAAGATGAATAGTTGCATACCGTTCTTGACATATCCTTCTTTAACTACTACGGCTTCCCCCATATCTTAAGTACCATCATTTTTTTTGTACTACATACTAAATGGCACTAGATTCTACTTTTCTACCTCTTTATTCCTCTCACTACAATCCAAACTGCCACCTTCCCTCAGCAGAACACTTTGATAGCTTTCTAAAAGTTTTTCTCTGCTCAAGCTTTCCTTTTTCTAATCCATTCCTCATGATAGGCTGCCTGTAATCAGTCTTCCTGGCCCCAGATGTGTTTGAAGCTAATGGTGACTCTCCAAAGTTAACACTTTTTAGGTTTCTCCTCTTGATTATAATCCTTTGCTGGCTTGATATTTGTCTTAGAGTAAAGAACAAAGTTCTCAGTACAATGAAAAAGACTATGTCCTTTGACATCCACCTAATTTTTCAGCCTCATTTTCCTCCAGGCAAAATTGCCTCTGATTCCAACCTTACCTTCTGCCTCAGAGCCTCCCTGATAGCCCTTTTAAGCAAACCATCTCGGTACCACATACCCTCTACCCACAGGCCCTTTGAATTGGTTGCTGTGTTCAGGTCCCACTTCCCCCTCCGTTCATTTCTCATGAGGTCCCACAAACTACCCAGGTCAGCTCACACCTTGATCAGCTTCCCACAGCTGTGTCTGAAGGACTCTAAACTTGGGCACCTCCTGTTTTCTGTCTTGACCTCTCTCTGATGCTAACCTTTGAAGATTTATGGGGAGAATTGCAAGATTTTCATTTTCTGAAGATTTCGGCACTGCAACAAATAGTAGTTGTCCTCAGTATCACCAATGACATAATACATCTTTGTATTGTGCTTGCTTTTGCCTTTGTTTCACACATTTCTGATCCCTGGGTTCACCCTAAGGTCACCATTTATGTTGGCTTTGAGAATAGCCTAATAATTTCTCTTAAATTTGATTATCTTTAAAACAAAAAACAAAACAAAAAAAAACCCACTTCAAAATAAAGTCACATTCAAAGTTACTGGGGAATCTGTCCATTTCTTCTGTGTTATCAAACCTAGGAGTGTAAAAGTTTTTGAAGTAGGTATTGATGATCTTCTGTGTTTCCAGAGGGTGTGTAAAGATTTCACCCTTTTCACTTTTTATTGCTTACATTTAAGTTTTTCCTTTCCTTTTTTTAAAGAGGGTTGGCTAGGGGCTTATCAACTTTATTTATTGTTTCAAAGAACCACCTCTTTGATTTGTTAATTCTTTGTATTGTTTTCTTAATCTCTATTGCATTAATTTCTGCTCTGATCTTTGTAACTTCCTCCCTTCTTTTGGCTTTGCACTTAGCTTGCTCTTCTTTTTCTGTGTATTTGAGGTGTAGCATCAGGTTGTTTATTTGTGTTTGTTCTGTTTTCTTGATGTGGGAATTCACCACAATACATTTCCCTCTGAGGACTGCTTTCATTGCATACCACAGGTTCCAGTAAATTGTATATGTATTTTCATTTGCTTGTAGATATTATTTAATTTCTTCTTTAATTTCCCCTATAATCCATTGATTGTTCAGGAGTGTATTACTTAATTTCCATGTGATTATGGAGTTTTAGCAGTTTAATTATTATTACTTTCTAGTTTCATGGCACTATGATCATAGAACATTGATATATGTGCCCTAACATTTATAGCAGCACAGTTTATAATAGCCAAATCTTGGAAACAACCTAAATGCCCATCAACTGAGAAATGGATAAAAAAAGACCGAGGGCCTGCCCTGCCACCGGAACTCAGTGTGAGCCCACCTCAGGGGAAGGCTGCCCTGAACCTCCACCGTGGGCCCACCCTGCCACCAGGAACTCAACACAAGCCTGCCTCAGAGGTAGGCTGCCCAAAACCTCCCCCAAGGGCCCACACTGCCACCAGGAACATCAGAAGATCTCAGCGGGCTCCATTTAGTGTGAGAAAATTTGGAACTTTGCTCCCAGGTGGCGAACTTTGGACTACAGCAGATTAACTGTATCAGTGTGGTGAGTATACCCCTAAAATAGAGGTGTACAGGGGATAAATAGGGCCAGTAGTAAAACCCGCTACAACTAACTGTAAGACTTTGGTGTGTCTGAGAAGAGTGTGTGTGATCCCATCCTACACATAGAAAACACCAGGCAGAGTGAAAATGACAAAACAAAAAAGCAAAATGCAGTCTCAAACATATAGTTCGCCAGAAGCAAGTATAGGAGACATTGGAATAGAGGACCCCAAAAGTAACACACTGGGAATCTCTGAAAAGATAGCCAGTGAAATAAAAAAACAACTGCATCAGGCTATAGAGGAAATCAAATTAGAAGTAGTCTCCCATGTAAAGATAGAAATAGCAACTTTACTAAAGGAGTTGTTGAATGCAGCTAAAGAAGAACTAGAGAAAAAAGTACATGAACATGGGAAACTGATTGAAACTTTGAATGAACAATACAGAAAACAAGTAGAATTCATAAAACAAACTCAAAGAGACATCCAAGAAACAAAAAATTCTATTGACAGTGTGCAAAACCACCTAAAGGAAGTTGAGGATAGGATTTCGGACCTTGAGGACAGGATCACAATTAGTGATCAGGAAAGGATAGAACTTTTAAAAATAACAAAGCAGCATGAAATTAGAATCCAGAAGCTTCATGATGATGCCAAGAGCAACAATATAAGAATAATGGGCATTAGTGAAGATACAGGAGTCCAGGCAAATGACATATGTAAAGTATTTACAGAAATAATAGCAGAAAATTTCCCAAACATGGGGAAAGAATCTGATATGCAGATAAGTGAGGCATATAGAACACCAAACAGTCACAACGAACATAAGTCCACACCCAGACACATAATAATTAAGATCTCAGACATAAAGCATAAAAACAGAATACTAAAAGCTGTCAGAGAAGAGACACAGCTCACTTATCAAGGAAAGCCCATTAGAATAATGGCAGACTTTTCAGTACAAACCCTCAAGTCAAGTAGAGCTTGGAGTGAGGTATTTCAAGCCCTGAGAGAAAACAGCTTTCAACCCAGATTGATATACCCAGCAAAACTTACATTCAAACTTAATGGAGAAACAAGATACTTCCATGACAAAGAACAACTGGAGAAATTCACGTCCACCAAACCAACCCTAGAAAGAGTACTGAAAGACATATTAGACAGAGGTAAAAATGACCACAATCCCCAAAACAACAACAGAAAGAAACCACCAGGTAGGATAAGCAATTAAATAAGAGGAAAAGCAGAAAGAAACAACTGGAACATAACATGGCAAAGTCGAGCCAGTACATATCAGTGATATCCATAAATACAAATGGCCTCAATTCACCTATAAAAAGAAATTGATTGACAGAATGGATCAAGAAATAAGACCCCACAATATGCTGTACACAAGAAACACATCTGACCCAAAAGGAAACTCATAGATGAAAAGTCAAAGGATGGAAACAGTATTCCATGCAACAGGAACCCAGAAAAAAGCAGGGGTAGCTATTCTATTTGCAGACAACATGAACTTCAAACCAAAAATGATTAAAAGAGATAAAGAAGGTCACTACATACTTGTTAGTGGTAAAATTCAAGAGGAAGAACTAACATTTATAAATAAATATGCGCCAAATACAGGAGCACCCAACTATATAAGACAGATACTAATGGACATGAAAAACCAAATACACAAGAACACAATTATAACAGGAGATCTTAACAGCCCATTGTCACAAAGAGATAGATCAACTAGAAAAAAAAATTCAGCAAAGAAATAACAGAACTGAATCTACCTGTGAGCAATTGGACTTAGTAGATGTTTGCAGAGTGTTCCACCTAAACACATCAGAATACACATTCTTCTCAGCTGCACATGGGACATTCTCCAAAATAGACCATATATTATCCCATAAACATTCTTAAGTAAATTCAAAGGTATTGAAATCATACCATGCATAATATCTGACCATTGTGCACTGAAATTGGAAATTAATGGCAAAAGAAGTTGTAAAACCTGCATAAATACATGGAAATTAAATAACAGCTATTTGAACAACCAGTGGGCTACAGGTGAAATTAAAGAAGAAATAAAACAATACCTACAATTCAATGAAAATATAGAAACAACATACTGTAATCTGTGGGATGCAATGAAAGCAGTCTTAAGAGGGAAACATATAGGAATAAACTGTCATATCAAGAAAACAGAGCAAACACAAATAAACAAGCTAATGCTCCATCTCAAGCGTCTAGAAAAAGAAGAGTAAGCTAAACCCAAAGCTCATAAAAGAGAGGAAATTGTAAAGATTAGAGTAGAACTCAATGCAGTTGAAACAAAAAAAAATACAAAGAATTAATGAATCAAAAAGCTGGTTTTTTTGAGAGAATAAACAAAATTGGCAAACTCCGAGCTAATCTTATCAAGAGAAAGAAAGAAAAAAAACCCAAATTCATGCAATAAGAACTGAAAAGAAAGAAATTACTGCAGATCCCATGGAAATTCAAAAGATCATGAATACCTACTTTGAAAATCTCTACTCACATAGAGTGGAAAACACAGAGCAAATGGACAGATTTCTAGAAACATATGAACTACCAAAGCTCAACCAAGAAGATATAGCAATTTTGAACAACCCAATAGCAGTTATTGAAATTGAAAATGTAATTAAAAACTTACCAACAAAGAAAAGTCCTCATCCTGATGGATTCACAGCTGAATTCTACAAGAAAGTTAGAGAAGATTTGATGCCAGTACTCCTTAAACTCACAATGAAATTGAGAAGAAAGCAATCCTCCCTAAATCATTCCTGGAGGCAAGTATTATTCTGATACCAAAACCAGAAAAAGATGCAACCAAAAAAGAGAACTACAGGACAATCTCACTAATGAACATTGATGTAAAGATTCTCAACAAAATACTGGCAAACAGAATGCAGCAAATCATCAAGAAGATTATATATCATGACCTAGTGGGGTTCCTTCTAGAATGCAGAGATGGTTTAACATACATAAATCAATAAAAGTAATATACCACATCAACAGAGCCAAAAACAAAAACCACGTGGCCATCTCAATAGATGCAGAAAAACCTTTTGACAAAGTCCAACACATGTTCATGATAAAAACCCTTCAGAATACACGGCATCTACCTCAACCTTTTAAAGGCCATCTATGACAAACCAACAGCCAACATTATACTAAATGGACAAAGGTTGAAAGCTTTCACTCTAAAATCAGGAACAAGACAAGGATGTCCACTCTCACCACTCCTTTTCAACATAGTTCTGGAAACACTAGCCAGGGCAATCAGACAAGAGAGAGAAATAAAAATAGTAAAGATGGAAAGGAAGAAGTTAAATTATCACTATTTGCAGATGACATGATACTTTATCTAGAAGACCCAAAAAACTCCATTAAAAGACTGCTAGAGGTAATAAACTAGTTCAGCAGTGTAGCTGGATACAAAGTCAATGCTCAAAAATCAACAGCATTCCTGTACACAAACAAAAAACTCTCTAAGAGAGAAATTATGGAAATATCGCCCTTTACAATAACATAAAACAATGAAATACTTAGGAATCAACCTAACTAGAAATGTAAAAGACTTATATGTTGAAAATTATACTATGCTGAAAAAGGAGATTGAAGAGGATATTAGAAAATGGAAGGACATTCTTTGCTCTTGGTTAGGAAGAACCAACATTGTGAAAATGGCCATACTCCCAAAACTGTTATACAGATTTAATGTAATCCCAATCAAAGTACCACTGATATACCTCACAGATGTAGATAAAACACTCCTAAAATTCATTTGGAAAGAGAAGAAACCTAGAATAGCACAGGCAATTCTAGGCAACAAAAGCAAGGCAGGAGGCATCTCAATTCCTGACTTGAAACAGTACTATAAAGCCACAGTGATAAAATCAGCTTGGTACTGGACAAAGAAATAGACCTGAGGATCAATGGAACAGATTAGAAGATGCAAGCACAACTAAAAAGATACTCAGCCACCTGATATTTGACAAAGGAGCTAAACATGTTCACTGGAAGAAGGATAGTCTCTTTAATAAATGGTGTTGGAAAAATTGGCTTTCTACATGCCAAAGACTGAAACTAGATCCATGCATATCACCATGCACAAAACTAACGTCTAAATGGATCAAAGACCTAAATATTAAAACAGAAACACTAATCTACTGGAAGACAAGGTAGGTAGAAGTCTTGGAGACATAGGGGTAGGCAGAGAATTCATGAACAAAATGCCAACTGCATGGGAAACACTTCAAAGAATCACCAAATGGGATCTCACATTATTGAAAAGTTTCTACACTTCAAAGGAAATCACCAACAGAGTGAAAAGAAAACCCACAAAGTGGGAAAGAATTTTAACCAGCAACCCCTCAGACAAAGGGCTTGTGTCCAGAACACATAAAGAATTGAAAAATATCAAGCCCCAAATTCAAAGACCCTCTCCAAAAATGGGCATCTGTGATGAACACACAGTTCTCAGAGAAAGATATACAAATGGCAAATAAATACATGAAGAAATGTTCACCATCACTGGTCATTCGAGAAATGCAAATTAAAACAGAATTGAGATTCCACCTTACTCCGGAAAGAATAGCTGCCTTCAAGAAATCAACTGATAACAAATGTTGGCGAGGCTGTGGGGAAAAAGGAACACTGCTCCACTGTTGGTGGGAATGTAGACTGGTACAACCACTATGGAAATCCATATGGAGAATTCTCAGAAGACTAGGATTGGAAGACCCATTCAATCCAGCTATCCCCCTCCTGGGTATTTTCCCCAAAGAACTGAAAACTTCATATCACAGTGATATATGTGCACCCATGTTCATAGCTGCACAATTTGTGATAGCTAAATCCTGGAAACAACCAAGATGCCCATCAAATGCAGAGTGGATGAAAAAGATGTGGCATTTTTATACAATGGAATATTACTCAGCTATAAAAAAGATGATCTTGAGGCCTTCATAGGCAAATGGAGACAACTTGAGACTATTCTTATTAGTGAAATAAATAAGAATAATATTTATAAATATCATAATGTGTCTCTAGTGTAAAAAGTAAAAAAGAACTACAAGAGTAATAAAACCAAAATGTTTAATTACTATTGTAAAAAAAAGAGGAAAAGAAAGTGCTCCAAGGGATATAACTGCATGTATGTTTGAGTGTGTAAAATAGATGACCATATTGCTGAATCTTTGTGGGATCTTTGAGCAGAACTGTTTGTAGTCTGCTCAAAGACTACAATATTTCAATATTTACTATGTACCCTTTAACTTTGTAACTTGAACAACTACATCCAGGGTGACAGTATGTAATTTATAAATTACTGATTTCTTAGTGGGGCTTTTTCTCATTCTCCTTTTTCTTTCTTTCTTTTAGAATTCTGTATTGTTGCTACCCATTTTTCTGTTTTTTTTCTCTTCTCCTTAAATAAAATTTTAAAAATGTATAATTGCTATTGTAAAAAAAGAGGAAATAGGAAGCGCTATAAAAGATATAGCTGCATGTATGTTTAGGTGTGTGGGATTGATGACCATATTCCTAGATTCTTGTTGGATTGTTGAACAGATCTGTTTGCACTCTCACTGCTTTAGTGTCCACTTTGTGTGCTTTAATTCTGTAACTTGAATAACTGTTTCTAAAAGAACAATATGTAATGCATCAACTAGTGATTTCTTACTGTTTATCTTCTTTTCTTGAAATTCTGTAATATTTCTACATTTTTCCTGTTTTTTTCTCTTTAAATAAAAAAAAAGATGTGATATTTTTATACAATGGAGTACTACTCAGCTATAAAGGAGGATCACATTGAGGCTTTTATAGGTAAATGGATGTGACTTGAGTCCATACTCATAAGTGAGGTAAATCAAACTCACATGTATAAATACTGTATTGTCTCCCTAATGTAAAAACTGAAAGAGTAAATAAGATACAAAAACTTCAATAAATATTGTAAAGGGTAAGAAGCAACTCAAATCAGAAAAAAATAACTCTGGGAAAAGGAGAAAAGAGAGAAGGGGAAAAAATATACAAATTTGTATATACACACCTAAGACAGCTAAGATGATTGTGCTACCAATTCTATTAGTTCTTGGAACAAAGCAATTAACATTCATAGGACTAGATCAATTTTGCATGTTTATATCTGGTAATCTGAGTAACATTTTTGAAGATAACTATGCAAAATGACAACTTTAGCTATGTTCCTACCATCTTGTTTTGAAGGCCTATACTGTCATTGTTTTGGACTCTTTGTTATTGTTATTTATTTGTCTCTTTTGTTTGTTGTTTTTCTCATATTTATTTATTTTGTTTTGTTTTGTTTTGTTTTCCCTCTAAAACAGAAAGAACAAATGTACATATATAGGCTTATACATGCCTAGAACTTGTCCTAAAGAGTTTACAAGAATTGATTTTATTACGTGCGATGGCATAAAGAGCTGCTTTGAAGAAAGCGTGATATTATGGTGCCATTACTGATTTCCTATCATCTTGCTGTAAAGTCCAGTAATGCTTTTATTCTTTATTTTGATTGGTTTTAGTCTGTTTTGTATTATTTAATTTCAATATGTGTGGAGGTATAGACAGCTATTTTGAAGATAAGAAGAGACATTAAGGTGGCCAATGTTGATTTTCCTATTGTCTGGTTTTGAAGGCCTATAATGTTTTCATTCTTTTGTTTTGAATAGTTTTATACTTTTATGTCTTGTTTGATTCGTTGTGTATGAAGACATGGATATCTATTTTGAAGAAAACAAGAGATGATATGGTAACCACTGTTGATTTCCTGTTGTTTTGTTTTGAAATCCTGTGTTGCTTGCATTGTTTTGTTCTCATCTGCTTTGCTCTGTTTTGTTTTATTCTCTTTAAAATAAAAAAAGAAAAAACCCAATAGTACTGTGGATTAAAACTTCAATATATTATTTTTAAAAGATATAATTCAATTCATAATAAAGTCAAAGGTCAAATATGACCTAATAATTGTGGTTTACCAGTTTATGATCTTGTGGTAACTGTTTCTCCCTCACTGTATTCTAACAGTCACAAGAGTTGTTTGATTCTGTTTAACTTTTTGTTCTCAAGAGTTAGGGTATTATTTGACATAAAGATATTGTCTAATAAATTTAATATTAAAAACAGCCCCCCAAAGCTCACAATAGCTTAGTAGTGAGGTGATCTAAATGTTGTCCTTACCTACATTCCAGTTTCCCTTGAATCCCTTCTCCACATAACAGGCAAAGTTTCCCTTAGTCACTTTACCACCCCTGGGCCCAAATATGCCATACCACAATTTAGAGGAGCACAGGTTTATCCTGACTCACAGTCTTCAGAAGATTCCATCCAGGTGTGACTGGACCCAAGTGAAAAATGGTGGAAAGGACTGGCAAAGGAAAGCTGGTCAACCCATGGCTGTGAGGAGATAGAGATACAGAACGGAGGAGCCAAAAATGATAATACAGACGTCTAGAGAACAACATCTATAATATATAAAAACTGTAAAAATTAGACTCCTCAATAAAAATGATCATTTTAAATGAATAGACACCTAAGTAAACTATAAGATGACTCTAAGTAAAAACTAAATGCACACTGGCAATAGCAGAAAAAGAATAAGAAGGTAAAGCAATGAGCTTTGGATTATTTTGAGAACTATTTCTATCAGCTTGGATTTTGATTTACATATAGGGTATCTTTAACAATTTCAATGCTATAGAAAGACCACTTAGCAAACATTATATTGTTGTCAGGAAGTAATCATGAAAGACATTCTTTTGTACAGAGTCAAAATGAACCAAGGAATCATATAAGAAACTCAGTATTACGCAGAAGAGAAAAGTACATTCAAAGGCCTTGTTTTGAGCTTACTATATCGTTATGAAAGGAAGACTGTAAAAGCAGAGCTCCTCCAAGGAAAATAAATCTATTAACAAGAAAATGTATCACCTATGATATAAATACATTTCATTCAACCATTATAGTTACTTTGGGGAGATAGAAGGAAAACAAATCCCAGGGTTAAATTTTCTTCTTAGAAATTCCATTTTCTTTAAAATGAGGCGGTGGGGAAGGTCAAAGACCAAGTTGAAATGTCCAATTCTGTCCAAAGTATATAATTTTATAAAAGAAAAGCTAAGGCTTTTATAGAGCATTTTCTTTGTAGTTATTTGACTGCTTCTACAAAGGAAGATCATGTTTGGTTGGCTCTTTATTTTCTTTTATAATAACAATAAATTGTTTAGAAGAAAAATGACAAAAGTCACTTAAACTTTGTGAACATTTTTAAATAGACTGTATTGTTTTTCACATGGCCATACAAATGACCCTATGCCAATATAATCCATTACCTACATGCACGTACTTGCTACAACAATCTTTTGATGATTCCTGAAAATTAAAAATTCATTTATCTATATGTACTTATATACATCATATTTTTAAAAAAACTAATTTGCACAATTTGATTAGAATAGCATTTCAATTTTCTTACAGAGTATAAGTAAACTTAGAGTGGTGATTTTTGATTTTTAATGGCTTTGTCTATTTTTTTAAAGTTTTCTAGTTGCACTTCAACCAGTTCTTAAATCACTAAGAGCTGAAAGAAGATGTCATTCATGGCAGGAGTAAGTGTGGGATCTTCTATCTCTGCCTATGTTCTGCAAAGCAAATATAAATCATTTTTTAAACAAATTTACATTGTAGCATTCTTCAGTCCCAGAAGTTTTCACAAAGGATAAGTGACTGCACATAAATTGGAAATACTGGTATCATAAATAAATATCTCCATATCTTTTGCTAAGAAATTTTAGTAGAACATAAGAGAAAGAAAACAACCCTGATACATGTGTAGCACAGAGCCCAAAAGAGCAGACCTGACAGCCACTTGGGAGGTAGAGCTAAGTCCAGCACCAGGGAGGTGACAGATGATTCCTGGACAGAACAGTGTTATGGTCAGTTTCAAGTAACATCTATGAAAGAAAAATAAAAAGAATAACATATTAAGAAGATAGCCACCAAAGTGAAAGAAGGAGTCAAAATATTACTTTTGTTTAAAATAAAAATATTGATCTGGAAAACAAGGAAGAGAATTGTCTCCAATATTTAAAATACCTCAATAGAGTAATGATGAAAAATATTCTTCATAGTTTAATAAGGTAGGAGTAGGACCCACAGGTAAAAAATACAGGCTGAGAGAGCTTAGCTCTTTCAGGTTTGAATATGTACTTTCTAACATAGATCAGAGATTATATGGAAACAATGTATAATTTAATGGTAAAATGGTATAATTTAAGTATCAGACAAATTACTATACTGAAATTTTCCTAAAGGATACTTTCACATAGTTAGAAGGTTTAGAAGAACTGCAGAAAAAGTTCTTTAATGCAATATTTTAGACATCATCATGACTCAATATATGTTTTCCACAGTAGCGCCAGCAGCAAAAATCAATTTTAACCCTGAAATTTTGATTTACCCATTGACTAAAGGACTAAATTAATGAGGTATTTTCAAATAATATGGTGTCTGCTTAAATTTTAAAAATGTATATTACAGTGAAAGACACATGGTCATTAATTCCCCCTCACACACTTCAAACACACTTATCCCTTGTTGCTGAGACTTTTTGAAACACTTCTGGAATTTCTCTTTAGTGCAGGTCTTTAGCTTCTGGTCATCGTGACTCTGTGGAATAGCTAGAAGTTTCACGGTGCTGGAACCAGTGAATAAGGTAGATGAGGCCACAGTGTGATATTTTTATGAGTTTGCCTTTTCACTGGATGATACTCAGCAGTGGGATTCAAGTATATTTGGATACATCTCCTGAAGACATTCATGAAAGACAATTTCTAGGATTATTTCAAAAAGTCACTAGAATGATAGGTGTATTCCAAATGAGGGGGAGTATTAGGATTAATTTGAACATGCCTTTTATTGAAATGCATGCTTTAGTTTAAACATTCACTATAGATTTTTGATCACACCTTTTATTTTAACATTTTGGCACTATCTTTACATTGTGAAAAGACATTTTTTTCATTAGCTGTCATGTTGAGTTTAAAAGAAACACTTATTTTTTTCTGCACTGCCATATCTGCCCATATTTTGCAGCTTTTTGGCCCTGGGATATATACATACAAAAAATATTCAAGTACCTATTTATAAAGCTAACTAGCATCATAAATCATGGAAAAGATTTTTGTCATTCATCCAAACATAATTGAAAGAAAGTATGATACTTTATATGTGATTTCAGAAAGTCCTAAAGGATTGGGTTTCAAAATTCTACTTCATAAGCCAGAAATAGTGAATTTTTGACTGGGGATAATGAATGTCAGAATCTCTTGAGCTGAGAATGTAAAGGATTAAGGTTGAAATTTCTCTCTGGTTGTTTTTGACACATACACATTCACTCTATGAACTGGTGATAATTATTGATTTAAATAGTGATAACTTTACAAAAATATTATTCACTTCCCAGTAGAAAGCTGAAGTCTAGGTGGAATTCATTACACCTTGGATTATGTGGATTTATGATTCAGGTCAATTAAATCTTTTGCTTTTAAACTTAATATTGCTGGGAATTTTGTCTATGTGTCATGTTTCTTTGTGAATAGAGAACCAATAGTGACCATGTGCATCCTACCCAGCCCTGGCTTCTGAGCTTTTCTCGATACATGCAGACTTCATTCCTTAGCAGGTAGGTGACATTACATTGTCTCCACTTCACAGATAAATACACAGACATCAGACTGACTAATTCTCCCAAAGACATATACCTAATACATAACAGACATGGTGTTCAAGCTGCAATTAACTTTACAACATCTACCTGATCACTGTGCAAAGAATTGAAAAGAAATTACTTCAAAGCATGAAATTGCAATCAATTCATAGAACTCATAAAAGCCAAGATGGCACAGCAAAACTCACTGGCACTAATGTTACTACACTAAATTCTTTCCAAATGATTCATGTTTTTCTTAAGATACTCCTTCACAATAAATTTTTATGCAGAAGATTGTTCCATTTGTTTTTAATTTATAACAGAAGTTTTCCATGGTTTTCAATTTGGAGTCCACATTAGGTCATCCAAGAAATTAAGCAAATAACTAATAGTAATAAACAAAGTTCAACGTTGCCACAGTTTTTTCACTGAAAGCTTAATAATTTTAATTCAAGGAAAGGTAGTAATTAGCAGGTAAGAGCTCCATTAAATGAAAACTCTGTGTCACAATGTCAGCATTGGGCACTGATCACCATTAGCTTCTGAGTTGGCCTCTTGCCTATGAATTCTGACACCAAATTTATCACACTCTATTTTTAGAATTTTAATGAGATTACCACACTTTGCCTCATTAACTTAGGTGCAGAGAAAACATTATTTACAGGGATAATAGTAGGTGAAAATTTGTTAGGAAATAAAGCTTGCAGACCAAGGTACTATACTTTCATTTTAAAGGGTAAGTTGGACCTTATTTAAAGGTAAGCTTTTTCTACATTTGTTTTCCTAGAATTAATTCATCTTAATCCATCTATATACATATACATACACATATATATATGTGAAACATATATTTTCAAAGACCAACAAAATATTTATCTAATGTTACTGCTCCTAAGACTCACAAAAATGTATCTAAGTAATATTTAATATTATTTTGTAATTTCAAATGAAAATTCACTATTCCTTAGGTCTGTGCTATTTTAAATAAATACTTAAATAATTTTAGGATGACTTTGATTAGTTATAATGATTACAGCATAATTACAAAATTTTTGTAGACTTCAAGGTATAAAAACATTAAGGTTTTTAATAATTTTATATAGAACATTAAACATATATAGCCCTTCCACAAATTTCAGGAAAATGGTAATAACAAGTCATATAGACCTAGAGAGAAAGAAATGGGAAAGGGTGGTAGGAAATGCAGAATGCTTTCGATACTTTTAAAGTTGAAAGCAGGCAGATAGGAATCATAAATGACTGCATAGGTCAAAGGCCACTAATAGAGGAAGAGAACCAATGAGAATCTGATAAGCTACATGGAACCATAAAGCCTGAGAACTGGACAAAAATCTAAGTTGTGTTGTGACTACATATTAGTGCGAGGGACAATTATACTCAAAACTCTTCTCTGAGGCTCTGAAGTCATAAATTGTCTTTTTCCCATCCTACACAAGTGTTCTTTCATGGAGTTGCATAAGAGAAAATATGGATTCTGTAACATTGGCCAGAGCTGGGAGTGGTATGGTAGTAAGGGCATCAGGAGGTATTAGGAATCTATCAAAGACAAAAGGATCAAGTGAAAGTCTGGACATTAAACCCTGAAACTTTCAACTCCTCAACCTTGCTTGTTCCAAACCACTAGATGCCAGATTTATAATTTCTGATCACAAAACTAAGTTTTGTCTACAGAAAATAAACTCTAGAGAAAAAAATACATAGATACTAGCAGCTGAGATCATCACGTATTAACTTGCCATGATCTTATCACCTTTCAGGAAAACCTACAATCAGCTGCATATACTCAGTTACTCAGATTTCTATCTAGTTTATTTTTTCTTGTGTGTGGAAGTTGAGCATTCAAGGGTCATCAAAGAGTCAAGGAATGCCTCCAATGCAAAACACAGCAGCTTGAGAAAAATAAAGAGAAAGGAAAGAAATTAGGGGCTAAAAAGACAATGGAAGGAGGGAGACAAAAACATTTGTAAATGTTAATGTCTGCAGAGAGCTTAAAGGTGTTATGCATCTATCAATAGTAGTATTTTTAAAAAGAAATATTCAGAAAACAAGAAAGCTGTTAGAGATTAACAGTATCAGAACATTTTAAACACAATGAAGAGGATGAAATGTAATGTCAAAAACGTTCCTAGGAACATAATAAAAGTATGGAAAGCTCAAGTAAAATAAAGGATCAATCCAGAAGGTGTAACATATATATTCAAGTAAGTCCTCCAAAGAGGCGAAATAGATGTAATAGTGTCATTATTCTCTACCTGATTTTCAATTTAAAAGTATCGGAGGCATTCTCTGCTTGTTGTTTCCTTTGTTCCTCTGCATCTATACCATTATTTTTAACTTTTTACTACTTCTGGAAGGAGTATATGTTTTTAATTTGTAGAAAAAATGGATAAAAAAGAATAATATTTAAAATACTGGATTTGTATGCCTATTAATCCTAATTAGTCAATTCCACTGAATTAGGAAATGCCCAGAAGACAATAGCACACACTACTCTTGGGTAACTCTGGGAAGGCCATGGAGATGTGACCCTGGGATTATGTAAGGTCACTGGACTCTTCCTCTCCAGCTCTGTTCCCCTGCTCCACTCTTGGCTGCCATGAACTGAGCAGCTTTACTCCATCATGTGCTTCTCTCATGGTATTTCTTTCTTGGAGTTAGTTAATCATGGACCTTTAACCAGGAGCCAAATCAACCTTCCTTTTCTAAATTGTAGGTGCCTAGACTGTGCCCCAGCAATGGGAGCATTAATACAATGTAATAATCATTGTTCTTCAGATAGAAGCAACCAATTTAATTATTTCATATAACAAATAAAATAGAACTGATTCCAAAGCATTTATCATGAAATGATTGAAATGAAATAAGCACTAAGTAGCTTTCAGAAAGGTAAAAAAGTATAAAGATGGGAAGCCAGATGTTTTACTATTTCTTAATAATGACATCTGAGTTTAGGAGAAAATTAACTTCAATTTCTTAATAATGACCTTTTAAATCATAATATACACCTTGATCAAACTTTGAATTAAATGTTAATGCCTTGTATTTTCAAACTTGTGAAGTCTCATGAAATTTGCTTCCATGTTAATATATGTAAAACATTTTCTAAGGTTCTCATGGAATATATGCTCACTACAGTTATGGAGAAAACCAAAAACACAAAATGTGGGTGACAGAAAAAAGATAAGATAGGCAGAGGTAATTTCCAAGTAGTTAAAGGACGTCTTAGGATATAGCAGTGTAGCAAGAGTGAGCAAAACAGAAGACTCCAGGAGTAACATCACTGAATGATTACATATTGCCTAGTAAAAACTACGTTGTAAAAATTACTTTCAAAATACATAATATTAGTGCAGTATATTTATCATGGTTATTGACAAGCTGAGCAGTTTGACAATCTGAATTAGGCTTAAAACAATCTTGATTAGACTTCTTAATGCATGCAATCAGCTGATATTGGTAGGGTTTCAGTACTAGAATGGTATTTCAGGGAAAATTAAGCTCCAGGAATGGAAACAAAAATGGACAAGCGCTATTCAAAGTATATCTTCTATCAAATTTTCTATACTCTTCATGACCACTGCAAGTAATAAACTGAGTGCAGAGTCAGTGTGGGAGATGAATATCAAAAAACATAAATACAGAGTGTCCTGGAGAACTGAGTCAATTAAGGAAATGTTTATGTCATAGTTGCTAAAAAACAGAAAGATTTCTTATTATTTTTTGTTAAATTTTTTTTATTTTAAAGAGAACAAAACAAAAGAGGACAGATCTAAGAAGATCAGAAAAGGAAAATGTAAGCAACACAACACTTCACAACAAGACAATTGGATATTAACAGTAGCTATCATAATGTCTCTTTCTTTTATTGTGTGAGCTTAGCTTTACACACAATAATGTCAAACATAACAAAATAGAATAAAACCACTCAAGAGAATGGAAGTATTCCAAGACATTCTGAACCAAATAACTGAAGATGAACAATGGCTACTACATTATCTCATTTTCCATAAAAAATTTGTTTATACTATCATACATATTAAAATCCAATAAGACACAATGTGATAGAACCAATGGTAATAGAAAAACAAGAGCATGATAGGACTTCAGAGCAAGATGATATCAAATCACCAATGGCTGCCATATTGTCTATTCTTTCAAAGTAACTATTCATACCATCACATATATTAAGATCAAACAAAACAGAATAAAACCATTCCAACCAATGAATGAAAACATAAGCCTTCAAAGCAATATAATGGTGAACATGATTGCCATAAAATCTTCTGTACTCTTACCATTTCTTACACTAGGGAGACTATATGGTATTTATACATGTGAGTTTGATTTATTTCACTTATGAGTATGGATTCAAGTTGCATCCATTTATTTATAAATATCTCAATGTGATCATTCTTCACAGCTGAGTAGTACTCCATTGTATAAAAGTACCACAATTTTTTTATTCATTCCTCGGTTGATGGGCACTTAGGTTGTTTCGAAGATCTGGCTATTACAAATTGTGCCACTATAAATATGGGTTCACATATATCACTGTGTGGTAACATGTTTTCAGTTCTTCTGGGAATATGCCTAAGAGTGGAATAGCTGAGTCAAATGGGATCTCCCACCCTAGCTTTTTGAGGAATCTCCAGTTTAACCTCCACAGTGGTTGCACCAGTCTACACTCTCACCAACAGTGCAGAAGAGTTCCTTTTTCCCCACAGCCTCTCCAGCATTTGTTGTTGGTAGTTTTGTTGATGCTGGCCATTCTTTCTGGAATGAGATGGAATCTCAGTGTGGTTTTAATTTGCATTTCTCTAATGACCAATGATGATGAATTTTTTTTTCAATTGATATTTCAAGAGGAGCTTTGCAGTTCTATGTGAAAGATAAGGGATAAGTTAGTAATAGATGCAAAAGTAACAACACAAACAAATAACATTAAAAATAAAAAACATTGTAGAAAAAATCACTCTACTTTGTGTGCCTCCATTCTTAATATTTATAAAGCTAAAATAATACAATAAATAATAATAATAAATGATACAATAAAATAATAATACAATAAAATAATAATAATAATAATAAAGTTAAAATAATAATAAAGTTAGAATAGTGCCAGGGCTTTAGCTCAGAGACAGTAGCATTTGACTGGCAAGTGTGAGAATGTGAAAATATGGAATAACTGAACATTGGTCTTTTAAACTATATAACTATATTGGAAGGATGGAGAAAGTGAAATACGTCTATGTGGACGTAATAGCCAAAGGGGAAATCTCATCAGTTCTAATAATAGGAAATCTCTAGTTATGTCAAGTTTTGAAAAAATAAGAGCAATGTAAGCCTGTAATTAAAAATATCAAAAACACATTCTCTGAAGAATGGAGAAATATAAATAAGAGATCACTGACTCTGTTACAAGCCTTACAGTGTCATTTGAATGTTTAATTTATGTGCATATATTACTTTGTTAAAAATAAAACTTTACAGATGAAATAAAAAATAAATCAAATGTAACTGTTTATAAAGAACATTTTACAAAGGTACAAATAGCTAAATGACATTAAATTTCATCTTCATTTTCCTTGTAAGAAAAAGTGGGGCAGAGAGCAGTAATCAACCCATTATTCCATCTTAAAAATTCCAAAATGCGCAATTCTAAAATGCCAAATTCTAAATTGCCAAATAGCTTTTTATTTGATATCATATATTTTCAGTTTTATTTTTAAAATAATAATGTAGTGTCCCTTCACTTAATATCCTCTTTATTTATTCATATATTCCACACTTTTAGTTTCTATCAATTAAAGTACTAATGTCACTGCTGAGCTATGCAGTCACCTCTCCTTCAAGGGAATGTGTCCTTCTTCTCTGAGCCAAAATTACTCCATTCATTTTTGAAATTAAAATAAAGTTTCAAAAAGGTATAGACAGTGATATAATAAGGATCCCAGACAGGAAGGTAATTTCTAGATCTTCAGGCTGGTGCTCTTTTAAGGACTGATTTAACAAACGTATAATAAAGTAAGGCCAAGAAATGTTCTTGCTAGGCTTTGTGTCCTATCGTCCCCTCTTCCCCTGCCCAGAAATATTTTTCTTGTTTTTAAAAGTCTACTTAAGAACATTAGTGATTAGAGAAAAAAAAATATTTTAAACTTCAACAATGATGTAAGGAGTTAGCTATAAATATTCATTTCAGATTTATTTCAGTATGTCCCTCATGAACTCCCCCAATAATCCACTTGACATAGGGCTCCAGTCTTCACCATCACTACACAACAGCAAATCTACCAGAAACAGAGAATACCAGTATGGTTTTTCTGTCCTGCTATGGCTTCCTTCTTCCATCTACACAGTTTGCAAGGCCTTTTGCACATTTCATCACTTTTCTTGCTTTCCTAGAGTGATGATATACAAAATACCAACATGATCTCAGAGTATTCCCTCCCACAAGTGGAAAAAAAGAGAAATCAGGCACTTCCAATCTAAACATCAGTTCCTTCTAACCCATCACCAGCACACTTTTATCCCCAAATGAGGCCAGAGAAAGTCAGTGAAAGCGGAGATGAGAGCCACCACTCACCCCATTCATGAGGTAGATTACAGATTCCTTGATTAAGTCAGAAAAGCATTGCAGGATGAGTCTATGAGAGCCATGGAAAAGTTTACTGGGCCTAAAGAAGTACACTCTCCAAGGGGAGTATGGTTTTTTGAAGAGTAGGAGGTCCTACGGGCTGGTGTTGAGGGGTTTTGTGTGGTTTTAGAGATGTCTTCAGGATGCATGAATCTAAGATGTGTGTTACTACCCTCTATCAGGCTACCTATTCAGTGGGCTAGGTTAGAATGAAAACAATTTGCATGTATTTGAACTTTAGAGCTGTGATGCCCACTTCATAGTGGGCTTCCTTGAGGACAGAGATCTGTGAAAGGAAGAGCATTTTACAGGTAAAAAGCATGGGCCTAATCTGATTATTTTATCCTTACAGTACTTGGGAAAAGTTGTGGGGGGAGGGGTGTGAAAAAGATAAAGCATTGTATCCTCCTACAACAGTTGTGTCCTTAAACTACAGTCTTTATTTCTTCGTCTGCTTTTTATCTATCCTTATTTTTTATGCTACCTCATTTTCAAAAGACAGATTTGGTCTTGTCCAAAAGTCATGAGAATTTTGGGGAGGGAAGCAAAATCAGTGAGCAGAGGAAAAGACTAGATCTGGAGGAGGAGGAGGAGGACATTCTCAGCAAAGGTAAATTAAACCAATTTACATAGAAAGAGCAGAAGATGGATGTGATGCATGGACAGAGATTTGGGGCACTGGAGAGTTTTGTGAGGTTGTTTGGTGATGCAGATGATCCGCAGTTTGTGAATATGCCAGAAAATGGGGAAGGGGAAAGGACAGAAAATATATGAATTCCACTTTCTCTGATTTTATCTAAGATATATGAGGGAAAAAAGGAGTTTCTGTTTAATTATTTTTAACCTTTATAAATTATGCTCATCTAAAGTCTAATCTGTTCCAGAATTGAGCATCCAGGGTCACACTGAATAGTCATCATGTCACCATGGGAACAGATCTGTGCTTGCCAGGCTTTGTGTCTTGTTTCACCCCTTTGTCCTCCAAAAAACAACTACCCCAAGAGACAAAAAGCAGACTAGAAGAGTCAACTTTTCAACTTGTCAGCAGAACATTTAGCTCCTTTGCTTGTATCCAAGGTCTTATATGTTCCCAAATTATTCTACTTTTGATTCATACTCCAACTAGGAAAGCATCAAGCAAACAAGAGCTAACCAGAAGCAGACTAAAAAAAATTCTTAAAAAATTGTCTAACTCCTCCTAGTTAATGTCTTGTTTACTTTTTCACTGCTGAGACAAAATATCCAACACCTAAATGTAAAGCAGAAAAGCTTTATTTTGGCTTACAGTTTGTAGAGGTTTCAGTCCATAGTCAGTTGGTTCCAAGGCAGGGTGGAATGGCAGAGAGATATCTCAGAGGAGAAACAGTCCATGGCAGGGCAGGGAGGAAGCACCTAGCAAAGCAAGTAGCATCAGCAATCCTGTCTTTCTTTTTTATCCCATCTAGGTTATAAACTTTTTGGGTATTGCCACCCACACTCAGGGTTGGGCTTCTGTATTCAGCATGTCTCTTCAGCCACACCCAGAACTATGCTAATTCCAATCATCATAGTAATTTAGTCATCACACACCCTTAATCCCAGTACCACATACCCAAAATTCAGCCACCTCTGAAAAATCCCACCTATGAGCTCATGAGACTTTGAGGGGAGGGGCATCTAGCCCAAAGCAAAAATTAAAATTCAAGCAAGAGGCAAAAATATATATACTATATAGTTAGTATGAGTTATCACACTTATAAATACTTATAGAAATAATTCCTGATATACAATAGTGCACAATTTATCTATCCTTATTCTTCAGGAATATAATTAAATAAGTTTTAAAAAGCCAAATGAGAAATTATTACCCAACAATTAATAGCAGAGGTACAGTAAGAAATCCCTATAGTGATTAAAAAAAATAGGTTTAGATTAAAGGAGAAATCCAAACATGAAGTCTTTAATGGTTGCTTATTCTACATATGGAGAATTATGTAAATCGTCAAGAAGTAAAGAAGGCCCTCTGGTGGAATCCCAGCACAGAGAGAGGGACTTTGAGCCTTCTCCCAGGTGGTAACACCATCCTGCTGCATCCAAGACCACCCCAAGCCACACACAGCGACAGGGACCCAACTAGACCATGCCCAGTGACCACAAAGCAGCCAGTGGGACCAAGATTCCAGCTTTGGGCCCTCACAGCACACTCTGGCAGAATCCCAGTGCACAGAAAGGGACTTTGAACCTGCTCCCAGGCAGTAAGACCATGTGCTTTGTCCAAGACTACCCAGGGCCACACATAGGAACAGGGGTCCAACAGGGCCACACCCAGCAACTGCCAAACAGCCAGTGGGACTCAGATTCCAGCCTCAGGCCCTGACCATGAACTCTGAGGAATCCCAGCACACAGAAAATACTTGGAATTTAGCTTCCAGGTGGCAAATATTGGACTGCAGCACATTAATTGTGCCAGTGTGGTGAGTATGCTCAAAAATAGAGGTGTAAAGTGGGTAAATAGGGCCAGTAGTAAAGCCCCCTCCAACTAACTGAAAGACCTTGGTGAGTCTGAAAAGAGTGTGGGTGACCACCTCCTACACACAGAAAACATCAGAGTGAAAATGACAAAACAAAAAAGCAAAATGCAGTCTCAAACATTTAGTCCATCAGAAGCAAGTGCAGGAGATATTGAAATATCCCAAAAGTAACACACTAGGAACCTCTGAAAAGATAGTGAGCAAAATAAAAAAACAACTCCATGAGGTTATAGAGAAAATCAAATTAGAAGTAATCTCCCACATAAAGACAGAAATAACAACCTTAGTAAAGGAGTTGCTGAGCACAGCTAAAGAAGAAATTGAGAAAAAAGTAAATGAGCATGGGAAACTGATTGAAACCTTGAATGAACAATATAGAAAACATGAAGAATTCATGAAACTGAAAGAGACATCCAAGAAACAAGAAATTCTATTCAAAGCTTGCAAAACCACTTAAATGAAGGTGAGGATAGAATTTTGGACCTTGATCATGAAATTAGTGATCATGAAAGGATAGAACTTTTAAAAATAACAAAGCAGCATGAAGTGACAATCCAACAACTTCAAGATGATGCCAAGAGCAACAATATAAGATTAATAGGCATCAGTGAAGAGGCAGGAGTCAATGTAAAAGACATAGTCAAAACATTCACAGAAGTAATAGAAGAAAATTTCCCAAACATGGGGAAAGAATCTGATATGCAGATAAGTGAGCCATATAGAATGCCAAACAGTCACAATCAACATAAATCCACACCCAGACACATAACAATTAAGATCTCAGACATGCAGCATAAAAACAGAATATTAAAAGCTGCCAGAGAAAAGACACAATTCACCTACCAAGGAAAGCCCATTCAAATCACAGCAGACTTTTCAGCACAAACCCTCAAGTCAAGAAGAGCTTGGAGTTAGGTATTTCAAGCCCTGAAAGAAAACAATTTTCTACCCAGACTGTTGTACCAAGCAAAACTTTCATTCAAATTTAATGGAGAAACAAGATACTTCCATGACAAAGAACAACTGAAGAAATTCTTGTCCACCAAATCAACCTTAGAAAAAGTAGTGAAAGACATACTATACAGAGATAAAAATAACCACAATCCCCAAAACAACAACAGAAAGAAACATCCAGGTAGGATAAGCAATTAAATAAGGGGAAAAGCAGAAACAAAAAAGTGGAACATAACATGACAAAGTCAATCCAATACATATCAGTGATATCCACAAATGTAAATGGCCTCAATTCACCTATAAAAAGAAATAGACTGACAGATTGGATCAAGAAACAGGATCCCACAATATGCTATATACAAGAAACACATCTGACCCAAAATGAAACTTATAGATTAAAAGTTAAAGGATGGAAAACAGTATTCTATGCAACAGGAACCCTGAAAAAAGCAGGGGTAACTATCCTAATTGCAGACAGCGTGAACTTCAAACCTAAAATGATTCAAAGAGATAAAGAAGGTCACTATATACTCCTTAGTGGAAAAATTCAAGAGGAAGAACTAACAATTATGAATGTATATGCATTAAATACAGGAGCAAACAACTATGTAAGACAGATACTAATGGACATGAAAAACCAAATACACAAGAACACAACTATAACAGAGGATCTTAACAGTCCATTGTCACAAAGAGAACAACTAGACAAAAAGTCAGCAAAGAAATAACAGAACTGAATCATACCTGTGAGCAATTGGATTTAGTAGATGTTTACAGAGTGTTCCACCCAAACACATCAGAATACACATTCTTCTCAGCTGCACATGGGACATTCTCCAAAACTGACCATATATTATCCCATAAAACATTCTTAAGTAAATGCAAAGGTATTGAAATCATCCCATGCATGATGTGTGACCATAGTGCACTGAAATTGGAAATTAATGGCAAAAGAAATCGCAAAAGCTGCACAAATACATGGAAATTAAATAACAACCTTTTGAACAACAATGGGCTAGAAATGAAATTAAAGAAGAAATAAAGCAATACCAACAATTCAATGAAAACACATAAACAATATATTGTAGTCTATGGGATGCAATGAAAGCAGTCTTAAGAAGCAAATATATAGCAATAAATTGTCATATCAAGAAAACAGAATGAGCACAAATAAAAAACCTAAAGCTCCATCTCTAGCATCTAGAAAAAGAAGAGCAGGCTAAACCCAAAGCTCATAGAAGAGAGAAAATTGTAAAGATTAGAGCACAATCAATGCAATTGAAACTAAAAAAAAAATACAAAGAATTAATGAATCAAAAAGCTGGGTTTTTGAGAGAATAAACAAAATTGACAAACCCCTAGCTAACCTTATCAAGAGAAAGAAAGAAAAAACCCAAATTCATGCAATAAGAACTGAAAAGGGGGAAATTACTACAGATCCCATGGAAATTCAAAAGATCATGAATGCCTATTTTGAAAATCTCTACTCTCATAGAGTGGAAAACACAGAGGAAATGGACAGATTTCTAGAAACACATGAACTACCAAAGCTCAACCAAGAAGATATAGCAATTTTGAACAACCCAATAGCAGCTGTTGGAATTGAAAATGTAATTAAAAACTTACCAACAAAAAAAAGCCCAGGTCTTGATGGATTCACAGCTGAATTCTACAAGAAATTTAGAGAAGATTTGATGCAAGTATTCCTTAAACTCTTCAATGAAACTGAGAAGAAAGCAGTCCTCCCTAAATCATTCCTGGAGGCAAGTATTATTCTGATACCAAAACCAGAGAAAGATCCAACCAAAAAGGAGAACTATAGACCAATCTCACTAACGAACACTGATGCAAAGATTCTTAATAAAATACTGGCAAACGGAATTCAGAAAATCATCAAGAAGATTATACATCATGACCAAGTGGGCTTCATTCCAGGAATGCAAGTATGGTTTAACATATGCAAATCAATAAATGTAATACACCACATCAACAGAGCCAAAAGCAAAAACCACATGGTCATCTCAATAGATGTAGAAAAAGCTTTTGACAAAGTCCACCATACGTTCATGATAAAAACTCTTCAGGAACCCAGAATACATGGTGCCTACCTCAACCTTATAAAGGCCATCTATGACAAACCAACAGCCAACATTATACTAAATGGACAAAAACTGAAAGCTTTCACTCTAAAATCAGGAACAAGACAAGGATGTCCACTATCACCACTCCTTTTCAACATAGTTCTGGAAACACTAGCCAAGGCAATCAGACAAGAGAGAGAAATAAAAGGAGTAAACATAGGAAAGGAAGAAGTTACATTACTATTTGCAGATGACATGATACTTTATCTAGAAGACCCAAAAAACTCCATTAAAAGACTGCTAGAGGTAATAAACAAGTTCAGCAGTGTAGCTGGATACAAAGACAATGCTCAAAAATCAGCAGCATTCCTGTACACAAACAAAAAACTCACTGAGAGAGAAATTATGGAAATATCACCCTTTACAATAACATGCAAAAAAATGAAATACTTAGGAATCAACCTAACTAAAAATGTAAAAGACCTGTATGCTGAAAATTATACTACACTGAAAAAGGAGGTAGAAGAAGATATTAGAAAATGGAAGGACATTCCTTGCTCTTGGCTAGGAAGAACCAACATTGTGAAAATGGCCATACTCCCAAAACTATTATACAGATTTAACGCAATCCCAATCAAAATACCATTGACATACCTCACAGATGTAGATAAAACCTCCTAAAATTCATTTGGAAAGAGAGGAAACCTAGAACAGCAAAGGCAATTCTGGACAACAAAGGCAAGGCAGGAGGCATCTCAATTCCTGACTTGAATCTATACTACAAAGCCACAGTGATAAAATCAGCATGGTGCTGGCAATGAAATAGACCTGAGGATCAATGGAACAGATTAAAATATGCAAGCACAACTACAAAGACACTCAGCCACCTGATATTTGACAAAGGGGCTAAATATGTTCACTGGAAGAAGGACAGCCTCTTTAATAAACGGTGTTGGAAAAATTGGCTCTCCACATGCCGAAGATTGAAACTAGATCCATGCATATCACCATGCACAAAACTAAAGTCTAAGTGGGTCAAAGACCTAAATATTAAAACAGAAACACTAAATCTACTGGAAGACATGGTAGACAGAAGTCTTGGAGACATAGGGGTAGGCAGAGAATTCATGAACAAAATGCAAAGTGCACGGGAAACACTTCAAAGATTCAACAAATGAGATCTCATATTATTGAAAAGTTTCTGCACTTCAAAGGAAATCACCAACAGAGTGAAAATAAAACCCACAGAATAGGAAAGAATTGTATCCAGCAACTCCTCAGACAAAGGACTTATGTCCAGAACATATAAAGAATTGAAAAACATTAAGCCCCCCAAATTCAAAGACCCTCTCCAAAAATGGGCATCTGAGATGAACACATAGTTCTCAGAGAAAGATATACAAATGGCAAATTAATACATAAAGAAATGTTCACCATCACTGGTCATTCAAGAAATGCAAATTAAAACAACATTGAGATTTTACCTCACTCCAGAAAGAATATCTGCCATCAAGAAATCAACTGATAACAAATGTTGGCGAGGCTGAGGGAAAAAGGAACACTGCTCCACTGTTGGTGGGAGTGTAGACTGGTGCAACCACTATGAAATCCATATGGAGAATTCTCAGAAGACTAGGATTGGAAGTTCCATTCAATCTAGATATTCCCCTCCTGGGTATTTTCCCAGAAGTACTGACAAGTTCATATCACAGTGATATATGTACACCTGTGTTCATAGCAGCAAAATTTGTAACAGCTAAATGTTGGAAACAACCACAATGCCCATCAACTGCAGAGTGGATGAAAAAGATGTGGTGTTTTTACACAATGGAATATTTCTCAGCTATAAAAAAGGATGATCTTGAGGTCTTCTTATGTAAATGGAGACAACTTGAGACTATCTTCATTGGTGAAATAAATAAGAATCATATTTATAAATATCACATTGTGTCTCTAGTGTAAAAAGTGATAAGAACTTTAAGAGTAATAAAACCCAAAATGTGTAATTGCTATTGTAAAAAAGAGCAAATAGAAAGTTGTATAAAAGATATAACTGCATGAATATTTAAGTGTATAGGATTGATAACCATACTTCTAAGTTCTTGTTGGATTGTTGAACAGATCTATTTGAAGCCTTACTGCTTGAATGTCTACTTTATATGCTCTAATTTTGTAACTTGAACAACTATTTCTAAAAGGACAATATGTAATTTATCAACCAGTAATCTCTTACTGTTTATCCTTTTTTTTTGAAATTCTGTAATATTTCTACCTGTTTTTGGTTTTTTTGTCTTTAAATAAAAAAAAATTTTCAAAAAAGTAAAGAAATTAAAAGCTTAGTATAAGGGATAAGACTGTGGACTGAGAATAAAATCAACTTATTTGAAAATAAAGAAAATTATATTTATTTGGGGCTAATTAAATTCATGTCCAGGGAAATCAGATTCGAGCAGTCTTGAAGATGTGCTTTAAAGTTTTACAAAACAGCAGATGTATTTATACTTGTAAACCTGCTGCAAAATATATCACTTGTTAAACAGGAATTGTGATTAGTGCTAGCTCACATTAACTTACCTTGCATGAAAGGGACCAGGTGCAGTTTCACTCTCTGGGTGGTTTGATGGAAAGGGTCCATTTTGCAGAACTTCAGTATGGGTTATGGAACAATGGTTCAATAAAATGTGAGTCAGGCCAGTCCAAAAGATAGTTCACACCTGGGGTGCTCTTGTCTGCAACCTAGCTTAAAGAATCAGCAGCAAATAATGTCTGGGATTTTATTAGCAATGCCCCTTCCACTTTTAAGGCACCTTGAATCAATGTACTGCATTTTCATCTTTTTCTTTGCCAAATATCCATATATGTACTCAAATACCTGGAAAATGTCACTGGCAAAATCATGAGAACAGAAAATAATAGAGTTCTTTTTCACTGGAAGGATAGATAATGTGCCAAAAAAAATGGACAGAGTTTTGCATTTCTGGAGGAAAAACAAGCAAGTCAATGGAGCTTAAATCAACTCATAAATGTACAGTGTGAAAGGCAAACATTCATTCTTTTGAAATTAGTAAGATGAGAGAAAGAATAAGGAAAAAGTTTGAAACTATGTTGAGTTGGATAGATAGAAGATAGATAGATAGATAGATAGATAGATAGATAGATAGATATAGATAGATATGAAGGATCGAACATGGGACCTTGCACTTGTGAGGTAGGCAGGTGCTTGTGCTGCTGAACTAAACCTCCAACCAAGAGGAAAATATTTATAGATACTTTATCCATGTGATAGCAAGAATTCACAATATTTGTAATATGGTCAGAGATAATTCATTATTAAAGCAATAGAAAGAATATGAGTACTATGAAAGAATCAATAGACTTTGATAAAATAATGGTTGTGTTAACTGCCCCAGATTGCTGTCTAGCCTACTTCCTCTCTAACTAATTAAAGTCTAAATAACCTTCAGCAATAAATTTGTCTTGTCTCCTAATAAAATCTCCGTCACTTTCTTTTCTCTTGTTTTCCCTGTGATTTCTGTCTATATGCATTCTTGATTCATATAATCTGTGCTGAAAATACAGAATTGTATTCTATGCGTGTATGACATTTCCTTCTAAATATTCTTTGGATAAATCTTGTCT
This sequence comes from Hydrochoerus hydrochaeris, assembly GCA_004027455.1. Classification (NCBI taxonomy): domain Eukaryota; kingdom Metazoa; phylum Chordata; class Mammalia; order Rodentia; family Hydrochaeridae; genus Hydrochoerus; species Hydrochoerus hydrochaeris. The sequence continues at coordinate 533,351 of PVLA01000487.1, forward strand.
ATAAAAGACTGCAAACTCCTCAAGGCTACAGACTCATGCTATGCCTATCTTTAACACTTCAAGTTCAAATAGCATTTGAATTTACCTCTTTCTACAGCTTGTACACAGATTGAAGGTTGTAAACATGCAAAGAACAAAGACTGTGCTCCTCTTACTATTTCAGAAACTATTTTATTTTGGCAGGACTAGAATGAATAAGTATCACTAAAAAATCAATTGTGTGTCTACATGTGTAAAGATAACAGTACAAATCACGGGATTTTATACAGTGACTTTGCATTTAAGTAGAACCCTCGCTTAAGTAATAAAGAATTCTACTATTACATAAATGTTCAATGAAATAGAAAATAAGGCAGATCAAATTAGATTTTAAACATCAAAAGGGGCCAAGTGGTCTGCTACAAAAAAAAAATGCCCTATTCTATATCAACCTTTGAAAGAGTATTGTCATGGAGCCTACAGTTACTCTCTTCACTTTCCCATTAGCAGGACACAATAGTAGACACCCACGATTTAAAGGAGGAGGGGTTTTTTTGACTCACAGTTTCCAACAGCTTCAGTTGACAGAGGGTAGGCTGCAAGGTAGAAACGCCTGGTGGAAGGTTGTGTAGAGGGCTATGACATCTGTAAGCAGGGACAGAGGCAGGCAAAAGTGAACCTTTCCAATCCCCTCCCAGTGACCCATCTCTATTCAGGCCCTTGATCCTAAAAACACTCTCAGTTACTGAACTCATCAGTGGACCAGTCCACTGAGGAATACAGGGCAGCTGATCCAATTGCTTTCCAAACACATGAGAATTTGGGGGAATGTTTTAGATTTAAATCATCACAAAAGTTAAATGAAGGGCAGAGACCAAGTTTACAAAGTGTCTCTTACAAAACAATTGACACAGACATGCGGATCATTTATTTTTTAAAAAAATTAATATAAAATATATTTTACAACTTAAAATGAATCATAAGATTGTGGAGGGAGAAGACAAGATGGCCGATCAGTGAGCAACAAAATACAGAGCCTCCCGGAGGAAACAACTCATATGCCAGAATAAAACACCCTGGAGAGACCCAGACAGAGGCAGATGGATTCTCTTGACACAGGAAGAAATTAAAATGTAAAAAATCTCATCAAATACATCGGGACTACAACAGAAACAGCTAGAAATTATAGCACACAGTGTTTTTGTTGGCGGCGACCCACCAAGTTTGCAACAGCCTGATTCTGCCGCTGCTGGCAGAGCCACCCAAATTCATTCCCGCCGCCACTCACAGGAAACACAGCAGCACTGAGGTCAGGGGTTGGTGGGCCCAATGAAGAGCAGGGCCTGCAAAGGGACCTTCATTGATCCACGGTCAGTGCTGGGATTGGGACCCTTCCCCGCCTGCACGGGAAGGGCGTGATCAAATGGGTGACATGTTGGAATCTGGCAGGAGGAGCCTGAACTGGGAGCAACAGTGACTTCAGTTGGTTCCTCCCTCCCCATAGCAGATTCATGGGATTTGCTTGGACTGGGGGCCGCACCCCTGGCTGGGACCCAATGAGCCTTCCCAAATCTATTCCCTGCTCCTAGCAAGCACTAACCAGGGGAAGGCCTCTGCAGTTTGGTTGGCCCGGTGGGGAGGGGCAGGCATAGGCAGCCGCTGTTTACACCTCAGTGATAAAAGCAGTCAGGAGAGAGCAGAGGTCCCATGCCAGCATGCTTCAGAGGAAACGTGGCCAACAGGGAAGGGTGCTGGGACCTACACTATAACCTGTGTGGAGGAAGCCAGGGCCATGACAGGAGAGAAAGGCAGGAGGAGGCCCCCAGCCCAGAACCCTGAGAGCCCTGACCCAGGAGGGAGAAAAACAAGGGAAACTGAGGGCAGCAAACATGCAGACATGGCTTCAATGGACATTAAGAGATATCATCAGGACCTTGTAGACAAGCTCAAAACTGAAATATTAAATCAGGTAAAGCAAGATATGAGTAGAGCAATAAAAGAAATGCTCTCAGGAAGCATCTCTCAGGAGCATACAGACAGAAGAAGGGAGGAACACAAAAAAAGGAGAGAAACATTTGATAAAGAATATAAAGAAAATATAGAATACATGAAGCAAATTCAAAGAGACTACCAGGAAATTAAAAACTCCATCAAAAGCTGGCAAAACTCCTTAGAAGAAACTAAGGATAGACTATCTAAACTTGAAGACAAGTTTGCAAGGTGTGATCATGAAAGGAAAGATCTCTTAAAAATAACAAGGAAACAGGCAGTAACAATACAACGGCTAGAAGATGACAAGAGAATCAAGAATAAGAAATGTGAAAAAAGAAGCAGGAATACATACAGGCAAATTACAAAGGCTATTCACAGAAATAATTAAGGAAAACTTCCCAAGCATGGGAAAAGAAAATGACATTCCATTGTGTGAGGCCTACAGAACTCCAGCCACCTACAACCAAAACAGAGCCACACCCAGACACATAATAATCAAGATGCCAGAAATTCAATATAAAAACAGAATATTAAAAGCCGTCAGAGAAAAGAAACAGATTACCTATAAAGGTAAGCCCATCAGGATCACGACTGACTTCTCAACACAGACCATCAGATCAAGAAGAGCTTGGAGTGAAATATTCCAAGCCCTGAAAGAAAATAACCTCCAGCCCAAATTGATGTACCCTGCAAAGCTGTCACTAGAAATTAATGGAGAAACAAGATGCATCCATGACAAAGAGGAACTGGGTGAGTTTGTGACCACCAATCCAACCCTACAGAGAATACTGAAGGACATTCTAGAGAGAGAGGAAAAAAATACCAGGATTTTAGGAACAGTGGCAGAAAGGCCTCAATGAGTGGGGCAGGCAGTAGAATGAAGGAGAAAAGTAGACAAACAGGCAGAAAAATAGCCTAGCAGAAATGAGGCAGAGAAGGATAACTAGAATGTCTAACATAGATGACCTTGATACATTATATTGTTAATAGTGCACCAGGATTTAAAACCTACATTACTCACACTACTCTGCTTAGATGTATTATATTCTGTTCTAGTCATTCTACCTGTACTAGATTTAAGGGTACAAACAGTAATTCTGAAAATAACAGGATATAGTACTGTAATCATCCTCTAAAGCTCTGTAAAACCTACACTGTTTTACCATGACTGATTATAATCGAATCTGGTTTGTTGGATCACTATTTTGTATTGATAGATTTTATTCAAAGCTGTTGTGATTGATAGTATCGTGTCTGAGAGTATAGGCAACTGCACTGAAGATGACAAGATTCACTAGAATATCCACTCTGGTTTGATTATTAACTGCCTTTGAAGTTTTATACTGTCTACAATTTTTTATTTTTACTAATAGTGTTATACTGCTATATTCAATTATACTGCTATATTCATTTATGCCTGATGATATAGGCAATTCTATTGAAGTTAATAAGAAACAACACAGCAATCATTATAGGTCACCTTGTACTGTGGTTTTATATGACTTTTTGGTTATATGTTTTTATAGGAATTTGTTTTGTTTTGTCTTACTAAGTTTTGTTATTCCCTCTAATACAGAAAGAATAGAAATACATTCAGAGACTGCATAGCTGTTTACACTCTCACTTTTGACTATCTACTTTGTATGCTTTAATTTTATAACTTGAACAACTATTTCTAAGAGGACAATATGTAATTTATCAACTAGTGATTTCTTATTGTTTATCTTTTTTCTGAAATTCTGTATTATCTCTACCCTTTACATGCTTTTTTTTCTCTTTAATTAAAAAAAAAAGATTGTGGAAATTTAGTAAATTCAGAAAATTATAAAATAACTACAACTATTCCTAGAATGTCTCATCTAAAAATGGCTAGTATGAAATGTCTGGCATTAACATTCCAGTGTTTCAGTGTATGCTAAAAAAAAAATCTCAAAGCAACTGTTATTATGCAGGAAAATTATAAAAGTAGAAGAAAAAGGTGAAACCAGGACAAAATATTTAAATGTATCCCAGAAGATAAAACACTTTCTGCCACACCATCAATCAATGTACATAGCATGGAAGCAATATGAGCTATAGAAAAGACTCATTAGTAAATATTTATTGAGTTCTAACCCAATTCTGATTATCAAAAATGGCACTTAGATTATACCTATGGGCACCATATTGAAAACAACTGTGGATTTTCAAAATAATGCTACATGGCAAATGTAGATTTCAGCTAGGTTGCTAGGTGTAGCCTGTATGTGGAACAACATGGCTTTGAATTAAAATAGAGAAAATGAAAGGCATGTTTGAAAACACTTCAGAGATAAATAATTCAGGAGTTCATAATAAAAACACAAGAAGACTCTCCCATGACTCCCAAGTTTCTCTCTTGAGTGTGTGGATACAAGGGGAAAAGCAGAGTACATCACACCTACTTGCTGGACCCTTAGTAGGAGAAGGAACATTCTCTCATTATCTTTCAGTAAGATTAGGCACATAGAAATCTCACTAGGAGACAATTCAATGAGACGGCTTAAATATCTAGAAACAGTGTCTAATGGATTGATGAAATAGTGTAACGTACAGGGTCTAGAAGTGTTTTCCCTCAATCTTGCTTTTTTAATGCAATTGAAACTGTGTATTACTAGTAATACATGCTGTTAATTAGATAGTTGAACATTCACAAAAGAAGTAAAAACACTATCCCCATTCTTATGGGAGACAAGAAAACAATAAAAAATTGCTAACAAACATTCTATTACATCGTCAGAACAAATATTTGTTTCAAAACAAATTACCCACGTTATTGATATGAGTATGAGGTCAATTTTTACACCTCATTGGCATATGGTATACTGCATTGTTAGAGAATTGTGAAATTATCCTTCTCATAATCAGGTATATGGTTGCTACATATTGCGCAAATTTAAAAGATTGCCTTACAGAATTCGTGCTTAAGCAACTTTAATGTAATTTAGTGATTCTCTCAAGTGAACTCAAGAATGAAAATATTAGGACAATCCCAATTAATATGACAGAATGGCAAGAGAAGCAGCTGGTTGAACAGTATTTTCACCTCCGGATGTTGTCTTCAATTAAAATTTCTATCAAGTGAAAGAATTGATTAGTTTCTTCCAGCAAGAAGTCTCGCTTCCTACAAGTAAACAGAATTGTTTCTTTTACAGCTTACAGAGCCTTTAAGAGGATGTCATTCCTGGCTGGGGAAACAGTTTCTAGCCATCCAGCAGCTGCTTTCATTACATGCTCTTATTTGGCAATCAGTGGCATGTGGCAAGTTTCAGGAGTGTAATGTAGAAAGGTCAAAGTTAGACTGCTGAAAAACATACTGAAAGGTCAGCCGCTTCCTGTCGAATTTTATGATATGCATTTCTGTGCTTTGAGGTATAGGTTTGTATACACAATCTAATTAGTGTTGATGCTATCTGTATAATGAAGAAGATCCATTTTCTCTCCTGATTTCCAATTTGTGACATCTTTGATTAAAAAGAGCACACCAACTGTCTTGTGATTGCAGCAAGGACAGTGCTCATTACTGCATTTTAAAGGCAATACAATGGGTCATAAAATGAATTTGGCCAAGAAAAAAAAATCAAATTTAAAATAGTTGTGTTGAAGTGGTTTTAATGGTGATAATCACACATTAATTTAAAAACACACATGACCTTCTAAAACTTTCAGTGTGAAAGTAAGAGAGAACATAGATATTCAATTTGTGAAAAGATATGAAAACTAGTAAAGATGGAGTTGGTGGTTTCCACTCAACACTGAATTTAAATAGGCTTCAATGCATGACCTGACATGTAACTTAATCATCAATTATTTCTCACTGGTAATCACTGAGATGGCTTTGATTGCTTATGTCAAATTTTTATTTAATTTTATTTTTTATTCAAGGTACACTGGTGGAGGCATTCACTCACATATTTACATAGGCATTTAACCTAAAATATAAAAAATTTTATGTAGCATATGATGAGAATCTTTGTAACTTATAATGAACTTGTATTGTAAAGAATATTACACTTCCAAGATTTCTTCTCCTGTATGCTTTGTGTATCATTTCTAACAGGTAATTTTATACAGACCAGTATCAGAGATATTGAAACAATCAGAAGTCTATCAGTATCTTGGCTACTAAGTTTGAAAGCTGTTTTCAGTTACAGCTATAAGTGTCTTAAAAATTATATTTTTCCATTGTATTTATATACAATTTTAAGTAAATATGGTTTATTTTACCATGCATGTTCATATTCCTTAGTTTTATTTGTACATCTGCATAGATGCAAAGTAAACCATAATATTTACTTGAAATTGTACATAAATACAATATAAAAATACAAAGTATTTTTATTTCAGAAACCTGTAGCAACTACCATTAAATGTAGTTTCCAGGATAAGTTCCACATACAACAGATACAATTTACAATGTAAAATGTACTTACATATAGAATTCATATGTAAATCTGGATACTCATCACAAAAAATGAAAAACTGTGCTATAGCTAGTATAAATAGGCCTTCTCTGCAAAGATTACTTTGCTTTGATTTTATTCTTCCTTTCATTTTATTTTGATAACTGTTAGTGTATGTTTTCCCTTAAAAATGCTTTATCAAAGGGACACCTACAGGTGTTTGGTCTGACTTCTTCCAGAACAAATGTACCTCTTAGTTCTGTGATCCATAAAACATCTTCTTCCTTTGTTTTGCTTTGCTTTTTATTATAAAATCAATACAAAGCATCAAGTAAAGCTGGTGTACAGATTAATGTAGAGCAATAATCACCATAGTCATAAACACAGCTGCTATCAAATTTTTGTTGTGCTCCTGTGGTAATATTTTCTAAATGTATATACTTTTACTTTTAGCAAGTTAAATACCAGATATGTAACTCTTACGTCTTACCTTTTTCCTTTTATCCTACAGACATTTTCATGAATAAATTGCTAAAAATAATATGCTTTATATTTAAGAACAGTTTTAGATTTTCAGAAGTTTTAAAGCTAGTACAGAGTTCCCGTATACTCAACAGTTTCCCCATTTGATCGTCTCATGTCACAATTAATACAATAATATTGTTACATTGTTATTAACCAAATCTAATGTTTTATTCAGGTTTCCACAGCTTTTCTTTAGTGTGCCTTTGTTTCTGCTCCAGTTTCTCATGCAGAATATCATTTTGTACTCAGTTGTCACGTCTGCTTGGATTTTCCTAGAAGAGAGTATTTCTCCTAATGTCTTTGACAATTTTGAAAACTATATCCAGGTGCTTTTCAGAATGTTCCTCCTTTGGGATTTAAGTGGTATTTTTCTTGTGATTAAACTAGAATTTTGGCAGGAAGATTTCAAAGGTAAAGTGCCATTTTTTAATATTATATCAAGGGAATCAGTATGCTGTATTATTCTGTATGTTGGCCTTGATCGCTAGATGAGTTAATGATTGTTGTTGTTCCACTGAAAAATTAGCCCTTTGTCTGCCTTTTGATTCTGTACTCTTTGGGAGAAGTCATGATGTGCAGGCCATACTTGGGGTGGGAGGAACTTCCCTGAGAAGACAGTATCTCCATAAGTTAACTAAAATATTCTCACAGAAAAATTGTAGATGTTCTCCATGCATTTGTGTAACTAATAACTTATCTATGCTAGTAAGACTCATAGATATTTATTTTGGAATTTTATTTAGAATCCATGATGACTTATTCTGTGGTTCAAATAATACTTCTAGCTTTGACTCTTAGGCTGTTCTTTCAGTTGGCAGTTGTGCCCATTTGAAATACAGGTGTCCATAGAGTGATTTTTTTAAAACTTTCTTTGTTTGCGACATAATAATAAATCACCTGTTTATCTGCTGCTCTGCACCATCAGTTATTGAATGTAATATTCATTTCCTCAGATTTCAGTAACTGTGGATTCCATGAGCTCACAGTAATTGGTAACAAAGCCTTAGCTCTAACACACATTAATCATAACCTGCATTAGCAACTTGAGCGAGCTATATCCCAATCCTCTCCTATGATTCCAGCCGATAGCAGAGATTTCCCTCAAATGACTGAACATCCATGAGTTATTGCATCTTCTACTTTTTAGCTTCAATCATTTATTTACCCTGAGGGTAACTCTTGGTTCTCTCATAATAAACTGTGCAAGTCACATCATAATTCTTGATGCTATGAATGCCAATAAAACTTTTGCAAGTTACTTTTTTCTTTAACTCTCTATTTCCTATCTGCTAAGTGAAAGAAAAATTATATCAGTATAGCAGATCTATCAGGAGAGGTAAATATTGTATGCTTCATATATAATCACAATAACATGTTTATATAACATAGTGCTTATATACATAAATTGAAAATACAAAATATATTCTTAATGTACAATTGTAAAATAGATACTTACAGATATTTGGTACAGCTAATTTATCCTACTTTTTGCTCCCTTATTTAAAAAATTTCTGTGATGGCACTGTTGTTTCATTGGATGGTTTATTTATTCAGCTCTTCCATTCAACATACTGACCTAGGTGCTTGAGGTTTGAGATAGAAAAACACTAAATGTTGTTCAGTGATTAACCTTTGTCTGAGCTCATTCTTTGTCCTGAAACCAGATTTGTGCGTGTTTTTCATCCCTTCTTACTCCCTAATTGGAATTTCTACTTGGAGTTTCTAATTGGTTGATATCAAGAAAAGATACTAATTTTTCTCTCTTTCGAGGCGGCCAATGTTGGGGAGCTGGGACGCTGTTTAATGGACTCACGAAGCACTTCAGATGTCGCCCTCAATCCTACCAAAAGAAACAACCCCCTTTAGGCCTTTCTTTTTGGCTGAACAAACTGCCCCATGTGTCTCATAGCTTTCTCTTAAGCATGGCCTGAATCCAGTGACTGGTGGGTACAGCTGCACAAACCTCCTTCCAAGCACTCTGACCCACCCCAGCCCCAGCCTTCTGAGCTGGGACCTTGGGGGGCGCCTCCCGCAGCGGGGCTTCTTTTCTGAGCCTGCTCCCTGCCCCCACCCACAGGTGCTGGCTTGAAGAGCATCCTCACCCAGCAGGCTGATTTTCTTCTCAGTATCCGCTTCCTGGGATCAGTCAATCGGCTACACCTGGATTCTAGCGTGGGCTTGCTCTTCCTGCCTCACTGGACGCAGGCTTCTAACTGGAAAATTAAGGAACCCGCATTGGTTATAAAGCCCCTGCCCACCTCCATCATCGTAAGTGGATACATTGGGTGGGGGCTGGGAGAGATTTTGGGAGCCTGAGACCGTGGCCAGTGCTCCCCGGAATCAAAGCTTTGGTTCCACATGGCTCAGAAATCCCTTCAGTAATTTCTCACTGTCACTGATTGACATCATAGGTTATATATTTTATTCTTTTCTGGGCTTTTTTGTTTTTCAACATGTAGTTATGCATGCCATGTGTGAGATCATTTTTTTCTCTTTCAAATAAATCTCACAGCTTCTGTGTTTGTCAAGAAACCCAAAGCTGAGAAATGTGAAATGTGTATTGAGAAAAGTTCAGCTGACCGAGTTCCATTAATTCTCGGGCATGACGAGCCAAGGTCAGTCAAAGAAAAAAGAATGTAAAATATTACAAAGTGATTTTTTTAAAGGAGAGAAAAACTAGGCCTTAGGACTGTGTTTGCCTTTGTTCTTTTGAAAAACAGTTTATGGTCTATAAATAAGATTTAGTAGTTTATAAAATAAAACCCATGAAACCAACACTGTGGAGTAGTAAAAGCTTGACAATTTGATATATTTCAACTGTATTTAATACATTTAAAATGAAATCATTATATGGTCCCTCCATGATATCAAAACTTCTTGAAAAAATTTAGAAATTATTTATTTTATGTTAATTTTTCAGGTTTCATTAAATATCTAAGTGTTTGATATCATTTAAGAAATAATTGAACTGATAATATATTTTTAACTCAAGATTTTTACCATTACATAAATAAATCCTTGCCAGAAAAAAAAATGCTGGAAGCATGAAGTTCTCTGAGTTAAATTTTATGAGGCATAGTCACTGGATTTTACTTTTTAAATCTTTTGCTCTTTGTTTTGTACAGACTTAGACATCTCAATTAATAAAGCAGAAAATTGTGCCCATTGGCTCCATACCAACAGTATTTAATAATTGACATTTTTTATAAGCTTAAATACAATAACTCCAATGCTTAATTCATTCAGTAACAGCAAACTTTTCCTGACCTGTTTGGATGAACCACTTTTTTCCTCAGTGTTTTTTGAAGTCTCCACACATCTTCCAAGGCTGTATCTCTTATGTGTCTATAATCTACCGGCTGAAAAGTAGGCAGTAAGGCTTTAAAACATAGATATGTTTATGCCACTCTTTTGCCTAAACTCCTCTAAGAGGAATCTTATTAACTCAATACAAAACGTTGTTACCATGGCCCAGAAGACTTCTTCCTCCTCCTTTTCTTCCTCCTCCTCCTCCTTCCTCTGTCTCTGCCTCTGTCTCCACATCT